>JABUIW010037619.1:0-33756 GCA_013363375.1 Menidia beryllina | reverse complement strand
GGGGGGCCTGGTTGTCTCCATGGGGGTCTCCCTGGTCTCGGTGCTCCGGGGGACCGCTGGTGGACCGGGTCTGGGGTCCTCTCTGCCTTCTTCAGATTGCTGGAGCGGGGTCGGTGGTGGCTCCCCCTATGCATGCTTAGCTGAGCACAATCTGTGTGAAACCTGGGTTGTGTGTTCTGCACATCAGCGCTTATACCCACCCACACACACATTATCTCATTTGCCCAGACACACACCTTTGAGCCTCTGCGCAGTTGCCGTACAAAATTAGAAATATATCCTGTCTGTCATTACTATCAGTGTGGTGGCGGCCTTCAGTTTTTGCTGCCTGTTTGTGTGTGTCTCTTTCTTGTGTCTGCTTGCAGGTGCTTCTACAGGTTCTCCCCCGGGTTTGTCTGCAGTATTATTTTACTGTTAGTGTTTGTTAGTTTGTGTGTGTCTCCCCATAGTGTTTGTTTGCAGGTTCTCCCTCGAGTTTACCTACGGTGACTACAGGACATTTTTAATACAGACACAGCAGCTGGATGGATGGTTTTGTTGTCTCTCTTTCCTTTTTTTTCTCTCCTTTCTTCCTGTTTTAGGAATCTCTTTCTTTTTTCCCCTTTCCTATCCCCCGGTCATGGTTGGCATTAGCCATATTACTTATGTAACAAAAATAAATCCTAAATATATAATAAAGCAGTATGGGATGATCAAGGGAGGGTTCTTACCCTGACAGGCCTCCTTTGGCAAAGCAAAAGTGTCGGGCACAGCACGGCACTCAGATTACAATTCTGTTGCTATAATGCCAAACACTACAAGGGGGAAAAAAAAAAAAAAGAAAGATTTTAAAAATACAGTGATTCTGGCACAAGGCGGGGGAGGCCCGCTTTCAGTGATTTTTTAAGAAATACATAATTTCTGTTACCTGGCGAGCGAAGTCCGCTTAGAGGGCTTTAGTCAGAGCCCGGTTCTGGTTCTGGTTCTGGGGATCGGACCCAACCGGGTCGGAACCGGACCGGGGCCGGACCCAGTCATGTCATACCTCGTTGTGTAGGTCTTTTTTCTCCTCTTTCAGCCAATGTGACCCCCGACCTGCTCAAACCAATTACATTCGGTCAGCAGGCCCAAGAGCTTAGCCAGGTCCCTCCATCACTGCGTCCCTCCCTCAGGCCCTCTCATAGGCGCAAGCCCACATTACAGAGAACCCAAATATCAATTGGCCGACCTGCCGGGCCCCTTTTGAGGGCCCCAGGAAGCCAACCCCGGGTTCCTGGACGGGCAGTAGGTGGCCCCCCTCAAAACTTCTTCAGAAAGTTTCTAGTTCTCATTTTCAATCATAATAGGACAGTTTGCACAGTTAACACATCGGCAGAGGTCACTACATGGCAAACGTCCCCTCTTGCATGAAGGGGCACATGCATTTTTCTTGCACTTGCAAGATATGTCCATCGTGACATCAGATGGAGCTGGGGGATTTACCATCCAACAATAGGAGAGCACTCCATCTTCAAAGGACCAGCCATGGCCTTCTGGGTTAGGGGTGTTAATAAATTGGTCGAGACTCCTTCTATAAATTGTTAGCTGGTATGCAGCTCGCTTAAAAAGTTGTCAGACACAATCCTCATTTGGTGGAGGAGATTTATCAGATTTACAATAAAAGTTTGAACATTTTAAACCTGGCATCATTAACCCGGTTACAGTTTTTCTGTCCATACAAGTGACAGATCAAATTCTTCAATCTGAAGGAACAATTCATCATCAACATCCCAATTTGTCCCAAGAATTTGAAAGTAATTAACAGCTAGCTCTGATTCAAGCATCAGCCTTAGGGATTTAACATTTCCTTTTCCTTTAAAGGGACTAACTGTGTCACATCCAGTGAAAAATATGAAAACCACCAAAAGCTCGACCTTTCCTTGGACCATGAAGACTTGCTAGATGAGAAATATTTATAATACGAGTTTTGTTGCCAGTCCATGTCTTAAAATAGATAGTACTCTCAAAACAATGCAAACAACCCAAAGCCAAGACCATGACATCAGTGTCTGATCAGTGTCTAATAAATAACAATATCTTTAAATTCCAAATAAGCATGCTTTGCATGAAGTAGAAGTCGGGTATCAGCCTCTTCATGATCACAGCAAAGAGTGCTTTGGGTTCGATCGCGTACAACACGTTTACTTGCTCTCCCAATTAGTCCGTGTACTTCGAGTAGCACTTCCTACGGTAGCCCAGCTCAGTGGGTCTCTGCGACTCAACTGTGGACTGAGAGAAAGCCTCGGCCATTTCTTTCTCCCTGCCATCCAGGTTTATCCAGGACTTGCAACTTTCAATAAATCGCCGCCAACTGGCACCAGAAAATGAAATAATTGGACCTTCTTCGTCTTGAAACAAGTGCAAAAAACATTTCACAGGCGCTGCCATATTTAAATAACCGAGCTCTGGCGCTGAGATTCATGCATCTGATTGGCTGATAAGCAGAACTTGAATCTCGTGATTTCTTAGATTACAGCGGAACAAATGATATTTTTAATCAACTAGAACTAATTAATGTGCAAGTGAAAGGGTGGGAACATTGGCGTTCTAAGATCACTGTAGTCTGTAGCATTTATCCAAGTGAAAGAAAGTTTCCCCCTAAAAGTTCAAACAGAATTGCTTAAGGAGACGTCGTACAGATTCTGGCACAAGGTCTAGTACTAGAAAACAATATAGACGCCAGCATTGTTTGGTTTCTACACTGTCACTTAATTTGTTAACTGCTTCCGGCCATAACATGGCTGTGCACATGAGCAGACCACTAAATACAAAACACCTGTAAATTAATTCACTTACATGACGTCTCTTTCAGAGCAGCTCTGAGTGTTTGTGTTGTTCTGTGTGTCTGCAGCCTGTCCAGCTGTGGGATCTCAGAGGAAGGCTGTTCTTCTCTGGCCTCAGCTGTGACCTCCAACCCCTCCCATCTGAAAGAGCTGGACCTGAGCTCCAACCGTCCAGGAGATTCAGGTGTGAAGCTGCTGATGGCTGCTCTGAAGGATCCACACAAACTCAGGTATGAAGAGTCCTGCTGCAGCCACAAGCTCTGATAGAGGAGGAGGAGGAGCTGGAGACAGGTTATGTTTCATGTAGCTCTCTTTTTGCTTCAAACTGGAAGAGGAAACACACATCATGCTGATTTTAACCTGTAAATGTTTTTTTATTGCTCAAAGCATTTAAGGAAATTATGTGATCTCAAGATATAAATGATCAAAGACTGGCATAACTCTGGATCCTTACAAGCTGCCAGAGAATCAGAACTTTAAATAATCAAGGATCACAAAAGACTGGAGACGTGAGAAACTGAGTGGATTTTTTTACTACGTGTTTTTACTATGCGAACAGTCACTGGTGATAAATTAAATCATATTGTCTACTGTAAACAGACATTTTCTTGAAAAAAAAATTAAACAAGGCGTTTCCATTCAGACGTGATCAGATCAAACTGACAGACTGGAGATTCCTTAAGTTTAAATGGAACAGCATGTTTCCCTCTTTATCTGCTAAATGACATCAAATCATGACTAAAATCCATTTAAAGTGCTCAGATCTGAGAAAGCTAGAGATAATAACTGTGTGAGATGAGATGAATCACAGATGAAGAACAATGTTGATCAGATCACATCCATTTCACATCACATTCTCTCCATCCAGCTTTTTAGTTAGAATTTGTGTTGGCTTTGTGTTTCCAGTGTGGGTCAGCTGATTTGATTCTAGCTGACTGTCCATGTTTTCTAATCACAGACTTGCAGATTGTGGACTGTCAGAGAGTGTCTGTGAAGCTGTGGCCTCTGCTTTAAAGTCTAGCCCCTCCCATCTGAAAGAACTGGACCTGAGTAGAAACAGACTGATGGATTCAGGAGGGAAAGATCTTTCTGCTGGACTGGAAAGTCAAAACTGCAGACTGGAGACTCTGAAGTTAGTTCACTGCAATTCTGTCAGGTTTCCTCTTTCAGTTATTTAAATGATTTGTCAGAATGTTAAAATGGTTAAAAGAGACTGCAGAGCTCTGAAGTCTGAGGCTGTGTGATCTATGTGGTTTGGAGCTGCTGGTTACAGATATTTTCTCACTTCAGCTCCAGTATTTTTACAATCCCTGACTCTTTTTACAGGTTTATAAAAGTTTAAACTTGTAATAGTTAGAAATAGCAAACATTCAAATACTGTTTCTTCCCTTTAGCTGAAAGTTTTAAGGCTGAATGAAGAACAGACTTATTTTACAAACTCTTGTTGATTTTTAAAATGACAAAATATTCAGGTCATTCAGGGAACAAATGCATTTTGACAATAAATCAGGAAACGGCAAAAAGTCAGTTTCAAAGTCCTACTGACTTTTGAAAATCCATCCATCCATCCATCCATCCATCCATCCATCCGTCCATCCATCCATCCATTTTCTTAACCGCTTATTTGAGGGGGGACTGGAGCCTATCCCAGTATTCAATGAATACACCCTTGATGGTGCTTTTTAAAATCTTATGTTGAAATGCACATCTATAACTTTAATTAAATGGAAAAACTGATTGGGTTCATAATGTTTTGGTTTCGACTTTACATGACAAAGGTAGTAAGGTTTTTAATTTTGAAGACATCTGGTTCAAATGACTCAACATGATATGTTCTTTTCTTAGACTGGAAGGTTGCATTTTGTCAGAGATCAGTTTGGCTTCTCTGGTCTCAGCTCTGAAGTCCAACCCCTCCCATCTGACAGAACTGGACCTGAGCACTAACCCCATCTCTGAGTGTGTGATGGAGGAGCTGAGCAGCTTTCTGCAGAGTCCACTCTGTGGACTGAAGACTCTGAGGTCAGACTCCATGTTTTAGTTGTTAGTTCAGATCAAGATACTGAGGTGAAAGTTGTGCTGGTCTTCATGGAAAAGTTTGTTTTATTCTTCAGTGGTTTAGTCTGTGAAATGCTGATTACTTGAATAAGCAGCAAGCACTGTGAATATGTCAGACAGGAACAGATCTGAAAGTTGTGCTGACATTAATTGTTTGAAAGGAGTTTTTTTTAATAGATTCTTCATGTTTCAATGTGTTTTTCCTTTGTTTACTTGATTAAAATGTCATTAGATGGCTGCAAGAGTCCACATTTCATTAAACAATTTGAAATTCAACTCAGAGCTTATTAATTAATTTTTCTCCTCTACTACCAGACTGCTATTGTGTATTATTTGAATCATTGCTTTGGGGTTAACAGAGTGATTCTCTTTATTCATGACACAAGTTGAAGACTTGTTTCGTGTCTTGTGCTCTGAACAGACTGATGTGCAGTGATGTTGATTTGTTTAAAGAATAGTTCAAACTCAGCTGTCTGAGGGTGGATTAAGCTAAATGATAAACCAGTCAGCTACCAATGAGACAGAGATTTGACAAATGAGTTTCTGTCAGAGCTAAAGTCACTGCGTCTTTACTGAAGCAGCAGTATGTTGTCATTAATATTAATGAGAGCTTTTCACTGCTTCTGTGTGACTGTTTTAACCTGCATCCTGTTGGCTTCAGCTCACATCTTTTACTCTTTATTCAGGCTGCAGTGCTGTGCGTTGTCAAACATCAGTGGGGCTTCTCTGGTGTCAGCTCTGAAGTCCAAATCCTCCCATCTGTCAGAACTGGACCTGAGATACAACCACAACCTGCAGGAATCAGTCACAAAGCAGCTGTCTGAGCTGGTGGAGAGTCCAGACCATAAGCTGAAGACTCTGAGGTCAGTTTACTGAATGGAACTGTTTGAGGTCTTTATGTTTTACTAGAATTTAAACTGATGTATCTTCATCCATATGTTTCAGTTCATGTGAGGAAACACAGACAGCTGTTCTCTTCTTTATACATTTCTTCTCAGATTAGAGCGCTGCTGTGTGTCAGAGATCAGCTGTGCTCCTCTGGCCGCAGCTCTGGAGTCAAGCCCCTCTGACCTGAGAGAACTGAACCTGAGTAAAAACAACTTAAAGGATTCAGAAGTGAAATGGCCGTGTGACCTGAGAGAACTGGACCTGAGTAAAAACAACTTAAAGGATTCAGAAGTGAAACAGCTGTGTGGTCTCCTGGGAAGTGATCTTTGCAGATCTGAGACTCTGAGGTCAGAAACTTTGTTTAGTTGTATTTCAGGATCAATGTGATGTGAAAGTTCTGTTAACATTAAACTTAGTGTCAGACTGACGTTTCTCTGATCCAGACTGAGTATCATCACAGTCAGTGGTGCAAAAAGTGGGTGTGGACTATATGTCGAGCTGAAGGGGGGCACATCAGCAGCCGTATTACAGTTTTTAGTGGGCATTTTCTTTCTTTTTATTTTTTGTATGTAGCAACAGTTTTTGCATTTTTATATTTGACATGATTATGTCATCCATTAGTTCCGGCTGCAACATGATTATTTTCATTTGATCCATCCGGTAACAGGAAGGTAAAAATAGAGAGGGAGTAAAGAAATCTCTCAGGGGGATAAAATCCTCAAACAGAAAAGGGAGTAATAAAAAATTCAGTTTGACTGTTTTAACCTGCGTCCTGTTGGCTTCAGCTCACATATTTTACTCTTTATCCAGGCTGCAGTGCGGTGGGTTGTCAGTGAATGAATACACCCTTGATGGTGCTTTTTAAAATCTTATGTTGAAATGCACATCTATAACTTTAATTAAATGGAAAAACTGATTGGGTTCATTATTTTTTGGTTTCGACTTTACATGACAATGGTAGTAAGGTTTTTAATTTTGAAGACATTTGGTTCAAATGATTCAACATGATATGTTCTTTTCTTAGGCTGGACAGTTGCATTTTGTCAGATATCAGCTATGCTTCTCTGGTCTCAGCTCTGAAGTCCAACCCCTCCCATCTGACAGAACTGGACCTGAGCAGTAACACCATTTCTGACTGTGCAATGAAGGAGCTGATCAGCTTTCTCCAGAGTCCACTCTGTGGACTGAAGACTCTGAGGTCAGACTCCATGTTTTAGTTGTTAGTTCAGATCAAGATACTGAGGTGAAAGTTGTGCTGGTCTTCATGGAAAAGTTTGTTTTATTCTTCAGTGGTTTAGTCTGTGAAATGCTGATTACTTGAATAAGCAGCAAGCACTGTGAATATGTCAGACAGGAACAGATCTCCAATAACTGGCTGATGCTTCTAGAGGTCCAGAGTTAGTGAAAATTTGTGTGTGAAACGGTAACAACAGTTTGTGCGAGTTGTCTCGCAAACATGATGCTCTGGTGAGCAAACTGGAGGCTCAGTGGAGCAGACAGGAGGTTCCTAGGACCGAAATGGGGTCAATGCCTGACAGCATGAAGGTGATGGGTAACACCTTGGAGAAGTTGGTGGTCCAGATGAAGGGAAAATAACACAATTCAGCTGAATCGGAATCGCCATTTAGAGACCTGCTGAGGACTTAAGACAGACAAAACACGCTCTGTCTGGAACAAAGCTATCTCTCTTCTCTCAATCTGGCCTCCCGAGAGCGGCCTTGTAGCTGCTACTCTGCAACTTTGCCCTGGATGAAACTGCAGATGAACGCTTTGCCCACCCCAATCCCCCTTCCTCCTCCCGAGCAGGAATAGGGGTATCACAAGGATAAATTCCATGTAGCCTGTGGATTGTGGACCTACAGCTTGCTTACACTTACACACACACACAAGTACAGACTTCATGCATTACTTGCACTCACTGCCTCTCCATTAACTTTCCCCTTCCTTCCAACCCCCCATCCCTCCCTCCCTATTTGTCCTTGATGTAGTGATTTGACTGTATCTGTGCTTAAGTGCACTGAGGTGTTTTTTTTTATCACTGTTACATCCCCTGTAGGGGGCGTGGCACTGGGCCTTTTTTTCCCCTCTTCCCACAACCACTTTCCTGATGTATCTTTGTTCTGAAAAAAACGGTGCGGCCTAAAATGGCTGTCCACGGTCTTCCCAAACTGGTGTGTCTATGTGTTTTGTTTGTATGATCTTGGTACGGGCTGTACTGGAAGTTAATTTTTCCATGTAAGATCATTAAAGTGTTTATCAATCAGTCAATCATCAATCAATCAATCAATAATAAGGTCTCAGACAAATCACTAGTGCCAGATATTGCGAGCCACTGGTGAGTTTAAGCCTGCCTGCCTGCCTCTGACCCGTTTCTGCCCTCTGAATTCTCTGAGCCTGCCTAACGCTTGTCGGACCTGATCGTTGTGCTGGCCGGATATCTGACCTTTTTCTGGGCCCCCGGATGTAGTGGATAGAATGGATTTCTGCATGCCATAGTGATGACGTGCACTAGTTGGTCATGTGGTGTTGGGGGCGGTGGCATTTGTAATATCATCTGTTCACTTGCAAGGTGACAGTTATTAGTGAGTGGGTGATGGGGGAAGCCTACTTTTTGCTGGCCGCTTTACGCTTTACGCTGTACACCTTGTGCTTTCACATCTAATCTAATTAAGTTTGCTGTGAATGTTCACCTCTGGATTACCGTTTGTTGACTATGGAAGCCCATGAACTGATTCGCTGACGTGTTTTTAATGTTGGATACTGGAAGATCAAATAAAGCGATAACATGAAGCCTTTGGACTGGCGTCTTGAACATCTGGCGCGTCTGGCACGTTAGTTTCCCCTAATCAGCTGCTCGGCGACCTAAAGGTTTGTTGATCAGTTGCCAATATTTGTCAGCAAAAAATCGGCAACAAAGCCGCCTGCAGTCAGCGCACAGATTGGATGCTGACGCGAGCCTACACACCACTGCCACTAACCAAACAAAAGCGGCCTGTCACAGACGGAGAAGACGTAACCTGGGTTTTTGTGCTGTGTTGCTGGTTGAACGTTGTTTTGGTTACTTCCACGAGAAGATGATGTTGATGTGAGAAGCATCGCGCTACGTTTGTTATTGGATCGTGCGTGGATAGCGCTGTGCAGTGATTTAAAGGCCTGAAGATCACTGGGATATTGGCGTGTGTGTGTGTGCCTAGGCTCTCATGAATTCTGCGAAGTTTAGGAAATCGACGCTGCTAATGAACTTCCTTTACGTTGGATTCTTCCGTTTGCATCCCGTCTTGAAAGCTTAAAATGAGTGGATCACAAGCTGCGTCTGTTGTTGGAAAATCTGAACATGATAAAAGAACGATTGTTCTCACTGAGAAAGCTCTTGCAAATAAAATTGAAATCGTCCAACAACAACGAAAAAGGCACATGAACAAAGTTAAAGGCATAATTGCTTCTCTGAAAGAACTAATGAAAGATGATAAAAATGACTCCCAGGTTAAAACACAGCTTGATGAATTACTACATCTGTTTAAGGATGCCAGTGCATTGCATGAGTCACTGTTACTTTTAATTCCGGATTATGAGAAATATAAGCAAAATTCATGGTTCTCAAGCATCACAAGGTACAATAAAGATTTTATTGAAGATGTTCAAATATGGCTTTCTGAAGCTGACAATGGGTTCTTCTGTACCTTTAAGACCAAGTGTGCAACAAGCTGCTCTTCCAGCGACCAGTGGAAATGTGTTGTCCATCATGGAGAAACAAAATGAATTAACTAGTATGCTGATCCATCAACAGACTCTTTCATCATTGCCTGAAAGAGAAATTCCAGTCTTTGATGGCAACCCTCTGCACTTTCATGGTTTCTTGCGTTCATTCGAAACAAGTTATAGAAATGAAGACAAGCGATCCTGATGACTGCCTGCATTACCTTGCAGAGTACACTAGGGGGCAACCCAATGAGCTTGTCAAGAGCTGTCAATATATGTCTGATGGTGCTGGATATGGGAAGGCAAATACACTGTTGTGTGAAAACTTTGGAAATGAGCATGTGATTGCATCTGCTTATCTGAACAAAGTCCACTCGTGGCCATCTATTTGATCTGAAGATGGAAAGGCTCTTCAGGCATACTGTCTGTTTCTGCGTGGGTGCTGCAATGCAATGGAAGAGATTTATGGTCTGTCTGAGTTAAATACACCTGCCAATATGCTGGCTGTGATTAAAAGGTTGTCATTTAAGCTGAAAGACAAATGGTGGACAGTAGCATGTGACATAATGGAGAGGCAGCATCACAGAACTACGTTTGTTGACATTGTTTCCTTTCCAGAGCATCAAGTTAAAATAGCCACAGACCCTGTGTTTGGGGACTTATCTGACACTACAACAACACATCTAACATTCAAGGCCAGTGATGGAGGGAAACGTTCTCCTCGGCCAAGGGCTAAAGGCAGTAGCTTCGGCACAACTGTCACTGCTGTTGAGAGAAAGAATCGAACAGGAGATCAAGATCGTCACACGTTTGTGAAAATGTATCTGTTCTGCAGAGCCGGACACACACTGGAGTTGTGCTCTTTGCTTGATAAAAAACCTCCTAATTAGAAAATGTCATTTCTTAAAAGGAATGGCATCTGTTTTGGCTGCTTGTGTAGTGGGCACATCGGTAAAGAATGTAAAAGACGTCTTTCATGTAAAATCTGTGGTTTCAGACATCCAAGTATGCTCCATATCCACCACAAGGAGAAGAATGGGTTCAAACCTGACACTGAAGTAGATAACACTCCCGTTGCAGTCCAGACTAGTGGTCTTACTGGGGCCAGTGAACAAGACTGTAAGCTTGCAATCGTACCAGTCAAGGTAAAATCAAGGAAAGGCCAAAGAACAGTGGAAACATATGCCTTCCTGGACCAGGGGAGTTCAGCATCCTTTTGCACAGTAGGTCTCATGGACAAGCTGGATCTTGCTGGGAGGAAGACAAAGATTCTCCTGTGCACTATGGGACAAAAGAAAATGGTGGAGAGTTTAATTGTATCTGGATTGGAAGTCACTGGATTGGACAGTGATGTCTACTGTGAAATGCCTGACCTCTTCACTCAACATAGAATGCCCGTCAGCATGAGTAACATCCCAAGACAACAGGACCTGGATGCCTGGCCACACTTGAAGCACATTCATCTCCCGGAAATAGAAGCACAAGTGGAGATTTTGATCGGCATGAACATGCCTAGAGCTTTGGAACCTTTGAAAGTCATCCGGAGTGTAGATGATGGGCCTTTCGCCATTAGGACGGTGCTCAGTTGGACAGTGAATGGGCCACCAGACAGAGAATGCTGTGGGAATACAGGATGTCCAACAGTCACTGCCAATAGAATTTCTGCTGTGACACTTGATGAGATATGGAAGCAGCAGTTCAATATGGACTTTCCAGAGAACAGCCATGATGAGCAGCTGGGACTATCAAGGGAGGATTCCAAGTTCCTGGAGTTGGTTAGTGAGAGCGTGGCTTTGAGAGATGGGCACTACAGCATCGCTCTGCCTTTAAAGGATCGAGACATGAGAATGCCTCATAACCGTGTGATTTCAGAGCAGCGTGCCTTAAGCTTGAAGAGAAGGTTCACCAGAGATAAAAACTTCCAAAAAGGCTACACTGGTTTTATAAAGGATCTTATATCCAGGGGTTATGCACAGAGGGTGCCAATCACAGACTTGGAGCGCAGCGACGGAAAGGTGTGGTATATCCCACACCATTGGGTTTACCATCCTACCAAAGGAAAGATCAGGGTCGTCTTCGACTGTGCAGCATCGTTCCAAGGTGTTTCTCTAAATGCGCAGCTCCTCAATGGTCCTGATTTAACAAATGCATTGGTTGGTGTGCTGACCAGGTTCAGAAAGGAGCTTGTTGTGTTGATGTCTGACATTGAAGCCATGTTTCATCAGGTATGTGTGCCTGAAGGAGATGCTGACCTGTTGAGATTTATCTGGTGGCCTGGTGGTGACTTCCGTCAGATCATGCAAGAGTACAGGATGGGCGTCCATTTGTTTGGTGCGACATCTTCTCCGAGCTGTTCCAATTATGCTCTAAGGAAATGTGCAGAAGACAACAAGGCACATTTCAGCCAGCAAGTGATTGACAAGGTCCTGTACAGTTTTTTTGTGGATGACTGCCTTGCTTCAGTAGCCTCAGAAGAGGAAGCCATCTCTCTTTAGAAAGACCTTGGAGCCATCTGTGCTAAGGGCGGATACCGTCTGACAAAATGGATGAGCAATAGCCGTAGCGTTCTGGCTGCAATACCTGAGGAAGAAAGGGCGAAGGAAGTTAAAGACCTAGACCTGGACTGTGACCTGTTGCCGGTTGAGCGAGCATTAGGAGTGCGGTGGTGTGTGCAGTCAGATGCGTTTAAGTTCCGCATATCCATCCCAGACAGACCCTTATCTCATAGAGGGATCCTCTCCACAGTAAGCTCCTTCTATGACCCTCTTGGGTTCCTTGCTCCTGTCATCTTTACAGCCAAGACAATCCTCCAA
The DNA here is from genome assembly GCA_013363375.1 of Menidia beryllina. Lineage (NCBI taxonomy): Eukaryota > Metazoa > Chordata > Actinopteri > Atheriniformes > Atherinopsidae > Menidia > Menidia beryllina. The sequence continues at coordinate 21,500 of JABUIW010037619.1, read as the reverse complement.
GACCTGTGCCAGAGGATGGTAGGATGGGATGATGTCATACCATCAGAAGTTGCTCAAAAGTGGAAGGGCTGGGTGGAAGAGTTACATCTGTTAGACAAGAACAGCATCAGACGATGTTTAAAACCTCCAGACTTTGGAGAAACAAACACTGCTCAGCTGCACCACTTTGCAAATGCGAGTGAGAAGGGTTATGGTGCTGTTACCTACCTGCTGCTGCGCAACAGTTGCTCACATACATAGTGTTCCTTTATAATGGGGAAGTCTAGGGTGGCGCCTTTAAAAACAGTCACTATTCCCCGTTTTGAGTTGACCGCTGCTGTGGTGGCAGCTCGCATGGATATACTGTGGAAAAGGGAGCTAAGGCTACCACTCCTGGACAGTACCTCGGTGCTAAAGTACATTAAATAATTTCCCTCTGGGATTATTAAAGTATTTCTGATTCTGATTCTGATTCTGATTAATAATGAGACATCTAGGTTTCGCGTTTTTGTAGCGAACTGAGTATCAGAGATTTTCAAGGCTTCTAAAGCCTCTCAATGGAGATATGTGAATACAACGCATAATCCTGCAGACCTTGCGTCTAGAGGGATGAGGGCAGAGCCGTTTTTAAGTAACACTGAATGGATAGCTGGTCCTGCATTTCTTACACAGCCAGAGAAAGAGTGGCCTGTAAACCCAGAGAACTTAAAGGAACTCCTACGTGAAGACCCTGAAGTCAAGGTGTCTGCAGCTATTGATGTCTTACAAGCACACAATGGCGACCCTTTGACCAGTTTGATTAGTTGCACTTCTTCTTGGACCTGCCTCATCAGGGTGATGGGTTGGATCCTGAGGTTCAGGACATTGCTTTTGCGTCGTCAAAGGAACAAAGAAACACTAGCATGCCTTTCTCAATCTGGTTCTAATTTATTGGGCGCAGAGCGCGAACTGAGATGAGCCATGGAGGAGTGGAATCAGGAAAAGATCACAGATGCGCTGACTTTGAAGGGTGTGAAGTGGATATTCAACCCTCCGACTGGATCGCACCATGGCGGAGTATGGGAGCGGATGATTCGTTCCATCAGAAAGGTCCTCAATTCCACCTTGCAGATACAGTATTTGGACGAGGAAGGACTCCAAACTGCCCTTTGTGAAATAGAATCGATCCTTAACAGTAGACCCATCACAGAGGAATCCATCGATCCAAATCATTTGGAGGCTTTAACATCGAACCACCTTCTCCTCCTCAAGTCCAATCCATACTTACCACCTGGTCTCTTCCAGGAAAGCGATCTCTATGCACGCAAGAGATGGAGACAGGTCCAATACATATCTGATATGCTCTGGAAAAGATGGATTAAATAATATTTGCCACATCTTCAACAGCGCCAGAAATGGACAAGGATTAAACGCAACTTCATGCCTGGGGACGTGGTTCTCATAGTGGATGATTCGGCACCCCGTGGTTCTCGGATCATCGGCAGAATCAAAGCAGCTGTGCCAGACAAGAAAGGCCTTGTACGTCAAGTCTGGATTAAGACCCCGACCATCCTTGTATGCAGACCGGTCACAAAGATATGGCTTCTTCAGGAGGCCTCTGACTCTTGACAATGACAACTAACTTGACATCACTGCAGGGCATTTGACTTGAGTTTGATAGGCTGACATTATATCTAGGCTAAGTGCTGGTAACCTCTGGCCTATGACCGATTGACCATGTGTGAAAAGACAGAGTTACTGTGAACAGAGTGAAAGCAGCATCAAAAAGCCGCTCAGAAACACAAAGCTTCATTGGTTTCTGTGAAGAACCAAAGAAAAGTTGCTCAACATCAAAAAGTTGCAGCACCAGTTTTTGACACTGTTAAATTCAGCTTGATTAATTTGTCAGAGTTTTATTTCCACTTTATGAGATTTGTTCGTATTTAGTATGTTTGCTGTTTTCAGATTTTTTGTGTCAAATTGAAAACTGTTTCCATCTTCAAAGTTTTGGTTCTGATCTGGTGTGAAAGCAGAAGGTCAGTTGAGGGATCAGTAATCCTGACAGTGTCAGGCTCAGGAACTCAGCGAGGACTCAGACGCAGAGCTTAATCATAAAATCCAAAGTTTATTAACAAAAGACGCACTCAAGAGGAGTGGACAAAAAGAGAAACATTAAGCGCTGAAAAACGGGGGGGCAAAGTACAAACTCAAAGAGGCTCTCGTTAAGAGGCTGAGGAAAAGTCCCAAAACAATACTGATGAAAGTAACAACGTAAGGTCTCTCACGAGGAGGCAAGGGGATGAAACAAAGTAGCAAAGGAATACTCACTAGGGATGACCGTCTAGGAGGAAAACTGAAAGGCACTCTTAAAGAGGCAAAAACGCAGGAGGCACAAAGGCAAGGAACGGGATCTAAGGCAAGGTAATCTATGACGAGGGAACTGTGGACAAGACACGCACTGTGGTAGGGACAGAAACACACTGGCACGGGACAAGGGGAGACGAGGACTATTTAACCACATGAGGGAAGGGATCCCCAGGTGCACACAATAGGTAATCAGGGAGACGCTCAGACTGGTGACACAACAGGAAGTACAAGTGACCTGAAACGAGATGAGGGTTATTCTTCAAAATAAAACAGGAAATGACGAGACTAGAAAAAGAAGAAACGAAAACCCCTCAACCAGGAACACCTTCGTGACAGACAGGAGAACAGAGGAGGCTGGAGGGATGGAAGCTGAGATGTTGAAAGACTGAATGATGGAAACTCTGAACTAAACACTCTGACTTATCACGACAGCATGTTTTTCTGCCTATTAGCTCCAAACAAATATTGGATTTGATCTCAATTTATACGAATTGGTTCCCATTTCCTGGCAAATTCCTTCTGACATGTTTTCTTTGAAAGTAATAATCAGTCTATAATAATTCAGTGTGTCAGCAGCATGTTGTCGTTAATATTAATGAGAGCTCTTTTTCACGGTTTCTGTTTGACTGTTTTAACCTGCATCCTGTTGATATCAGCTAACGCCTTTTATTCTTTATTCAGATTGTGGTGCTGCAAATTGTCAGAGATCAGCTGGACCTCTCTATTCTCAGCTCTGAAGTCCAACACCTCCCATCTGACAGAACTGGACCTGAGCCTGAACAACCTCTCTGACTGTGTGATGGAGGAGCTAAGCAGCTCTCTGCAGAGTCCACTCTGTGGACTGAAGACTCTGAGGTCAGACACGATGTTTTAGTTGTTAGCTCAGATCAAGATGATGAGCGGAAAGTTGGACTTCAGCTTTGTAGCTGCCTGCTGGAGATGTGTAGGGGTGGTGGGGGAGGGGGGTGGTGGTGGGGGGGGATTCCTTTTTTTTTTTTTTCTTCCCTTGTCGTGTTTGGCATTATGGCAACAGAATTGTAATCTGATTGCCGTGCTGTGCCCGACACTTTTGCTTTGCCAAGGGAGGCCTGTCAGGGTGAGAACCCTCCCTTGATCATCCAATACTGCTTTATTATTTATTTAAGATTTATTTTTGTTACATAAGTAATATGGCTAATGCCAAACATGACCGAGGGACAGGAAAGGGGGAAAAAGAAAGAGATTCCTAAAACAGGAAGAGAGGAGAGAAAAAAAAGGAAAGAGAGACAACAAAACCATCCATCCAGCTGCTGTATCTGTAGAAAGATGTCCTGTAGTCACCGTGGGCAAACCCGAGGGAGAATCTGCAAACAAACACTACGGGGAGACACACACAAACTAACAAACACTAACAGCAAAATAATACTGCAGACAAACCCGGGGGAGAACCTGTAGGATCACCTGCAAGCAGACACAATAAAGAGACACACACAAACAGGCAGAAAAAACTGAAGGACAGGCTGTATTTCTAATTTTGTACGGTAACTGCACAGAAGCTCAAAGGTGTGTGTCTGGGCAAATGAGTTAGTGTGTGTGTGTGTGGGTATAAGCTCCGACGTGCAGAACATACAACCCAGGTTTCACACAGATTGTGCTCAGCTAAGCATGCATAGAGGGGGGGGGAGTCACCACCGGGCCCGCTCCAGCAATCTGAAGAAGGCAGAGAGGACCCCAGACCCGGTCCACCAGCGGCCCCCCCGGAGCACCCAGACCAGGGAGACCCCCATGGGGGGGATTCCACTGACTAAGAGACTTTGTCAGAGTGTCCATCAGCATCCATGAATCATCCAAACTTAGGAGTCAGTCCACCTCTAGATGCTTCAAAACTTTTATGAGGCTCTGTAATGTTTGTTGTGACTAAAATATTCAAACAAAAAAACAAAACAAGTCACAGTAACAAGTTGTGCTTCTGTCAGCTCTGTAAAGAAGTTTGATCCCATTATTCTATCAAACTTTAGACACCACAACAGCTTGTTTTTCTGCCTTTAAGCTTCGGTTACACAGTGGATTTGATCTCCATTTGTATGAATTATTTACCATTCATCCCAAATTCCTGCTGACATGTTTGTTTTCTTTGAAAGTAATAATCTTAGGGGGCGCTGCTGAGCTTTCAATGGAGTGACACGTGCGTTTGCGAGCTCCTGCCAATTTCGATTAATATTGTTATTCATCTGCGCTTTTTAGTCACATTTTTGTGTTATTTTTACTTCTCAACACTTTTTGTTAAGAATTGTAACTTTGTATCACGTCAGGATGTCAGGAAAGATGTCAATGTCAATGTCAAATTTATTTATATAGCACTTTAAAACAGGCATTGAACTGCACCAAAGTGCTGTACAATAGTGACAACAACACAAATGAATAAAACAAGGTATCAAACTAATTCAATTAAATGCCAAGGAATAAAAATGAGTTTTAAGAAGCGATTTAAAATGATCCAGGCTGTGGGCAGATCTAATTTGGAAGGGTAGATCATTCCAAAGAGAAGGAGCAACAGCAGAAAAAGCCCGATCTCCTTTCCTCTTAAGTCGGGTCCGAGGAACTGTCAGCAAAAGCTGATTATTAGAACGTAGGGTTCTGGACACGGGCTGAAATTTTAAGAGTTCCAGAAGATACAGGGGAGCTAATCCATTTAAAGCTTTATAAGTTAATAAAAGAATCTTAAAATCTATTCGATAAAGAACAGGCAGCCAATGTAAAGAGGCCAGTACAGGCCTTATATGGTCACGCTTCCTGGTACCTGTAAGAAGCCGAGCCGCTGCGTTCTGGATCATTTGGAGTCGCTGCATCTGTGATTTATCCAGACCTCTGTATAATGAGTTGCAGTAATCCAATCGAGATGTGATGAAGGCATGGATAAGTCCTTCAAAGTCTTTTAAACAAAAATAAGATTTAACTTTAGCTAAAATACGCAGGTGATAAAAACTTGATCTAACGACAGAGCTAACTTGTTTATCTAGCTTTAACCAACTATCAAACGTAAAACCAAGATTCCTAGCAGAGGTCTGACAGAACCGAGCTAAAGAACCAAGAATCAGATCTGGATCCGTTTTGTGAGGACTCTGACCAAATAGTATAACTTGCGTTTTACTTTGATTGAGGTGAAGACAGTTTTGTTCCATCCAAGATTTGACTTCTGTTAAACAATTGTTCAATAGTTGAAGAGATTCACTTTTGCCATTTTGTAGTTTGAGGGGCATATAAATCTGGACATCATCTGCAAAGCAATGAAATGAAATGTTAAACCTATGGAAAATCTGACCAAGAGGTAATAGATACAGAATAAACAAAATGGGACCTAAAATTGAGCCTTGGGGGACACCGTACTTTAAAGGTTTAGCCTCAGAACAACATTGGTCTAAATGAACTGAGAAAGTTCTGTTTTCTAAATAAGACTTAAACCATGCAAGTACCGGGCCTCTCAGGCCAACACAATATTTTAATCTATGTAAGAGAATCTGATGGTCTACAGTGTCAAATGCTGCGCTCAGATCTAAAAGTAATAAAACTGCGACATTGCCTGAATCAACTGTTAAAAGAAGATCATTATACACTCGAAGCAAAGCTGTTTCAGTGCTATGAGCAGCTTTGAACCCGGACTGAAATGTCTCAGTTATATTATTGTCTTTTAAAAACATTTCAAGCTGAATATAAACTAATTTTTCAAGGACCTTAGATAAAAAAGGGAGTTTTGAAATGGGCCTAAAATTTGCTAGTACACTTGAGTCTAGATTGGGTTTTTTAAGATGGGGTTTAACGACAGCATGTTTTAGTATTGGTGGGACACAACCTGACTGCAATGAGGCATTTATCACCATTAAGATATATAGGCCAGAAGTAAGAAAAATGTCTTTTATCAGACGGGTAGGTAGACAGTCCAAAGGATAATTTGATGGCCGCAGGTACTTAATTACTGAGGTGAGTTCATCTAAAGAAACTGGCTGAAAATGCTCCAGAACAGCTGTGCATTGTGGCATTTCTTGGGAATCTAAAACTATTAGGGTATTCGAGCTTCTAAGAGCTACAATTTTTTCTATGAAAAACTTAGAAAAAGCCTCACAAAGTTCAGCAGAGGCTAAAGGGCCAGATGTAGTCGAGGGATTAACAATCCTATCTAGGACATTAAAAAGGACTTGAGGCCTATGCTTATTTGAAGCTACAAGATTAATTAAATATTTAGATTTTGCTAATTTGACATTATTCTGATAATTAAATAGACTGTCTTTCAATATTTCATATGAAACTTTCAATTTATCTTTTTTCCACCTCCTCTCAGCTCGCCTACAATCCCGTCTGAGTGCACGAGTGGTTTCATTAAGCCACGGCTCTAGAAGTTTCTTTTTTGTAATTTTTTTGGTTTTCAAGGGTGCTACTGTGTCTAGAGCATTTGAACATACATTGTTAAAATTTAGGATAAGAGTTTCAATATCAATATTGCTGTCAGTAGGGAATGTAGTGTTAGCAAGGATTGCATTTAGTTGAAGAGCAGTTTCAGAGTTTATAGAACGAGAAGGTAGAGGTTTTGTGTTGTTTGTATCCACAGAAGATGAAATATTAACAGAAAATAAAACAGGCAAATGATCAGAAATACAAGTCTGAAGGATTTCAATGATATCCAAGCAAAGCCCATGTGATAATACCAAATCCAGAGTATGTCCCTTTAAATGCGTTGGCCCAACCACAGATTGTGTGAAATTGAATCAATCAATCAAGTCCAAAAATTCCTTCACCAGAGGTTTATCTGGGCATCATACGTGTACATTAAAATCACCTGTAATTAAAATATGATCATACTCTAATGTAATCCATGCCATAAGTTCTGAGAGATCATGAATAAAGTCCTTGTTGAACTTTGGCGGACGGTAGACCACCACACACACAATTGGTTCAGTTAGTTTCACTTCAAAGATTTGATGCTCAAAACTGGAGAATGAATTTATAGATAATTGTTGACAGTGGAAACTGGATTTAAAAATTGTAGCCAGACCTCCACCTTTGCCAGTCAACCGGGGAGAATTTATAAATGCACAGTTCTGAGGTAGAAGTTCAGAAAACGGGAACAGCTGACCTTCTTGTAGCCAAGTTTCTGTGATGAATAAAAAATCCAAATCCCGAGAAGTAAACAGGTCATGTAGCACGAAGGTCTTATTAGCTAAAGACCTAGCATTACGCAAAATCAAGCGGATGTTTGATGGAGCAGAAGCACAAGTTGAAGACTTATCATACTTCAGCCGCATGAGGTTTCCATAATCCACATTCCTCTCTCGATCCCGAAGCCGTCGATGATAGAAACACTCCACCGCGTCCATCCGAGAGTTGCACATCCCAGGAACAACGGGGCGAGTCCAGAGGCGTCCTACACTCAGGAAACGAGGACACCATCCCAGTCGAGGAGAGCCGCCACGACGGCGAAGAAATGCGAGAAAAGCTTTAATCTTCACCGCCAGTCCTCCACGTTTACCACGTCTTCGACGGAAACGCCTTTCCGGAATCAGATGTGGATAACTCAGCAGCTCAGTAGGGATGTCAGAGAGGAACTGGAACCCTCGGCCTCTCGGACCCGGACCATATCCAAATTTTAGATCCACCGAAGTTTTAATGTCCAAAAGTGCTTGACGGTCGTAAACAATTAAGCCACCAGAACCGTAATAGCATAAATGCATAAATAGAGCAAAAATAACAATGTAGAGAGAGCGAGTCAGACGGCGTGCCGAATACACTGGCGCCATCACATGACCATAATCATTCCACAACAGTAACAGACAGAAACAGATCTCCAATCACTGGCTGATGCTTCTAGAGGTCCAGAGTTAGTGAAGATTTGTGTGTGAAACAGTAACAACAGTTTGGAGCAGCCATAAGGAAAGAATACAAAATCGCGTAATACGATCCAGAGCAGCCATAAGGAAAGAATACAAAATCGCGTAATACAATCCAGACGCAGCTGAGGCCTGGTTTACAGACCGCAGCCCCGCCTTCAGGTGAGCCGTCAGGTTCCACCGAAGCGCAGGCTAGCCCTGACGCCGCTGCCCTTAAAGTGGAGCTAATGACATCGCTGAAAGAAGACATCGCCGAGATAATAAAAAAGCAGTTGCAGGAGACGCTCGGGGATTTTTTGTCGACTATCCAGCTTGATCTACAAACCGTGAAAACACAGCTCGCGAATAATAAAGCAGCTACTGATGCTACATTAGCCGAGCTCAAGTGCACCGTGGGAGAAGTGGAAAATCTGAATGTTCCGATGACATTGCTGTGATGAAAGAAAGTAATAATCTGTCTATAATAAGTCACTGTGTCTTTATTGAGCATGTTGTCGTTAATATTAATAAGAGCTCTTTTTCACGGCTTCTGTTCGACTGTTTTAACCTGCATCTGTTTATATCAGATCACATCTTTTATTCTTTATTCAGATTGGGGGCCTGCAACTTGTCAGAGATCAGCTGGCTCTCTCTATTCTCAGCTCTGAAGTCCAACCCCTCCCATCTGACAGAACTGGAGCTGGACTTCAACAACCTCTCTGACTGTGTGATGAAGGAGCTGAGCAGCTTTCTGCAGAGTCCACTCTGTCTACTGAAGACTCTGAGGTCAGACTCCATGTTTTAGTTGTTAGTTCAGATGAAGATACTGATGTGAAAGTTGTGATGGTCTTCATGGTAAAGTGGGTTTTCTTCTTCTGTGGTTTATTTTGTGAAATGCTGATTAGTTGAACAAGCAGCAAACACTGTGAATGTGTCAGACAGAAACAGATCTCCAATCACTGGCTGATGCTTCTAGAGGTCCAGAGTTAGTGAAGATTTGTGTGTGAAACAGTAACAACAGTTTGGAGCAGCCATAAGCCCAAAAGCCCATGAATCAGCTGATAGTAACAATCTCCCCTCCAACACTGCTAGAACAGTAAAAGATGTTGGTAATGGTATCATGAATTTTCTGTCCACCAAAAACTCCTGAAAGAGAACGTCTGTTTGTGACCACAAGCTGAAGCATGCTTGGGTTTGGTTTCAGGGAAATTATTCCCAAATACAGCAGCTGATCCATCTCTCTCCCTCAACATTCAATGTAAACATAAGAAACCTGTGCTGCAAACAACTGGACCAGGCACAGTATATATTCTAGTTTCAACATCAAATAAACTAGGATTCCTAATTAACCCTGTGAGCCATGCAGAGCAGCAGGTCAGTGGGGTCATCAGGTAGAACCTCCTTCATCAGTTTTTGGTCTAGTCGGACCCACAACACTTCCAGGAGGCTAGACAGTGATCACTGGTGACCCAGAGTCACTCCCCTAATGCCAGCCACCTCTGGAGTCAGAGGACTGTCAAAGGTTTCCTAGTCCTACTTTTAGATCTGTAGTCAAATTTTGTGTGTCCACAAAAATGTTGAACATTTAATCATTGGCTGCCAAAGACGTCTCTAGACGTCAATTCAAATGCAACCGTTGACTGCCATTGACTTCTATAGACGTCTTTTATGTTTTTCGACGAGAGTAGCTTGGGTTACGATCTGCTAAAGCTTGTCCGTAAATATCGGCTTCTAGACAGAGTATGTAGTAACAAATTGACCCTCTAGGTGGCAGTGCCACTTTTGATGGGAGATGAGCATAGACTGTAGGCAAATAAGAAAAAGGTAACGGTTCGATATGAGGGAGCATGTCGCCGGTGAGACGCAAGTCGAGGAAGAACGGAATAAGGTAGAAACAATTTTTTTTTCCTGATGAAAGAAGAGAGTCTACTCTTTCTTTTGGTGTGTTCGGTGTTTACATAGTAATAGCACAAACTATTCTGTGGCTCTTGAAAAATCAGTCAAAATGCTCATAAAACTCTGGAAGTGTGGGACTCTCTGTTCTGAAAATGGCTGGCAGTCAATGAGTTAAATTCTTCTCTCATACACATGAGTCTGAGTAATTGTGCTAGTTAGGACTGTTTCTGTGACACTGAATGTAGAAGCTAACTTCTATGACCATGAAGTTTTAACTGCTGTTGACATAGATTCAAGTTTGTGAGCACGAGTGAAAAAGTGTTTGAATTATGTCACAAATGTGATTAATAGAACCCTTGTTAACCTGCATCCTGCTGGTTTCAGCTCACATCTTTTCTTCTTTATTCAGATTGATGGACTGCAGTTTTTCAGAGATCAGTTGGACTTCTCTGGTCTCAGCTCTGAAGTCCAACCCCTCCCATCTGATATCACTGGACCTGAGCTGGACCAAAAACATCTCTGACTGTGTGATGAAGGAGCTGAGCAGCTTTCTGCAGAGTTCACTGTGTGGACTGATGATTCTGAGGTCAGACTCCATGTTTTAGTTGTTAGTCAAGAGGAAAATGAATCCATCCATTCTGCACTGTTTATTCCCAACGTATCATGGTCCCAGTATGCAACAGGCCAAAGGCGGGTGCACACTGGACAATCCGGTAGTCCATCACAGGGCCACATAGTCACACACAATCACACACACTCACTTCCAAGGGCAATTTAGAATGTCCAATTCACCTAATATGCATGTCTGTGGGTGGTGGGAGGAAGCCAGAGAACCCAGAGAGAAACCACGGAGACACAGAGAGAACATGCAAACTCCACACAGAAAGGTCCTGGTTCACCCAGGGACTTGCTGAGGCGATTGTGTTAACCACCACACCATCATGCCACTCTACTGATCATCTTCATGTTTAAATATAATTTTAAACATGTTTCATTTGTCTAGGTCATTACATTTTTTTTATCTACAATGACTTATAGATCTGTGCTGAATAGGCACTAGTGTAAATGTGCATTATCTCTTTTGAATTTCAAGTTGATATGATATTTGCTTATTTTTAGTATCATAATATCAGAAAGAACGTTTTTTGTGTGTTGTATTCGATCAAATATTGTAACAAAACAAAATCTGAAGTCACTGAGTTTTTAGTTAAGCATCAGTAGGTTGTCATTTATATACATGAGAGCTCTCTTTCACTGCTTCTGTTTGACTGTTTTAACCTGCATCCTGTTGGTTTCAGCTAACATCTTTTATTCTTTATTCAGTCTTAGGTGCTGCAGGTTGTCAGAGATCAGCTGTAGTTCTCTGGTGTCAGCTCTAAAGTCTAACCCCTCCAATCTGATATTTCTGAACCTGAGCGAGAACAACATCTCTGACTGTGTGATGGAGGAGCTGAGCAGCTTTCTGCAGAGTCCACTCTGTAAACTGATGACTCTGAGGTCAGACTCCATGTTTTAGTTGTTAGTTCAGATGAAAATGATGTGAGTTTTTGTGGTCTTCATAATAACATCTTTAGCTCACATCTTTTATTCTTTATTCAGCTTGGAGGGCTGCGGGTTGTCAGAGAACAGCTGTGCTTCTCTGGTCTCAGCTCTGAAATCCAACCACTCACATCTGACATATCTGTACCTGAATTCCAACAACCTGAAGCAGTCAGATGTTCAGCAGCTGTTGGATCTGCAGCAGAGTCCACACAACAAACTAGAGACTCTGAGGTCAGTAGGGAGCTGGAGATCCATATGAACTAAACCCAGTTGGTACCAGAGCAAACATCCAGTTTCCTGTGAACATGCAGCCTTCTCGGTGTTAAGCTGTGAGAGCAGAATGATGTCAGGCTTTTTCAGCAGTCAGCAAAAAGAGCCAGTCAACCAATCAGATTAGCAGCTTGTTGTGTGAATGGTGCTGAAAGCCTCTGCAGGTGTGTGAGCTTCCTGCTCCAACATGTGAACATGAGAGCTGACAGGAAGCTGCTCTGAACAGGACTGAAGTCCCTGCTGCTCTTTCTACTGGATGCTGCTCACTGCTGACAGCTGAGGAACAAACACTCTTTCATCCCCTCTGTTTCTGCTTCTCTCTGCAGCTTGTGATGATGAAGAGGAGGGTGAGAGCTGAGAGGAAGATATGTGTCCTGATGATCCACAGAAGATGAAGTAGCAGCACCTTGTGTGAGGAGGAGGAGGAGGTCTGTTACTATTCTGGGTTTTCTTCCTCTAGGATAATGATCACGTCTCTGTCAGGGTGGGTGGATCTTGGGGGAGGACTCAGACGCGGAGATGACGGAAAAACAAGGTTTATTGTAACAAAAAACACTCATGAAGAGTGAATGTCCAGACAAAGTACAAATCAAGGCTGTGGAAAACTGTGAGCAAAGTATCAAAGCAATAAGTAAACAAGACTGTGGCAAAGTAACAAAATAAAGATTAACAAAACTGTGACAAGGGTGTGGCAAAACATAGCTATGGAACAAAGTAAAAGACTATGGCAAAAAGCAAACTTGGCGTGGGGGTGACGAAGGACAACAGACGAAAGGACGAAAAGACTAAACAAGAAGGACGAAAACGCACTCGCACAAGACAAGGGGAAACGAGGACTATTTAAACACATGAGGGAGGGGAACCCCAGGTGTACACAATAGGTAATCAAGACATGACGAGACACCAGACATTCCCCCAGACGTGACAGTCTCATGAACACTTAGAGCTGAAATGCTTCTGTGGCAACTTTTTCTTCACATCAGACCTCCATCAAATGTTCTCTATGTTTAGATGTCTGGATTTCCAGCAATGTGCAATATGATTGTTTTTAAGTTTGAAATGATTTAGCAGCTCTGATTCAGACAGACACAATAAGTGAAGCATCAACAGAGCTTACATGAGGTTACAAAGGGTCATTTAAGGTTTACTTTGTCACATTTTAACTGTATTATAACTAAAAACATTTTTACTAGAGAGAAAATACAAGTTCTTATCGATATGAGCTGTAATAAAGCTACAACCTTTAGGTCAAAGGTGAACAACACAGTGACATATTATTTTTTCTTTCTAATCAAAATCTTATAATCTCTTGTATCTGTGACAACAAATTAAAGATAATATAAACAAACTCTATTGATACTTTTCTGGTAAAATCATGTTTCCTTAGTCTGATTAGGAAGCAGACCCCACAGAAACAATGTTTTAACATTAATGGAGTCATCTTCCAATAGTCATGTCCATCGTCCAGTGAACAATGTTTTAGGCTAATCTGCATCATAACTCAGTCCATGAAGCTGACTGAGCACAGAGCAGACTGCTGATGCTCTGGAACTGAAAGAAGAGGATGATGCAGAGCAGCATCCACGCACACTGCACAGCAACATCAGAGCATTTCAGTTTGAATACCTACTCATTTGAGTTTAAAAACATGTTGCTTCCTTTTTCAGATGCTTGTAAATTCATTAAAGTATGAAGTGTTTTCATTTCTTTTTTAGAAAAATGTTCCGTTAGAAGCAAAGAACAGAGTCAAACCAGATTATTCCTGGTTTTTGTTTTACAGGAAGACAACGAAAATAAATGAAAGGACAAGAGATCCAAATAAACAAAAAAGTAAAACAACACAAAATGCCCTATCCCACCCAAATATGTGTACAGAGTGACAATGTTTTAATGTTGTAAAACACCGTCACCATCACCAAAAAAACATAATGAAAGCATCACCATCTGAAAAGAGAGAGAATCCTGTCATTTTTCAAAATAAAAAAAATTTACACAATAAAATATGACCCCGGTGCCAAATGATCCACGGACCGGTTACGGACCGCTGCCCGGGGTTTGGGGATCACTGCGCTAGACCAATGAGCCTCAAGATTCAGAGCTGGGAATAGAGCATGATGGTTTACACTTAAACTTATTCATGTGGCACATTTGTCTTTTTCCAAAATGGAAAGTAATTGAGATAAATTTAGACAGAAGCAGTTTCTGTGGTGTAGTGGTAATCACATTCGTCTAACACACGAAAGGTCCCCGGTTCGAAACCGGGCAGAAACATGCTACTGTTTTGCTTACTTTCAACAACTGAAAGGATGAGTTGAAGCAAAAACTCCAGCAATCTAATGTCCATTGAGACATTGGCTGCTTGTAGTGCCTTGCTTGCAAAGTTGATCTCTGAAAATAAGTCGTACCAAACCAAGAGGCACACAAGGAAATCCCTGCTAACAATCTCCTCAAAATAAAAATAAAAAAGACAGTGACTTAGCCATGTCTTCAGGCTTTTCTAGTGTATCTAAAATCCCCCCCAACTGGAAACATTCAGCTTTGACAGAGTCCAGCTTTGCTTCCCAACTAGTGCCACTCAGGGGCTTCAGTGTGATGTAAAAAAATTCTGTGAGAATATCCCACCTCTTCACAGAAGGCGAAAAGATAGTGTACAATCTCTAAAGAGTTTCAAAGAAGGTTGCACACTCTGCTGGACGAGGTTGCATCACATAACAAAAGAGTCAGGCTTTACATACAGCCGGGGATGAACAGAGCCTCTGGACACCTCTGATGTATCAAAGCTTGGACACCCTTGTGGATTCCCCTCATATTAGAGCCATTCTCATAACTTTGCCCCCTACAATTAGCCAGCTCCAACCCCAGATTATCCAGTAGTCTGTCAGTTAATCTTATGCCTTTCCCAGTTGTGTCCTTCACAGCACTGAACCCCACAAAAGACTCATTGATAGTGTTCTTCTTCTTCTCATCTGTATGAACCCACCTATGATAACTGAGGCCTGCTATTGCTTTGACATATCAGGTGTGCAGTCCAGTTGCACTGCAAAGTACTTGGAGGCTTTGACTAGAACACAAATCTGACCTAAAACACATTCTCATTATCCATTATCTTTACCGCTTATTCCCTGATGGGGTCGCGGGGAGAACTGGGGCCTATCCCAGTGGTCAATGACCGAGAGGCGGGGTACACCCTGGACAGTCCGCCAGTCCATCGCAGGGCACATTCTCATATTGAATCGAAAAATTCATTTTGAGTGCACCAGGACAGATAATGTTTTAGAAGCAGCCTTTTTAAGATGCTCTGCCAGACGTACCGTGCTGTGAGCTCAAGGATACCCAGAAAATATAAATTTTTAAGATTTCATAACTGTGCATGTTACCCCTCAGTGACAGGTTTCTATCCACAAGGAAGAGTGTGCAGTCCGTCACTCCAGTCCAGACACTTCTCCAGTGGCCTTTTCAGCAGCAATGGCTCTCTGCAATTCACTATCAATAGTTTTGTCCAGACATCAGTGGGATGCCAGTTCTTTCCTCATCAGATAAGCATTAATGTGATGACCACTGGTTTCATTGTGCTGGTTTTTCTTTCATAGTGTTTCTAAAAGACACTTTCAATTATTATCCCTGGCCACAAGACATGTGTCAACACCTCCAGCTTCACCGAAAACCTCACATGCAAAACAATAGACCATATTAGTACCTCTGGAGTAGAGAAACCAATCCCGCTCCCCTTTCTCTCCACTGGATAGTACAGGAAAACAGCATGTTTTAGAAAGACGCCTTTTACTCTCATCTGATCTTGGATGTGGCCCATCAGGACATTTCTGACGGCCATTATCAGCCATGGGCTGCCTCAATGAGTCCCCCATTTCATGTGCTGAAGGCCATTCAGATGGAGCTTCTGAGTAATGCCCTGCCCCAGCCCTCTCCTCTGCGCCTCCCTGTTCTAGGTCCTCCTCTCCCTCCTCCTCACCTACCTGTTCCAGTTCCTCCTCCCCTCCTCCTCACCTCCCTGTTCCAGTTCCTCCTCTCCCTCCTCCTCACCTACCTGTTCCAGGTCCTCCTCTCCCTCCTCCTCACCTCTCTGTTCCAGGTCCTCCTCTCCCTCCTCCTCACCTCTCCGTTCCAGTTCCTCCTTTCCCTCCTCCTCACCTCTCTGTTCCAGTTCCCCCTCCTCTCTCTTCTTCTATTCTTTATTTCCATCCTCACACCTGAACAGACGAGCAATGAGGACTGTTCATTTCCCATATATCAAACAAAGAACACTTTGGTCATCTCACTGATGTCAGTCATTAAAACAGGCAGAGAAACAGGACACTGCAGGACAAACAACTTGGCCTAGAAAACCAAGGAGATGATGACTTACTTGAGCAGAAATCAGGCCGTGCACACCCCTGTTCACCATCCAAAGCTGCTGGGGGTTCATGTGGCTGACAACCTTACCTGGGACCTGCACTCCTCCCTATTAAAAAGGCTCACCAGCAACTGCACTTCCTGTGGTGGTGGAAGAGGGCCCACCTCAATCCATCCATCCTCACCACTTTCTACAGAGTCACCGTAAAGATTGTTCTAAACAACAACACTGGCTTGAAGGGATGGACAATTGGAACACCTACTGGTCCACAGCAGATGCATGTCTAAAGTGAAATACCTATTTATTTAAGTTTTTATTTAGTTTATTCTGTTTTGTTTTACATATGCAAGTTTTTGCTCAAGTCTTGCTTGTAATTTCATTTTACAGTGCTGTGAAATGATAATAAAGAGATCTTGAATATTGCGAATCTAGTTTATAGAGTTTATAGAGTTTTGGGACATCCCATCACCTAGAAGTGGGAGTCTCGTCAGAGTGGATTCCTGAAGCAGTATCTGGTAAGCTGCTGGTGGAGGCTTTACTTCCCCATCCAACGGTGCCTCAGTTCTGTCTGACCTGGACATCATGGATTCAGCCTTTAAAGCTTTTAAGAATCCTGTTCATCCAGAGGATGATCCTAAGAGCTTAAATAAAGACAGCTGGACCTGTTATTGAATCTTGAAGACATTTCTTCTCTCGGGAATCACCTTCCAGTTCTTAAAACCCAGGATTTCCCTTCCTTCAAATCCCATGTCTGACTGTCTGCTTCACCTTAATGGAAGAAAAACAGTTTTGAACAAAAGCAATTATGCAATAAAAAGTGATTCATTTTTAAATGATTTAAAGTATATTACAGGTTTCAGTATGTCTTTAGATGACTGACTTGATTTTTCATTTTTTTTTAAAGAAAAAAAAAGTTGCTCATCTCCCCGTCGGGGAAAATAACCCTGATTAACCTGTCACGACCACCTCCCGATCAACAATCGGATGGTCAGATGAAAATCAAACCGGTTTTTATTTCTGCTCGGCCCTCGTGAAGGAATCGTGTTATTGAAGCAATGTTACGAGCGTCTATGACCGGATTACCAACTATCTCTGGCACTGTGCCTCCGCAAACAAAAAAGTGGAAGTGACAGTGAGTATCAAGGCAGCTGTTTGTATGTCTTGGAATCAAACAATGGAAGCACAACTTGTGGAACTCTGACAGGCTCAGCCATGCCCGTTCGACGTGGCCTCCCAGAATTATCATGACCCATGAGGGGGGGGGATTGCTGCACAATATTAATAATAAAATTCTGTTCTTTTTAAAGCTTTAGGCACACACAATCAAATTTCCAAGGCAGCACTTTTAGTTTTGGTGACCCTCATATTCCTTCCATGTTGTTCAACTTCGTCTTCGCCTTTTAGTCCGATGCGCGTCGGCAGGTCAGCCTAGCGATAGGCTGCGGGGGTGGTATAGATTCTTTTGAAAATGAGTATGGTATCCATATAGAGCGGTTTAGTATCCATACTTTTTGGAGCATCGATCATTTTGTCAACCCTTATATTAACTTATATTTTTCGTCTCTTTACAGAATGTCTATTAGGAAGGTCCTGTACGACAAGGTCCACGGACCATATTACAGGCCCCCCCACTAAAAATACACGTAATGGCGACCAGGGAGCAGACCTCTCATGGGAGTTCGGGAAAGAGGAAAGAAAAAAAAAGGAACATAAGATGAAGTTAGAAAAGGATGACAGAATAGAGAAAAGGCAACAATAACCCGCGCCGAAAAGAAAAGAGATCCCTAAAACAAGAAGAGCGGAAAAAAACAAACAAACCCATCCATTCAGCTGCTGTATCTGTAGAAAGATGTCCTGTAGTCACCGTGGGAAAACCCGAGGGAGAACCTGTAGGATCACCTGCAAGCAGACACAAGGAAGAGACACACACAAACAGGCAGCAAAGTATAGTGGGATTTGAACGCACACCCCAATCTACAGTCACCAAACAGTTGATTTGTCTAAATAAAAGTGAACATCAAACCCTTGGACCAGTTTGCTGTGACCCGGATTGGAACCGGGGTTACTGCGACCACAACGCAGGAGTACTGACCACTATACGATCACAGCTGTGTGCTGACAGGCATTGTGTGTGGAACAAAGAGGCTGCAGAAGGCAGTTCTTTGTTATCAATGGACTGTTTTAGGGTAACCTGCATCACTAACTCAGTCTATGAAGCTCACACTTGACCCAGTTTCAATTAATCATAAATCAGATTTATATACCCAGACTACAGAGAACCATCAACAATGTGTATTTCTGCAGGTTCGACTGATTCTCACACAGTTAAGCTAGAAAATGCTCATCCTTCTGACACTCCAGCCCCTTTTCTCCCCCTTCTCTCCTTTCTTCCCCCCTTCAGGCAGCCTATCAATTCTCAGCTTTGAAGATCAGTTAGCACGTTTGACGTTTAACTGAATGGTTGGTCATACAAGTCCATACAGAAATAAAATAAAACCTGAATAACACAAAGCTCAAGCACAACCCTGAGCAATGAAATGATGGATGAAATCAACACTGCTGTGTTTTTACATCAGATAAATCTTATTATATTTATGTTATAATGTTTTGACTTGTCTGTATAGTGATGTCACTGTTTGGTGTCACTGTTGGAACTGATGGAACTCTCTCCATTGTGATGTCACTTTTTAATATTATTGTGGCCTTTTGATGTCAGTTTGGTGCAGTTGAATTTGCACTTGAACAGTAAATAAGCTATTCACTGTATCTTGTGATTCAAGTAATCATTGATTGCTGTTAATGTAAGTATAGAAACTTAACTAAATTGTTACGAGGGTACACCGACCCATTACGTGTTCCGGACGGACTACAACCCTTTGTGGAATATCGTCTGCTTGCCCTGATTTGTTGATGAAGCTGTTTTTCTTCCCCGACCAGGAATTGAACCCAGACCGTGGTGGTGAGCGCACCAAATCCTAGCCATTAGACCATCAGGGAGATGGTGTGAAGTGGATTATTTAACACTTTGTGGATATTGGATTGGTTGTATCACTTTTTGCTTCAGCAGCTCTAAGTTATAGAAGGTTTTCAGTCTTCAGGAGAGTCCAGACAGAGTCTTTTGTTTCCATGATAGAGGTTTTTAATGCATGTAATGTGTCTATGATTGATGTTCTGACTGAGTAGAGTAGGACAGGTATAAGGGTTCTCCCGCATTGTGTTTTCCCAGAGAGAAATGGCGAGAATGATAAGTTGTTGTGCCGGAGTTGTTAAGTTGATCGACTAGAAATCCATTGTGGTTTCCCCGTGCAGGTTTGAGTCCTGCCAACAATGACTTTTCTGAATACAGTTTCAATCACATGGATGGACATGTGGATATGTCCTGCTTACAGCACAAAAATAATTGAAGCTCAGTTGATATTTCACGAGACCCATCTCTAGACACTAAGACTAATGTTGAGTGAAACTGTACAAAGACATATAGAGCAGGCTTCAGCATGACCTGGATGCCTGCTGTGGAAATTTCCTACACCAAGCTGCCAGAGCCAGTGTGTAAAGACTGTTTGCTTGTTAGAAAGAGGGCTATTAAAATCATAATGGAGATACTGGAAATGGAGTGAGGGAAATCACCACTCCACAAACAATGTGTCAATGAACACAGTGAATGAACAATCATGGAATAGTTTTGGTCTTTGGAGTCTGTTCTTTTCTTTTGCTTATAAAAGTACAAGATCAAATGGAAAATGTTTATTGTGAGAATGCCTTTGAAGGCATTCAATCAGAACGCTGTGAGATAACTGTTGTTGTGATGTGGCGCTATATAAATAAAAGTGAATTGAATTGAACCTTCATATACAAATTATACTTTAAAACATGGGGACACTTCTCCTCTTTCAGATAATGTAACTATCAAAGAACTTCAGCTTTTTTAATATGAGCAGTGAGCTTCAGCGTATCCTTCAAGGTTCACATTGAAAACCATTGTTAAAATCTGACAGAGAAATAAAACAGACCCAAAAGGTTTCATGTTTAGAAATCTCTCCTGTTGGCACAATTCTGGCTGGATTTAAAAATGACAAACCCAGACGCCTTCCTCAGTCTATTGGTATCACGCTTATTATAATGGCTCTTTTGGTTTTGGGCTCAGGAGGTCAGAATGTGAAGGGAATCTTTGTTATATTTATTTAATTACTAACCACAAGGTTTGCACAAAAAGTACTTAAACAGGACACAGCCAATACAGAGGACAGATTTACTGTCTGGCAGGTGAAACTAACTAAAGAGCAGTGGCTGGGACTGATTAGAAGGAACAAATGCATGTGTACCCATACACATACTAGGAACTAGGAACAATTATCACTTCAGTCAGTCAGAAAGTACTGCAGGAAATGCACATATTTTAAAGATACTGTACTTTGAGCTGCTATTTTCCTCTTCAGCCAGCCTAACACCAGTGTTCCCCCTGAAAGATGGAGATAGTGAACTAAAGCAGGTTTACTCTGACAATGGTCATCCTTTTTAAGGTAAAACATGTCCACCTGAGGAGGAACTTTAGATTAAAGCATCTGGCCACAGGAGACATTTTCACCTCAGTGAGTTGGCACAAAGTCTGACTTTTACTTGAAGTGAAGAAGACACTTCACACTCAGTTTAATAAGGCATCTGTGTCATGGTCCAGGACACACATGAGAAAACCAGATTGATTTATGAATGACTGTAGGCTGAAAATGTTCAGAGAAACAAATGTTTCAAAGCTTTGTTCTACACAATCACAACTCTGTTGCCAGTATGGGGCTTGAACTCATGACTTTGGCATTATTAGCACCACGCTCTGACCAGCTGAGCTAACTGGCCTGTTTCACTAACCTGAATTAAAGCTTCTCCTTCCATAAATGATCTACATTACAAGAAACTGTTGTTCTGGGAGTGTTGAAGACAGTGGTTTGACAAGGAGTGCTAACAAAGTACAATGTTCCCATCTACTGTCTGCAAAAGGACAGGATCTTTAGATTTTCAGTCTAACGCTCTCCCACTTGAGTGGAAATGACCTGAAATGAAACATTTTCTACATGCAATGTACTCCCAGCTGAGCTATTTCCAGCTATTTTAAGCCTTTTACCAATAATAAAAGCTAAAGGGTTCCAAGGTGTAAAGGACATCACACTGAATCCAGAAATCTGAGTTCAAGTCTCAGTGGAACTGGTTATAAAATTTAAAAGTGCTTTACAGGAGCCTTCTCAAAAAGCTGTCCGTTATGCTCAGTCAAACAATTATTTTTTTTT
>JABUIW010037615.1:22514-33292 GCA_013363375.1 Menidia beryllina | reverse complement strand
AAATAAATTCACACAAAAAAAATGCCCATGTAACTGTGTTCGTTACAATTATTTATACGTTTAGTTAATTTCTCAAAATATTTTTTTTCTCCTTTGCATTGGGTGCATAGCAGTTTATCATTCTGATATCTTTATGGTTATAATTCATATATCTAATCTACCAATATCATATATTTCTATAATAGTATTTATTAAATCATCTTTCATTAGTATTCCCACCCCACTGGTATTGTTTATCCCATTACTACAATATTATTTTCCTTATATTATTTTCCAGTTTTTTCTTATTGAATTCTCATCCCATTTGATCTCTTGCAGGCATATTATTTATATTCATAAAAAAACTAATCTATTATTGTTCCTTAAACTGGCTACATGAAGCAGATAAGAGTCTGCCCTTCACTCGTTGTCTTTCTTTTGGCTAATTGTTCCTGGCTCCTCTTTGTCTCATCTGGATAAGCTGATCCTCCATTTCAGAGTCAGAGCTGGGAGGGTACAGACACATTTTGGGGTGAGCAGGATGCATTCTTTGCTGAGAGGGGCTCCCTTCAGGCTCATCTGTTCTCACTTTCTCAACAGTGGATGCAGCTTTGTTGTTGGTCATTTCTGGGGGTAAAATCTCTGTGTCTTTGGGCTTCATCATCCCTCTGCTTTCTGCCCCCCTTCATCTGAGCCGGAGCCCCTCTCTGTGCCAGCTCCACAGCGTGGTCTTTAACCTCCGGGGTAGTGCCCATTTTCTGACCACTCCCCATCAGATCGAGGGTTGGACCCATTTTTGGAGCCCTCCCTACCTCTGAAACCCGTTGCAGCTCATTGTGAGCTTCATCAGCCTCCAGGCTGCTTTCCTCTGGTTCTGGAGCTTTGGGCTCCTCCTCTCCCAGCTCATGCTTAGACTCCTCCAGACTGGAGTGTGGCTCGCTCTCTTCACTCTCAGCCACACACACACATTTATTGATCAGATGGGGGCAGACTGCACATCTTCCTCCTCCCTCAATGCATGCATTCCCTGCATAATGTCCATGTCCTCCTCACTGGTGACGGTTAAAGTCTGGGCCCTCTCTGACCAGATGTCCCGTCTGCAGACATATTCTGCACACTTCCACCTGTCTTTCGTGTCTCACTCTACAGAACTGATGTCCGTTTGCTGTTACATTGTGCAGAGTATGGGAGAGACTACACAGCTTCTGTAAACCTTACTTTCAGGAATCTTGTTCCATTCGTGATCCATGTTTCCGGCCACATTCTCCTTTTTATTCTTGACACGGCTTCCACTCCCCAGCCTTTTCCCCAGTATTCCTCCATCTGTAATGTAAACAGGAAGGTTTATTAATGACACCACCAATCTGGCAGCCTACCTTCTGGAATGTTACATTTTTGGCACGCTGAAGTAAAAGATGGAAAGGGAAAGTGATGTTAGAGCAACAAGACCATTTAGTTCAGATGAGAATCAAATCGTAACTAAGTAGACTGATGTCTTCACAAAATGCTATCAAGTTGAACCTTAAGTTTGTAGGTTATTCCCATGCATTTAAAATGCCAAGCAGATACAGTTATTAACTCAGGGATTATGTTTTACGGTGAATTAACTAAGTAAAAGGTTGTGATATTGTGTTATCCTGAATGTACTCTCCAACCTTCTTCCATGAAGGCACCTAATGTTAGGGCAGACAGCCTGACATACTTCAGCTCCCTACCAAATGACACAGCATATTCTACTGAAATAAGCAAAGGTCAAAGAAAGACAGACAGAAAAGTTGAGCAATGAGTTACCTATTAATGCTTAAATTGTTCAATTGAGCCCACTTACCAACTAAGGTCCATGCTTTACGCTCACATCTGCTACATTACTGTTAACAAGGCAAATTGGACATAGTTGAGTTATAATAAACAAATCACAATATTTATTACAAATACATTTATTATATAAATATATATATGTAAATGTATATTAAAATATGTATTTATAGACATCTATTAATTGAATGCTACATTCTGTAGTATGGAGGAAAAAGACTGGATTTATACTATGCCTTTTGCTAAACTGCCACAGCATGAACAAAACCTGTCAAACAACTTTACAGCTTTATTCCTTAGTGAAAGCCATCAACAGGAGGCTAACTAGCATGTGAACATTATTTGTCTTTGTGTAATATTTAAGGCAACACCGTGGCAACTTCAGAAAATGGCCTATTACTTCTTAGCTTCAAGGTAATTTACGGTTAAGGATTAGCATAAGTTACAATTAAATAACTTACAACGTAACCATAAGACAGGCAGCCTGTATTTACGCTTGTACCAGCATTAAGGAAAAAGACATGCACTTCATGGTTCAGCCTAACTCGAAAAGAAATGTAGAACTTCTGAACTGCTAGCAGGTTGCTAACGTTAGCTGTTTGGGACATGAGAGCCACTCCACAGAAGAATGGGCAACATTTCCCCAATCAACATACACGAACCGATACCCGTGTTAAGATGGAAAACAATTCTTAAGCAGTGTTAGGAATACCAGCATGTTCATAATATGACTTACCCGAGCCACGCCCGACTCCAGTTCAACCCGCTCCAGACTACCCTCACGTGCCTCCGGTGCTAAAGACCTGACAACTGGCGCGTGGTCGTCACTGTGTAGAGTTCAAGTTCCACTGCATGTCTGCGGGATTTGACACTGACTTTAACTCTGCTCTTCGAGTGGGTTTACTCTCTATACAGTTGAAAATCCTCTATCTAGGTTAAAATAGATTTACTCTGAC
Organism: Menidia beryllina; assembly: GCA_013363375.1. NCBI lineage: Eukaryota > Metazoa > Chordata > Actinopteri > Atheriniformes > Atherinopsidae > Menidia > Menidia beryllina. The sequence goes on along the minus strand of JABUIW010037615.1, from coordinate 30,542 downwards.
ATATTGACACCCCAGTTTGTTACTGTGAAATTTTACTTTGCGGCTCCCCTTATTTGCTGTGGATTATCATTGCCTTATTCAGAAAAGCCAAGTTATGACCAGTCCACTGCTTAGGGTCCCGCGTTTTATTTTGGAGCCAGCAGCTGACTTTGGCTGTGTTGCTCAGGTCTAAATAGCCCGTGTGACAGGTACCCTGCAGCTTACAGCCACCAGCCTGTGTGCGTCTGATTTCAGAAATACCCTGAATGCATCATTTGATTGCTGCAGCTGTGTCACAGCAATAGTGAGGAGCTTTAACTAATCTCTTCTTAATATTATTATTTTTGATTTTTCATTTATAATTATAAGCAATTTTTTTTGTTTTTTTGGTGTGTCATCCCTCCTCATCAGCTTAGCCTGTGGGGAGGCGCTTTTGGTTGTATTTCTCTTTTCAGGATGGATAGCAGGGATTTGAACATGGACCAGCAAAAGGAAAACGAGGTGGGAACAACAGAAACAGTGGTAAAAAAGCAAAATGACAGTAAGAGACATTAAATATGATAAATACTTAACTATGGTTATTGGAAGGAGAGGAGAAGATATCAGTGGTTCAGTTAATGAAAACAATCCCACTCTTGTGTGGAGGTATTGTTGGGTGTAAACCATTAAGGCCCAGATCATTTGAAATCACTTTAAGTAATGAAGCTGTGAACAGTAAGTTAATGGAGAACTGAACGGGGAGACTCCCCATTTTCTTCCTCCCTATGGTCACTCTTGTTTCCTTATATGTGGCAGGCATGAGGAGTAAAAGGAAGCTGTGGAACTTTTTTTTACAATGTAAATGATGATCAAATATGTTTCCAAGAAACTATTTGGGAGAATAAATTAATAAATGAAATAAATAAACTATGGAATGGACAGTTATACTACAATAATAAATAAAAGACAATTTAGGCAGATACTAATTATAGATAAAAATATAAACATGTAGTTATTAGAATAATAAATGTTTATGCACCCAATGTTTTTAAAGAAAGAAACCATTCAAAAGTATAGATACATTTAATAATTATAATAAAATACAAATAAGTGATGTAAATGTGGGACTCTCCGGAAAGGAGGACTCGACAGGAGGTTTCAAAGATGACAGCAGTAGAGCAGCCTTAGTCAACTTAATGAGAAAAAAAATAATTTAATTGATATATTAAAATTCTTAAATGAATAAATAATTAATTAAATAAATAGATTAATAAAGAATATAAATGACAGAAATCCATATCTCAGCGATCCTGATGCAATTATAGTAAATATAGAAAATATAAATAAATGTACTTATGGTCATTAGAATATTAAATTGATTTAGAATTGATCAATAAAAAATATGATCAAATGATAGATGAACTATAGATAATAGATTATTTTCTGGAATGGTAAGAAGGGGTTAATTCCAGATTAAAGAAAAAAATATTAATTATTATACAAATAAAAAATGGAAAGACAATACATTGAAAAATCTAATAAAGAATGAAACTTTAGTAATAGAATTATTAAACTATTATATGAAAATAAAGGAGATAACAAAGTTAAATAATTATAGGCCTATTGGTTTATTAAATACTGATTATAAAATATTTATAAAAATATTAGCAAATACAGTTAAAGACGTCATACCTAAACTAGTATCCCAGGGAGATCAATAAACATAATGATTTTAAACACCACAGAAATAATAAAGGATATGAAAAGTAAAGGAGGGATCTTTTTAAATGTAGACTTTGAGAAGGCTTTGGACAGGCTGGAGCATGGCTTTCTATGGGAAACACCCAGAAGCTTTGGCTTTGGTCAGCGCTTTACTGGCTGGGTGCAGTCTCTTTATGAAAAAGCAAACAGTAGAATAAAAGTAAGACAAACCTAATTTTGTGTATAATTATAAACAATGGAGATAAATGATTTAAAGTCCAAATAGATGTTTAACTTATTAATATAGAAAATGATTAATGAACCTGCAGCAACAAAACAATGGGAAAAAACTTTCAATCAAATCCCAGGAGAAAACATTTGGAAAACAATAAATAACTCACTTATCTCTCCTTCAGTTTTCAGCACAGATTTTAAACTCAGAATCATTTACACATGAATAATATTACATCAAATCAATAAAGAAAAGTGGCCAAACACTGTGCAGCATGTAAATCTCACCCAGAAAAAAATAGAACACATATTCCTACAATGTCCAGCATCCAAACTTTTCTGCTTAAACCTTTGGGACAAAAATGTGGAATCCAGCAGAAGGATGAGTATTGCTTTTTAGATTTTTTGGAGATAAACAGAATATGAGTAATGTGCTGGTTCATTTTCTATAACTGTTAAGGAACAGCTCTGTAGCCCGGATGTAGAACTGCTTGCCGTTGGACTCCGTCCATACCATCTGCCCAGAGAGATCCCTCATGTCATCATTGCTGTCCTGTACATCCCTCCCTCTGCAAACCCAACATCTGCCTGCAGCATCATACACACCTCCATCTCCAAACTACAGACGCAACACCCCAATGCCCTCATCATCATGTCGGGAGACTTCAACCACGTCACCATAAACAGAGTTCTCCCGACCTTCAAGCAATATGTGAGCTGTCCAACCAGAGAGGCGAGGACCCTGGATCTGATGTATGCTAACATTAAGGACGCATACATCTCCTCTTCTCTCCCCCCTCTGGGCAGGTCTGATCACAACCTGGTCCACCTCACACCTTGCTATGTGCCTCTTGTGAAGAGGGTGCCAACGACCACAAGGACTGTGAGGAGGTGGTCGGAGGAGGCTTATGAGACACTGCAGGCCTGCTTTGAGTTGACAGACTGGACTGCACTTTGTGAGCCCCATGGGGAGGATATCGATCGGCTCACAGAGTGCGTCACGGACTATATCAACTTCTGTGTTGACTGCAATGTCCCAGCTCGGACCGTCACCTGCTATGCCAACAACAAACCATGGATCACTAAGGACATCAAGGCCATCCTTAATGAAAAGAAGAGGGCTTTCAGAGATGGCAACCGTGACGAGGTGAGGAGAGTACAGGGGGTACTCAAACAAAAAATTAAGGAGGCCAAGAACAAGTACAGGAGAAAGCTGGAGAATAAACTCCAGCATAACAACATGAGGGAGGTGTGGGGTGGCATGAGAACCATCACCGGGTTCCAGAAGACCGGCAACATGGGGTTGGATGGCCGAGTGGAACGAGCCAACGAATTGAACCTATTTTTCAATAGGTTTGATACTGAGGCCCATCCCCCACAAGCCTCTGCTGATGGTTTCCCAACGACGACCACTCCACCTGATGCCGATGGTTTCCCAACGACGACCACTCCTCCTTCCCCCACTCCTCCTCCTTTCAGACGCCCTGTCTTCTCCTTACCACCTCATTCCACACCCACCTACTCCACCCTTCCCCCCTGCTCTGCATCGTGTCCTCCACAATCTGAGGACTTATCCCCTCCCACAACTGTCACCTCTTCAGTGTCCCTCACACCTGACCTGGTTCGAAGACAACTGACCAGACTCCACACCGGCAAAGCTGCAGGCCCCGATGGTGTATTTCCTGGGGTGCTTAAAGCTTGTGCCGCCCAGCTGTGTGGAGTCCTTGGTCTGGTCTTCAGCCTGAGCCTGCGCCTCCAGAGAGTCCCCGTGCTGTGGAAGACGTCCTGCCTCGTTCCTGTACCTAAGACGCCGCGTCCTAACGACCCTCAGGACTACAGGCCGGTGGCACTGACGTCCCACATCATGAAGACCTTCGAGAGGCTAGTTCTGGAGCAGCTAAGGCCTATGGTCAGGCCCTTCATGGATCCACTACAGTTCGCCTACCAGCCCCGCTTAGGAGTTGAGGACAGCATCATCTACCTGCTGAACAGAGTATACACTCATCTGGACAAGCCGGTGAGCACTGTGAGGATCATGTTCTTTGATTTCTCCAGTGCTTTCAACACCATCCGTCCGGCTCTACTGGGTGAGAAGATGACGGCGATGCAGGTGGATGCCCCCATCGTGTCCTGGATTGTTGACTATCTGACGGGCAGACCACAGTATGTACGCCTACAGAACTGTGTGTCTGACAGGGTGATCAGCAACACCGGGGCCCCTCAGGGGACTGTCCTCTCTCCATTCCTCTTCACCGTCTTCACCTCAGACTTCAGCCATTGCTCTGAGTCCTGCCATCTTCAGAAATTCTCTGATGACTCAGCAATAGTTGGCTGCATTGAAAGGGGAGATGAAGGTGAATATAGGACTGTGGTGGGCAACTTTGTCACTTGGAGTAAACTTAACCATCTGCAGCTCAATGTGACAAAGACAAAGGAGCTGATAGTGGATCTGAGGAGGGCCAAAACACCTGTGACCCCTGTTTCCATCCAGGGGGTCCCTGTAGACACTGTAGAGGAGTATAAGTACCTTGGGGTGTACTTAAATAATAAACTGGACTGGACAAGAAACACCGAGGCAGTCTACAAAAAGGGCCAAAGCCGACTCTTCTTCCTGAGGAGGCTGAGGTCGTTTAACATCTGTCAGACGATGCTGAGGATGTTTTATGAGTCTGTTGTGGCTAGTGCGATCTTCTTTGCTGTCACATGCTGGGGCAGTGGGCTGAGGATCGCAGACAGCAACAGACTAAATAAACTGATCAAGAAGGCGGGTGATGTTGTAGGGGAGGAGCTGGACACTCTGTCGACCGTGGCAGAGAGGAGGATGCTGTCCAGGCTTAAGTCCATCATGGACAATGTGTCTCACCCCCTCTACAACACACTGGCCCAACAGAGGAGCTCCTTCAGCAGAAGACTCCTCTCACCCAAATGCACCACAGAGCGCCACCGGAAATCCTTCTTGCCGGTGGTCATCAATCTGTACAATGCTTCCCTCTGAGAGTCAATGTTAATCATTGACACTATCTACCTCTCATTTTGACCTACATATACACATATTGTTTCTTATGTATATATCTTGCTATATTTATGAGGAATTTTGTATATATATATGTATATATGTATAGACATGTACATATGTATATGCCTTTGTTTTATTTTGCTTATGGAGCCTGTAACAAAAATAATTTCCCTCTGGGATTATTAAAGTATTTCTGATTCTGATTCTGATTCTGATATTGGCCACAGCTAGATGTGGGTTATTTATCGGTTATTGTGTTACGTGTTATTTATAAGATTCAATCATTGATCTAAGATGGCGGGCTGTTTCGTTCAGACTTGAAGGTCCTGGTTGAATTAAAAAAAAATTCTGTAGATTAATTGCCACGAGTTTGAGTGAATCTTCATCCGGTCTCTTAGGGTATTGAATACGTCATAATGGCCCGTTTGCCCTCATTAATTTCAATGTTCGTGTACAAACTCCACAATAAATACAGTCCTTTGACAACTGCAGGTTCCGTACCTTATCAATAAAATCATAGATATCCTTTATGTAGCTGGGATGGGATGATATATAACATGATAATATATAACACAACCAGAATCTGATCTGTGGCTGTCACGGTAATCTGGTGGCAGAACATAACCAGAATCTGCTGGAAAGCTCTTATGTGGGACATGGTTTCTTTTCCAACCTGCAGGCGTCACAGAACTCCAGCCACATCATCTCCAGACCGCTTTCCTCATCTGGATTGTGTGTGTTTTCCTTCTGGTTCTCAGGAAGAAGCGTAAGACTGGGTCTGGAGACACAGTGAGCCTGATGGACCTGCTGGAGGAGAGGGTAAAGGGGTCCATGGAAAAGCTGAAGAAGGAGAGAGATAAGGTGGGAGAACCAGCTCTGTTCAGACTGGACTCTGATGGGTTCCCCAGCAGAGACCCATCTGCATGAACCAGAACCAACCACAAACTTAGAAAGCATGTGGTGGGAAAAGTTTTGCCTTCCCCGTTAAATGCATCATAAGGTGAAATGTGGAGGCTTTTACAAAAGGAAAGTGGAGATAAGTTTTCAAAAGCATTGCACAACTTTCAAATGTTCAAATTTTACAAGAGATATCCCCCAAAAAACTGTGAGATGGCAGCAGTCGATAAAGTTGGGTGTTGCCATGACGAAAGGTGTTACCATGATGTATGAAAATAAATACCTTGAAAATAATAACCATTCACTGCATGAAGTGGACAGTGGTCTATGAAGGTTTCCCTTTTTGAATGGAATTAATTCAATTTCAACACCTTGCCCTGATGTGCTGCTCTGTGTACCAGTGTGAGCAGGACATCAGAGGGCAATGGGGGCTTGGAGGGGCTTTTAATCTAGAGCTGTGTGTTCAGGACAGGTCTGCTGCACATGCACACACACTGAAGACAAGCCCCCAAATACTGAAAGCCCAGCACGTTTCTGACAGCATTTGAACCAGGGATCTATTGCGTGTAAAGCAAACGTGATGACCACTACACTACAGAAACTGCACTGAGGCCTTTTTCTCTGCTAAATAGTTTTTACTGAGTGCTCAGTACGTTTCTAGAAGGCGAAACCTTTTCTAGAAAACTTCAACTGAACTCAACTTCTCAAGCTTGACCAGGACCTGGATGACTGAGAATCCTCACAGATATGTTTCCTCTCTGCGCACCTGCTGGGGAGTCTGGCTCCACAAATTCAGAGACAAACACGTTTAACGAAGGCCACCGTCTGCATCGTCTACCCTAGTGAACAATCTAAAGACTGCCCATAGTCTGCACGACCAAACATGTTACTGCGCCCAGACTCAAGAATGAAAGAGGAAAATTACTATTAAAAATAGCCCATAATCAGATCAACCTTTTCTATCACAAGCTCATTCATTTGGATTGATCTTGATCAATTTACACATCTGTGCTCTCACATTTGATTGTTTTAGTCACTGTTAATATTATTGTGTTTTTTGTATTTAGTGGTGTGTCATTTTATATTTCAATGCCATTAAATCGAACAGCATCAGAAGGTGGAATCTGCTTCTACCCAAATAGGAATGGGGGTGGGGGGGGTCATCAGATCAGGGTTAAAGCTCAGACTGCAGGAACAGCCCTCATGACTGTTTTCTGGGAGTCTTTATCTCTGATTGGCAGCAGCTTTTTGTTTTCAGGTTTAAGAACTGAGAGTAAATGAGTCATTCCCTTAGTCTGCAGACTACTGGCGTGTTGTTCTGCTGTCACATGATCCACACAGACACACCTGTACAGGTAGAACTGGTTTCCACATTCTAACGCTCATGAACTTGACGGAGGCGACGTTTTCCTCTCAGGCGAAGCAGAATATGAAGGTAAATGATCAGTTTTTGTTCCTTTGATATGTTTAAATTGTAAAAATCAGCTGTTTTAAACAGAAATCTGCATTAAATGGTCCGTTCCAGTGTTCAATAAACAAACTTCAGCTCAGCTGAACTGAAGCAGAAGTGAATCCTCCATTTTATGAGGCATCTGATCTGCGGAATCCAGAAGCAGAATTTACTGGAATAGAAACACACATTTCTATTCAGCTTGGGGGGATTTTTATAAAAACTCTGAAAGAGAAAAAGTTGAGTATTGTGGATTTAACCTGGTGGGAGCAGGTTTTCCTCCACAAACTCAGAGTAATTTTGTTTCCCAACCCTCTAAAACACACTCATGCCTTTTCATTTCCTCATTTAGTTTGGAGAGCTTTATCGTAATTCTGTGCGAACAGTCAAATAAATAAGTGTTTAAAATACAAATATGACATGTTCTTTTGTCCAGAACCACACTAATATACATCCACCTAAATATATATTTATAGATATGTGTGTGTGTGTGTATATGCTGCAAATATGTGGACGGATAAGGAGGATGTACTAAACTGAACTCCATGTTTCAGACAGGTGAACCAGCAGGTTCTACAGGTGAGGTGGAGCCCAGCAGAGGCGTCTGAAAGGCTGTGAATCCCTCAGTGTTTCCTGTTACGGTGGGATGGCGTCCTCCGGCTGTCCCAGCTCCCCCCTCTGTGAGGGAAAGCAGGATTCTGCTGTGAGTCTCTTTCGTGTTTCAGCTGTGTGTGTGTGTGTGTGTGTGTGTGTGTGTGTGTGTGTGTGTGTGTGT
>JABUIW010037615.1:0-22504 GCA_013363375.1 Menidia beryllina | reverse complement strand
TGTGTGTGTGTGTGTGTGTGTGTGTGTGTGTGTGTGTGTGTGTGTGTTGCTGCTTCAGCTGGAAACAGCTGGTCAGAATGACAGAAGCCTCACTGGTCAAGCAGGGAAACAGCTGAGTGAAGAAAAGAGGGAACAGGGAGCACAGCCAGAATCTGAAGGAGGCAGAGAGCCTGAAAACAGGATGAAACGTGTTCAGGTGTTAGTCAGTGGGATCAGCTGGCGGTGGTGGGAGGTGGATATTTGGATATTTGTTTGGACTGTGTGAAGCCTGCTGGCCTTCAGGAAGGTCAGAGTTCCAGACTCATTCCACCTGTTTGATGCCTTTATGCTGGTTCAGACCAGCCCCCCCCCCCCCCTTTTCACTGCAGCAGCTCTGAATGTTTGTCAGCCTCTCAGTAACACGCTGGCACCATCTTGAATCTGTCAAAGCCAGAACAGTTTAAGTCCTCCTTGATTCTGTGCTTGGACCAGTTCTTTTACCCTTTAACAGAGGTTTTTGTTGTAACCATTTGAAAAATGTTTTAGAAAAGCCCCATAAGCCTGATTTGGATCTTCCACATAGAAAGTCTCACTATCATAGCTTTAGATTTCTTTCTTTCTAGATTTGAGTCTTCCTTATGTTCTGGAACATCTTGACCAAAATAAAGGTTCTCTATCGGGGGAGCAATTGAAGCCTTTGTAGTATGCAAATAGGATGGTGGCCACTCATGTCATTTATGAGCAATACACCTGTTGTTTGAACAAAAGCAGTTGAAAAATACTATCACTCACTGTGGCGCCATATAATATGTTTTCTTGTTTATCATTTCATTCAGATTCAGTTTAGCTTTTCTTATTTTGTTTGATAAATTTTCCTCTTGGGAAACACCATAAACATGTCCAGAGCGTTGTTCCTAAGTACACAGACCATCCCTTTTAAAAAAAAATGGATGAACTGGGGCAATTTGTGTTCGAAGACCAAGATCATCCATGAATTGTGTAACAATCCTAGTATAAGGCCAGTTACGCCGACTCCCTGTGTCACTGAGTCTGTCCACAGCTGGGTCCAATAGATATGATATAAATCTTCCTTTCTGGGTCTGTACTGGTACTATTCATTGTAGAACTGACCTTCCTGCTCATCAAAATGGCCACACCTTTTGTCTGAAGCTGGAACCATCTGGAGTCACATGGGGGAATTGGGCTGTGGACAGAACATCAGCTGCTGTCTTTGGTAAATTAGTCTCCTGCAGTACAACAGGAGGGAGGGAGCTTCAAACCTCCCAGCAACACACTCCAGCTTCTCCTGAAGGATTCCAAGAGGTTCCCCAGGCCATAAATGATGTGTAATGCATCAAGCTTTTGCTGGTTTTGCCTCAATATCTACTCAGCTCAACTCAGAACTGCGTTGCTTTGGTATGGTTTGACCTTTAATCATTTCGAGCCAGAAACAGAACAATTTGCTCTGATGCAGCTGCAGCACAACTGAGTGTGTTTGTTGTTCAGTGGGCACAAATACTCCTGTCCTGAGATCACTTCCACTCATGCAGGACACATATGATGAGTGGTAAGTGATGCAATATGAGTCACACATTAACCTGATTTTCAATGTTTTTAGAGCAAAGATGATGACGAGGAAACAGAGGGACACCCTTCAGAAGCTCCAACAGAAGCCCCCCCAACCCATTCAGCAACTTCAGGACATCCACCCTCTTCAGCAGGTAAAGCTTCAGTGTCCAGCACACCAGGTTACCCATTCAACACGATTAATGAAGACTGTTTACCAGCTCTGTTCTGATACAGGAACTGCAGCAGGAGTCATGAAGCCCAGCTGACCAATCACAGCAGATTGTTTCTGTTTTGTTTTAGCATCAATGTGTGTGAAGATGTCCTATTCAGTTAACACATCCATTTAATTAAAAGGCCAAAATGTACGTATTTGCATTCATTAAACTAGAGTGAGGACATATCTGTGACCCTCAATTTGAATAAAGAGTGAAAAAAGCCCACACAGGTCAGAAAGAGGAATCAAAATTTTTTAACTAAAAAGCACATGGAAGTTTTATCTTCTGCCACCTTTGGACAGTCAATTTAAACAAAGGCAAGCACACGGTAACCCAAGAAGAAAACAATAAACTATAGAGAGTCTAAAAACCCACAGGAAAGCTAAATCAACGACAGAAGAAAATTAATCAAAACAGAACAAATCTGGAGAGGGAAACCCCAGTTAGTGAGAGGGTTTATGGTTGTGAAGCAGTGGAGCTGGGAATAGAAGCTTTCAGCTCACTGCTGCATCTGCAGTCCTCACCTGTTCTCACAGATCTGGTTATAGACCCTGAACTGGTTTTGTCCTTTTGTACTTTCTGGGCTCACAGCTTCTTTAAAACTCTGGTGTTTTAATGCTGAATAATACTCAGTTCTGCTGAAGTACATCTTCAAATGGAAGTCTGTCTTCACTAAATGCCTCCAGAGCATGCACTGAAAACTTTAATAGAGAGATGTTCTTGTTTCGGCGGCACGGTGGTGTGGTGGTTAGCACTGTCGCCTCCCAGTTGGAGGGTTCTGGGTTCGAATCCCGGGGGAACCAGGGCCCTTCTGGGTGGAGTTTGCAGGTTCTCCCTGTGTCTGCGTGGGTTCTCTCCGGCTTCCACCCACAGTCCAAAAACCTGCATGTTAGGTTGATTGGAGATTGGGGAAATTGCCCTTAGGAGTGAATGTGAGTGGTTGTTTGTCCTTGTATGTCCTGTGTGTGGCCCTGTGATGGACTGGCGGACTGTCCAGGGTGTACCCTGCCTCTCGCCCGTTGACCACTGGGATAGGCTCCAGTTCCCCCTGCGACCCCATGAGGGAATAAGCGGTATTGATAATGGATGGATGGATGGATGTTCTTGTTTCTTCCTGCAGTGAGCGAGGTTAAAAAGATCAGGTGTGACTTTGTGGCCAGGGTGTCAGAAGCAAGCCTCAAACAGCTCATCGATGCCCTCAGAAAAGATGGTGTGCTCAATAATTTGCAAGAAGAGGAGATACTGCAGAAGAACCCAGTTAGAGCCGACAAAGCACGTGATCTTTTGGACTATGTGATTAATCAAGGAGAAAAGGCCTGTAAGAAGATGATAGTACATTTTAAAGCCTCAGCTCCAGCCCTTTCCTCTGAGCTGGGCATTTCCTCTGATCATCCTGCTCTGAAAGGTGAGGCCTCACATCCTTTAACAGCAGTTACTCTGAACAGTCACTGGATTCCACATGATGCAGCTGTAATCTCAGCAGTTTGACCTTTAACCTTCTTTCTACTCACCCCAGGAGAGCCACATGCATTTATTTGGTGTCCCATAAAATACCCATTAAACCCATGAAAATCCCCTCACCTGGTCCTCTCCCCACAGACAGGGGGGCCCAAAGCTCAGCTAACAAAGGCTATGAGCCCAACCTCACCTCCTTTGACCACAGTGTTTAAACTACTAGAACCTGTAAGCACTTCAGGAATGAAGAGCAAACCCACATCTGAGTATGGACGCAGTGGCACTGCTGTTAGTTTGAGTACTCAGTGGGTCAAAGCCTTTTAAAAACCTTTCAGTGATTCTCAGCTTTACACTAGTTTTAGACCTGTTTCTTCTTTGTTTAGCAACCAACCTGCAGAGTAATCTCAGATTTAATATAAACTCATGAGATACTTCATGTCATGCTAATGTGTAGAAATTCTGCTGATTTCTGGAAGTATTTCTCTCTGAGACCTTTAAAGCTATTCAGGTAAATAAACGGAATCTTCCATGTGTTTTTTTTTCATTCAGAGTTTAATTTGGACTGTCAGTTCAAACATAAGTCTGCTATGGAGAAGAAGTTCCAGTGTGTGTTTGAGGGTGTTGCTAAAGCAGGAAACCCAACCCTTCTGAATCAGATCTACACAGAGCTCTACATCACCGAGGGAGGGGCCACAGAGGTCAATGAGGAACATGAGGTCAGACAGATTGAAGCAGCATCCAGGAAAGCAGACAGACCAGAAACAACCATTAGACAGGAAGACGTCTTTAAAGGCCCACCTGGAAGAGAGCAGCCAATCAGAGTAGTGCTGACAAAGGGAGTGGCTGGCATTGGGAAAACAGTCCTGACCCAGAAGTTCACTCTGGACTGGGCTGAAGGGAAAGCCAACCAGGACATCGAGTTCCTGTTTCCTTTCACCTTCAAAGAGCTGAATGTGCTGAGACATAAAAAGTTCAGCTTGGTGGAACTTGTTCATCACTTCTTCCCTGAAACCAGAGCAGCAGGAGTCTGCAGCTCTGCAGAGTTCCAGGTTGTGTTCATCTTTGATGGTCTGGATGAGAGTCGACTTCCTCTGGACTTCCGCAACAAGGTGCAACTGACTGACGTCACAGAGTCCAGCTCAGTGGACGTTCTACTGACCAGCCTCATCAGGGGAACCTGCTTCCCTCTGCTCGCCTCTGGATCACCACACGGCCCGCGGCAGCCAATCAGATCCCTGCTGACTGCGTTAGCATGGTGACAGAGGTCAGAGGCTTCACAGATGAGCAGAAAGAGCAATATTTCAGGAAGAGGTTCAGAGAGAAGACCCAGGCCAGCAGCATCATCTCCCACATCAAGAGCTGCCGGAGCCTCCACATCATGTGCCACATCCCAGTCTTCTGCTGGATCTCTGCTACAGTCCTGCATAAAATGCTGAGGACCAGAGAGGGGGGGCAGCTGCCCAAGAGCCTGACTGAGATGTACATCCACTTCCTGGTGGTTCAGGCCAAAGTGAAGAGGGCTAAGTATGATGGAGGAGATGAGACAGAACAAGTCTGGAATCCAGAGAACACAGAGATGGTGCTGGCTCTGGGAAAACTGGCTTTTGATCAGCTCCAGAAAAGAAATCTGATCTTCTATGAATCAGACCTGACAGAGTGTGGCATTGATATCTCAGCAGCCTCAGTGTACTCCGGAGTGTTCACACAGGTCTTTAAAGAGGAGAGCGGGCTGTACCAGGACCGGGTGTTCTGCTTCATCCACCTGAGTGTTCAGGAGTTTCTGGCTGCTCTGCACGTCCATCTGACCTTCAGCAGATCTGGAATCAACCTGCTGGAAGAACAAAAAAGATCCTTCAAGAGACTTTTTAAGAAACCAAAGCTAAAACACCTCCATCAGACTGCTGTGAATGTGGCCTTACAGAGTCCAAATGGACACCTGGACCTGTTCCTCCGCTTCCTCCTGGGTCTTTCCCTGCAGACCAATCAGAAGCTCCTAAAGGACCTGCTGACACAGACAGGAAGTAGCTCAGAGACCAATCAGGAAACAGTTCAGTACATCAAGAAGAAGCTGAGTGAGGATGTGTCTGCAGAGAGAAGCATCAACCTGTTCCACTGTCTGAATGAACTGAATGATGGTTCTCTGGTGGAGGAGGTCCAACAGGCCCTGAGTTCAGGAAGTCTCTCCACACAAAGACTGTCTCCTGCTCAGTGGTCAGCTCTGGTCTTCGTCTTACTGTCATCAGAGAAAGATCTGGATGAGTTTGATCTGAAGAAATATTCTCAGTGGCTGTAACCTCTCAGAGAGAAGCTGTGAGGCTCTGACCTCAGTTCTCAGCTCTCAGTCCTCCAGTCTGACACATCTGGACCTGAGTGACAACCAGCTGGAGGATTCAGGAGTGACACATGTTTCTGCTGGACTGGAAAGTCCAAACTGCAGACTGGAAACACTCAGGTCAGAACTGGATGAACACTGGCTGAAAATCAAGTCCAGAGGATCTCAGTGAGTGGAAGAAAATGAAAGGATAGAAAGTTTGTAAAGGATTATTAAAGAATTCCAATAATTATGGTCAAACCAGTACAGAGTTTAGGTAGGTGGTAGCAGACAGACCTGGATGACAGAGAGCAGGTAGAGCAGCAGTGGAAAGATGCTGCTGAAGGACTGGATAGAAAAGATCAATCAGGGCTTCCAGGAAAGTTGCAGCTGTGGAGTCTGCAGTTTGGACTGTTTCAGAGGTTGATGTGGCCCCTGTCTGTGTATGAGATTCTGTTATCTGCTGCAGAGAAAATGGAAAGTCCAGTTAGCTCTGACATTAGAAAGTGGACATCTGTTCCCAGATGTGTAACCCAGTAATGCCGTATGATCATAGTTGATACACATTTTACATCTTGAACCTTTTGGATCATTTAATGGTAGAAACTTTATTCAAAACCCTGTTGGACACGATAAGATATTCCTGATAAAAGCAGGCAGCAGATTATGTGAAATTAACAGTCAATTCCACATTATTTTGAAACATTTTAGTAGTGAACAAAACCAAAAAATAACTCTACAAAAGCTGTTTGTCCTGTTGATGATCTAATCCATTTATTTTCTCTCTTCTCAGACTTCTCAGAACTGGATGAACACTGACTTTTCCTTCCAGAAAGTGAAGTTTAGGATTCTGCAGTAGTAAATATGTGAATATCAGCAGCTTTGTTTGGGAATTTAGCAGAACAAATACAATGTTGTTTGTTTATGTTTATGCATTTGTCAGACGCTTTTATCCAAAGCGACTTACACAATATTACATTTCTCATCACTATGACAATAAGCTACATAAAGGAGAAGCACTGATCAGAGTCAGTGGTGACAGCAAGAGATAGAGGTAGAGGGGACCACAGAAGGAGCTGTGGGGGGGTATTGGTACAGGTTAGGATTAGGATAGGAGATGCTCTTTGAAGAGGTGGGTCTTCAAGAGTTTCTTGAAGACAGACAGGGACTCTGCTGTTCTTGTGGCGCTTGGTAGGTCGTTCCACCATCTTGGAACGACACATGCAAAGAGTCTGGATTGTCTTAAGCGTGGTGAAGGCACTGCTAGACGACAATCCATTGACCGGAGTGATCGAGTTGTGACATAAGCCTTTGCAAGAGGATTCAAGTAGATGGGAGCCGTACCCTTAAGCACTTTGTAGGCTAGCATCAGGGACTTGAACAGAGGGGTGACGTGAGATTTTTTGGGCTGATTGAAGACCAGACGCGCCGCCGCATTCTAGATCATTTGTAAAGGTTTTACTGGTACAGGCTGGGAGACCAGTCAGGAGTGCGTTGCAATAGTCAAGGCGGGAGATGACCATAGACTGCACCAGGAGCTGGGTAGCATGTTGTGTTAGGTACGGCCGGATCTTTCTTATGTTTAGTAATACGAAGCAACAGGATCGAGAAACAGAGGCAACGTGATCTTTAAAGGTCAGCTGGTCATCAATCATGACACCCAAGTTTCTTGCTGCCTTTGATGGAGTCAGAGAGAGGGATTCAGTTTGGATGTGAATATTGTTGTGAATAGTTGGTTTGGCTGGAAAGACAAGCAGTTCAGTTTTTGAGAGATTCAGCTGGAGGTGGTGGGCTTTCATCCATTTTGATATGTCAGAGAGACAGTCTTAGATGCGTGCTGAGACCGAGTGGTCATCAGGTGGGAATGACAGATAGAGCTGTGTATCATCAGCATAGCAGTGGTAGGAGAAACCATGTGATTGAATGATCTGGGCCAAAGAAGTGGTATATATAGCAAAGAGAAGAGGTCCAAGTACTGAACCTTGAGGAACCCTTGTGGCGAGGTGGTGCGCTGCAGAAGTGTGACCAAGCCAGGATACTTTAAATGATCGAACAGTGAGGTACGATTCAAACCAGGAGTGTGCTCTCCCTGTGATGCCCATGCTCGAGAGTATAGACAGAAGGATGTCATGATTGACTGTGTCAAATGCTGCTGATAAGTCAAGAAGGATAAGTACTGAGGACCTGGCATTTGCTCGTACCTCTTTTAAGGTTTCTGTCAGACAACAGAGCCGTTTCAGCGGAGTGGCCACTTTTAAACCCAGATTGATTTGTATCAAAGAGTTTGTTTTGTGAAAGGTAGTCTGTGAGCTGCTTAAAGACTGCCCTTTCAATGGTCTTTGAGAGAAATGGAAGCAGAGAAACCGGCCGATAGTTTTCCACCTGAGTTGGTGGGAGACAGGGTCTTTTGAGCAGCGGTGTGACCAAAGCTTGCTTGTATGAGCTAGGAAATGTGCCAGATGTCAGCGAAGACATGAACACTTTCACAATGTTTGAACCTCTGCTGCAGTTTGAAATGTTCAAGTTTATCCTCCAGATTGGTTCAGACTAAAAACTTCTGACAGTGTCTAATAGACTGAATTCATTGGTCAGATTGCTGACTGAGTGCTTTGGAGCCATCATCAGATCAACATGTGATAACATCCAGCTTCAGTCTCAGAGCAGCTCTCAGAGTATCTGTGTTGTTCTGTGTGTCTGCAGCCTGTCCAGCTGTGGGATCTCAGAGGAAGGCTGTTCTTCTCTGGCCTCAGCTGTGGCCTCCAACCCCTCCCATCTGAAAGAGCTGGACCTGAGCTCCAACCGTCCAGGAGATTCAGGTGTGAAGCTGCTGATGGCTGCTCTGAAGGATCCACACAAACTCAGGTATGAAGAGTCCTGCTGCAGCCACAAGCTCTGATAGAGGAGGAGCTGGAGACAGGTTCTGTTTCAGTTAGCTCTGCTTCAAACTGGAGGAGGAAACTCACCACATGCTGATTTAAAGCTGTAGACTATGTGTTCTCGCTCAAAGCCTTTAATGAAAATCAGTGATCTCAACATAAAAACAATCAAATGAGCAGTGGGGCAATACCAATGATTCAGAACTTTAGGTAATCAGGGATCAGAAATGAATGGAGGAGATTGAGTGGATTTTTTCTGTTACTATGTCAACAGTCACAATTCACAATACTGTTTCAGATGAAATCATCTCTCCAACTGTAAGCAGACTTTTGCTTTAAAAACAGACAAACAAAGGAGTTTTCTGAAGCAGACATTTTCATTCTGACCTGTGATCAGATCAGAATGACAGACTGGAGATTTCTTCAGTCTAAATGGAACAGCATGTTTCTCTGTTTATCTGCTAAAGGACATCAAATAATGACTAAAACCATTTAAAGTTCTCAGGTCTGAGAGGCTGAGGAGAATAACTGTGTCTCATCAAAGTGAGATGAGATGAACCTCAGATGAAGAACAATGTTGATCAGATCACATTCATCTCACATCCCATTCTTTCCATCCAGATGTTTAGTTACAGTTTGTGCTGACCTTGTGTTTCCAGTGTGGATCAGCTGATGTGATTCTGGCTTCCTTTCCATGTTTTCTACCACAGACTTGCAGACTGTGGACTGTCAGAGAGTGACTGTGAAGCTGTGGCCTCTGCTTTAAAGTCCAGCCCCTCCTATCTGAAAGAACTGAACCTGAGTAGAAACATGCTGATGGATTCAGGAGTGAAACATCTTTCTGCTGGACTGGAAAGTCCAAACTGCAGACTGGAAACACTCAGGTCAGAACTGAATGAACACTGGCTGAAAATCAAGTCCAGAAGCATCTCAGTCAGTGGAAGAAAATGAAAGGATAGAAAGTTTGTAATGGACGAAGAAAGAATTCCAATAATTAGGGTCAAACCAGTACAGAGTTTAGGTAGGTGGTAGCAGGCAGACCTGGATGACAGAGAGCAGGTAGAGCAGCATTGGAAAGATGCTGCTGAAGGACTGGATAGAAAAGATCAATCAGGGCTTCCAGGAAAGTTGCAGCTGTGGAGGCTGCAGTTTGGATTGTTTCAGAGGTTGATGTGGCCTCTGTCTGTGTATGAGATTCTGTTATCTGCTGCAGAGAAAATGGAAAGTCCAGTTAGCTCTGACATTAGAAAGTGGACATCTGTTCCCGATGTGTAACCCAGTAATGCCGTATGATCATATTTGATACACATTTTACATCTTGAACCTTTTGCATCATTTAATGGTAGAAACTTTATTCAAAACCCTGTTGGACACAATCAGATATACCTGATAAAGACAGGCAGCAGACTACACTACACTAGATGTGTCAGTCCTCCAGTCTCACACATCTGGACCTGAGTAGAAACATGCTGAGGGATTCAGGAGTGAAACATCTTTCTGCTGGACTGGAAAGTCCAAACTGCAGACTGGAAACACTCAGGTCAGAACAGGATTAACACTGACTTTTCCTTCCAGAATGTGAAGTTTAGGATTCTGAAGCAGTCAATATGTGATTATGAGCCGCTTTAGTTGGGAATTTAGCAGAACAAATACAAATTAGTGCTCTGTGTTTTATGAAAAGATGCAGCCAGATCAGCCGCAGGTTAATGGGAATCTAAGAGAGATTTTAGATGCAGTTTCTTTTCTTTGTGGAGACTAAAGATTTAACCATTTTCCTGTGACATCACATATCACATGTTCATATAGTAGGTTGCAGAACACTATATGTTTGTAGGTTGTTATGTAAATAGGCATTATTTTTATTAATAATTGAATTATCCTAACATTTATTGTCACATGACTTTTCCCACATCCAAGAAAACACAGAGTTAGGTCAGTAGATGGCGCTGTTTACGGCTGTGGATTCACCAGGGAGATAGCAATTTAGTTCAGCACATGGCCTCAGAAGTAAACCACCTTGAGTATGAGCAGCATGCTAACGGTGGTCCTCTCCTTGTTGATCCACAGAGTTAGCCTCTGTATAACCTGGTTACACAGTGCTCCCTAGCCTGTGCAGCCCTTGCTGCTGGCCCAGATTCCCCTACTCTGGCACCGCTAACACTGAGTGTGCTGCCTGTTCTCATTCATCCTTTAACATGAACACTTTCACAATGTTTAAACCTCTGCTGCAGTTTGAAATGTTCAAGTTGATCCTCCAGATTGGTTCAGACTAAAAACTTCTGACAGTGTCTAATAGACTGATGTCATTGGTCAGATTGCTGACTGAGTGCTTTGGAGCAATCATCAGATCAACATGTGATAACATCCAGCTTCAGTCTCAGAGCAGCTCTCAGAGTATCTGTGTTGTTCTGTGTGTCTGCAGCCTGTCCAGCTGTGGGATCTCAGAGGAAGGTTGTTCTTCTCTGGCCTCAGCTGTGACCTCCAAACCCTCCTATCTGAAAGAACTGGACCTGAGTAGAAACATGCTGATGGATTCAGGAGTGAAACATCTTTCTGCTGGACTGGAAAATCCAAACTGCAGACTGGAGACTCTGAGGTTAGTTCCCTCTGTAAGCTTTCTGGTTTTTGGTTTAAATGATGTATTTCCATGTTAAATTGATTGAAGAAGCTGCAGAGCTCTGCCACATTTTCCAACAGACACTTTTTCTCTCTTCTCCATTGATTGAAAACAACGTTTAACGTAGAGAAAGGACCCTGTAAACACAGAGGCCATCACTTGCTCTGTGAGCTCCTCTGAGACATCTTTGTTCAGTAGAGATGAGGCTGTATGATCCCGGGGTCTGGGGTTGCTGGTTGCAGATGTTTTCTCACTCTGGACGTGGATTTCCTGTTGTTTTATAAAAATAAGAAATCTTCTCACAATCCCTCCTTCTTTTCAAAAGGTTTAAACAACATTTAAACTTGTAATGTTTACAAATAGCAAACATTCAAATGTTGTTTCTTCCCTTCAGCTGGACATTTTACAGCTGAATGAAGCACAGACTTATTTTACAAACTCTTGTTGATATTAAACTGACACAGGTTTATTCAGAGAATAAATGTACTTTGATGATAAATAAGGAAACAGCTTAATGTCAGAATCAAAATACTGACTGGCTTTTTAAATCTAATGTTGAAATGCACATCTACAGCTTACAGAGACTTCAAATCTGATTTTGGTTTATTATTTTATCAGTTAGGTTTTGACTTTACATGATTTAAGTAGGGCAGAATGGTGGTGTGGTGGTTAGCACCATCGCCTCACAGCCAGAGGGTTCTGGTTGGAGTCCCGGGGGAACCAGGACCAGAGGGTTCTGGGTTGGAGTCCATGTGTGTCTCTGTGTGTCCCTTAGATGGACTGGGGACTGTCCAGGGTGACCCCGCCTCTCCCCATTGGCTACCTGGATAGGCTCCAGCCCCCCCTGACCCCATTAGGGAATAAGCGGTCACGATAATGGATGGATGACATACAGGGGTTGGACAATGAAACTGAAACACCTCTCATTTTAGTGTGGGAGGTTTGATGGCTAAATTGGACCAGCCTGGTGGCCAATCTTCATTAATTTCACACTGAACCAATAAGAGCAGACTGTGAAGGTCCAGTTAGCAGGGTAAGAGCACAGTTTTGCTCAAAATATTGCAATGCACACAACATTATGGGTGACATACAAGAGTTCAAAATAGGAACAATTGTTGGTGCACATCTTGCTGGCGCATCTGTGACCAAGACAACAAGTCTTTGTGATGTATCAAGAGCCACGGTATCCAGGGTAATGTCAGCATACCACCAAGAAGGACGAACCACATCCAACAGGATTAACGGTGGACGCAAGAGGAAGCTGTCTGAAAGGGATGTTCGGGTGCTAACCCGGATTGTATCCAAAAAACATAAAACCACGGCTGCCCAAATCACGGCAAAATTAAATGTGCACCTAAACTCTCCTGTTTCCAACAAAACTGTCCGTCGGGAGCTCCACAGGGTCAGTATACACGGCCGGGCTGATATAGCCAAACCTTTGGTCACTCGTGCCAATGCCAAACGTCGGCTTCAATGGTGAAAGGAGCGCAAATCTTGGGATTTGGACAATGTGAAACATGTATTGTTCTCTGATGAGTCTGCCTTTTCTGTTTTCCCCACATCCGGGAGAGTTCCGGTGTGGAGAAGCCCCAAAGAAGCGTACTACCCAGACTGTTGCATGCCCAGAGTGAAGCATGGGGGTGGATCAGTGATGGTTTGGGCTGCCATATCATGGCATTCCCTTGGCCCCTTGTGCTAGATGGTCGCGTCACTGCCAAGGACTACCAAACAATTCTGGAGAACCATATGCATCCAATGGTTCAAACATTGTATCCTGAAGGAGGTGCCGTGTATCAGGATGACAATGCACCAATACACACAGCAAGACTGGTGAACGATTGGTTTGATGAACATGAAAGTGAAGTTGAACATCTCCCATGGCCTGCACAGTCACCAGATTTAAATATTACTGAGCCACTTTGGGGTGTTTTGGAGGAGCGAGTCAGGAAACATTTTCCTCCACCAGCATCACGTCGTGACCTGGCCACTATCCTGCTAGAAGAATGGCTTAAAATCCCTCTGACCACTGTGCAGGACTTGTATATGTCATTCCCAAGATGAATTGACGCTGTATTGGCCGCAAACGGAAGCCCTACACCATACTTATATATTATTGTGGTCTAAAACCAGGTGTTTCAGTTTCATTGTCCAACCCCTGTAAGTAGTTAGGTTTTTCAATTTGAACACATTTGATTAAAATTAATCCACATGATATGGTCTTTCTTAGATTGGAAGGCTGAAGGTTGTCAGAGACCAGCTGTTCTTCTGTGGTCTCAGCTCTGAAGTCCAACCCCCCCCATCTGACAGAACTGGACCTGAGCCTGAACCCCATCTCTGAGTGTGTGATGAAGGAGCTGAGCAGCTTCCTGCTGAGTCCACTCTGTGGACTGAAGACTCTGAGGTCAGACTCCAGGTTTTAGTGGTTAGTTCAGATCACAGGATGAGCTGAAAGCTGTGATAACATTAAATGGCTAGCAGGAGCCTTTTAAAGACTCCTACTGAGAGTCTTCCTGTTTAGGTGTGATGTAAATACATTAAAGATTCAATTAGAATGACAGAAAAAGCGATATTTCATTAAACAGTGTGAAACTCAGCTCCTACAGAGCTCATTATTCATGTTCCTCCTCTCCACCACCACACTGCTCTCATGTGTTATTAAGTCGTTGCTTTGGGGTTAACAGAGATTTATAAAAGAGCTTTCATTTATGAATATGAATGCGAGCTCTTTTTCTCTGGTTCTGTTTGACTGTTGTAACCTGCATCCTGTTGGCTTCAGCCCACATCTTTTACTCTTTACTCAGGCTGCAGTGCTGTGGGTTGTCCAACATCAGCGGGTCTTTTCTGGCCTCAGCTCAGAAGTACAAATCCTCCCGTCTGACAGAACTGGACCTGAGATACAACCACAACCTGCAGGAATCAGTCACAAAGCAGCTGTCTGAGCTGGTGGAGAGTCCAGACTATAAGCTGAAGACTCTGAGGTCAGTTTACTGAATGGAACTGTTGGAGTTCTTTATGTTTTCGTACAGTTAAAACTGATGGATCTTCATCCAGATGTTTTAGTTCATGTGAGGAAACACAGATGATCATTCTTAAAAGCTCACATTTGAATCTGCAAGCACATCAAAGCATACTGTATTCTTTAAAATGTACTGTCCCTTTTTCATTTCTCCTCAGATTAGAGCGCTGCTGTGTGTCAGAGATCAGATGTGCTCCTCTGGCCTCAGCTCTGGAGTCCAACCCCTCTGACCTGAGAAAACTAGACCTGAGCAGTAACAAGTTAAAGGATTCAGAAGTGAAACAGCTGTGTGGTCTCCTGGGAAATGATCTTTGCAAACTTAAGTCTCTGAGGTCAGAAACTATGTTTAGTTGTATTTCAGGATCAGTGTGATGTAAAAATGATGTTAAACTTTGTGTCAGACTGATGTGTCCCTGATCCAGACTGAGGATCACCACAGTAACGCTGTACTGATGCTGGTTTTATCCAGCTGTGTTCAGTTCATCTGAAACTAAGCCTAAACATGAGTCTAGTTGTCATTAGCATCCTAACATGCAGCAGAGCATCAACAGGACAATGAAATGAGTCAGATGAGGAGATGACACAACACTGTAACTGTTTGGTGGAGATAAAAAAAAGACGTGCAGAGCAGAGCTGAATAGACACCAGTGGAAATGGGCCTTATCTGTTTTCCATGTTTTTTATTATATGTCCTTGTTTTAGTGTGTATCAGTATGATTTCAGAAAGATAGGATTATTCTACACTATCCTTTATTTCTGTGCCTCATTCTATCAAATATTGAAATAATATTCAAGCAGCAGCAGCATGTTGTCATTAATGTGAATGAGAGCTCTTTTTCTCTGGTTCTGTTTGATTGTTGTAACCTGCATCCTGTTAGCTTCAGATCACTTCTTTTATTCTTTATTCAGGTTGGTGAACTGCAGGTTGTCAGAGAGCAGCTGTTCTTCTGTGGTCTCAGCTCTGAAGTCCAACCCCTCCCATCTGACAGAACTGGACCTGAGCGGGAACCCCATTTCTGAGTGTGTGATGAAGGAGCTGAGCAGCTTTCTGCAGAGTCCACTCTGTGGACTGAAGACTCTGAGGTCAGACTCCAGGTTTTAGTGGTTAGCTCAGATCAGAGGATGAGCTGAAAGCTGTGCTGACGTTAAATGGTTAACAGAAGCCTTTTAAAGATTCCTACTGAGAGTCTTCATGTTTTTATGTGATGTAAATTCATTAAAGATTTAATTAGAATGACAGAAGAATCCACATGTAATAAATATGTTTGACCTTCAGCTCCTACAGAGCTCATTATTCATGTTCCTCCTCTCCACCACCAGACTGCTCTCATGTGTTATTGAGTCGTTGCTTTGAGGTTAACAGAGTGATTCCCTTCATTCATGGCACAGGCTGAGGAGATCTGTGTGGCAGCTGTTTGTCAAAATGATGCAAAGGTGCTCTGACTTGTGCACTGAACGGGTTTGTTTACAGTGATGTTGATTTTTAAAAAGAATATTTCAAACTCAGCTGTCTGAGGGGTGGATTAGGCTCAATGATAAAGCAGTTAGCTACCAATGAGACAGAGGTTTGACAAATGCTCCTGCCACTGAGTTTCTGTCGATCCTCCTAACTGATGACATCACAGCTCTGAGAACACATTAAAGTAATAGATTTAGAGGCCAGCTCTTTGGCACTCAGACAATGAAGACAAAATAGTTTTTTTTTTTTACTGAAGACATTTTAGTGATTTTACAGACTTTCTGTTGTTTTAATTTGGATGGAATGGGGAAAATTAGAAATAATTACACCTCAGATATTAATCATTACATAACATAAATGAGTATTTTGCTCAGCATGTGTTTGTGTGTATGGAGGCACTGGTGGAGCTGGCAGAGTTTAGAGCTGAAGTCACTGTGTCTTTATGAAGCAGCAGCATGTTGTCATTAATGTGAATGAGAGCTCTTTTTCTCTGGTTCTGTTTGATTGTTGTAACCTGCATCCTGTTGGCTTCAGCTCACATCTTTTATTCTTTATTCAGGTTGGTGAACTGCAGGTTGTCAGAGACCAGCTGTTCTTCTGTGGTCTCAGCTCTGAAGTCCAACCCCTCCCATCTGACAGAACTGGACCTGAGTGGGAACCCCATCTCTGAGTGTGTGATGAAGGAGCTGAGCAGCTTTCTGCAGAGTCCACTCTGTGGACTGAAGACTCTGAGGTCAGACTCCAGGTTTTAGTGGTTAGTTCAGATCAGAGGATGAGCTGAAAGCTGTGCTGCTCTTCATGGTAAAGTGTGTTTTCTCCTTCAGGGGTTTATTTTGTGAAATTCTGACTACAGCAGAACCTCTACCTACGATTGTCTAAACATCAGCTTTTTCCAACATACAAAGTGAAATTTGATCAAATATTCAACTCGACACCCAAAGTAAATTTCCAACATATGTCGAAGTTATAAGAAAAAAATATAAAAATGAAATAGAAATAAATAATCTAAGTTAGTTTAGAGTTCCTGTAGTAAAGTCAGAGTAAGTTAGGGTTGGTCCTGTATCTCAGTCTCCACCTGTACCTCCGTTTTCCAGTCTCTGAGCTAAAGGGCCAATAAAACCCCTTTTTATTGATGATTTCTTTATCATTTTTTTTTCATCTCTTTTCTATAAGTCATTTGTTTTATTGCAATGTGTAATTATCTGCTGGATTAATTAAGTATCTAATGATAGTTTCTGGAACGAATGATAGGAATTACAGCGTATTCAGAATTCAGAATTCAGAATTAGGTTTATTGCCAAGTAGGTTTACACATACAAGGAATTTGCTTTGGTGAAAGCACCGAGGCAGCCATTTTCGGCGCCAAGTATTGGAGTATTTGAACCCACATACATACCCACATACACTGTGAATGTGTCAGACAGAAACAGATCTCCAATCGCTGGCTGATGCTTGTAGAGGTCCAGAGTTAGTGAATGTTTGTGTGTGAAACAGTAGCAACAGTTTGGAGCAGCCAAACTCCAAAAGCCCACCAATCAGCTGATCCTAACAAACTCCCCCCGACACTGCTGGAAATGAACATGTGGGACTTCAGTAGAAAACAGCTTTAATCACAGAAAATAACTTCAAAATGTAGAAAAAGAACATGGTACCAACAGTAGAACATGGAGGTGGTAGTGTGATGGTCTGGGGCTGGTTTGCTGTTTCTAGACTTGCTGTGAGAGTTTTCTGTCCACCAAAAACCTCCTGAAGGAGAACGTCTGTTTGTGTCCTCAAGCTGAGGTGAACCTGGGTTTGGCTTCAGGAAAATTATTCCCAAAGACAGCAGCTCCCAGAGTCCCTCCCCTAAAGCCAGCCACATCTGGAGTCAGAGGACTGTCAAAGGTTCATATTAATACTTGTAGATCTGTAGTCCTATTTGTAGCTCCACAAAAATATTGAACACTAAATTCTTCTCTCAAACATATGAATCAGAGAAATTAAGCAGGTTAGAACTATTTCTGTGAGACTCAAAGTAAAAACTGTGACTGCAAATCATTGTGAATAAAACTCTTATTTCTGTGATCCTATGATTTCTAACCCCACAGATGGGACTGAAGGAACCCTGATTAACCTGGATCCTGTTGGATTCAGCTCACATCTTTATTCTTTATTCAGGTTGCAGCGTTGCAGTTTGTCAAAGATCAGCTGTGCTCGTCTGGCCTCAGCTCTGAAGTCCAACCCCTCCCATCAGACAGAACTGGACCTGAGCAGTAACTACCTGGAGCTGTCAGCTGTTCAGCAGCTGTTGGATCTGCAGCAGAGTCCACACAACAAACTGTAGACTCTGAGGTCAGTAGGCAGCTGGAGGTCCATATGAACTAAACCCAGTTGGTACAAGAGCAAAGATCTAGTTTCCTGTGAACCTGCAGCCTTCTCAGTGTGAAGCTGTGAGAGCAGAATGAGGTCAGGCTTTTTCAGCAGAGTCAGCAGAAAGAGCCAGTAGCCAATCAGATCAGCAGCTCGTTGTGTTCAGGGTGCACTCCTTTATCTGCTCTCTGTCTGCTTCTCTCTGCAGATGGGAGTCATTCTGGATGAGCTGAGAGGAAGATCTGAGTCCTGCTTAACCCCCCCTCCTCCTTCCTTTTCCTCCTTCTCTCCTCCACATCTCACTCCAGAGCCAGCTTCTTCTCCTCTTGATGACCCGACCAGATCCAGGTCCTTGACCAGCAGCCCCCCCCCTCACTTCCTTTAATCAGACACCTGCTCACTTCCCCCTGTGGGGGCCTCATGGCCTCTGAGCTCATTCTGGATTGGTTGTTGGGGACTTGCGGAGTGGCTCGTCATTGGAGATGGTGGACACCTGGTGTGAAAGCTGCTGTAGTTATAAGCTCTGAGCATTGCCTCTCTGTCCTGTGTTGAGTTGCTGGGTTTGTTGTGTCCATTTAAGTTGACTTTTTGTAATTCCCATGTTCTGTATCATTTTAAATAGTTCAAATATATTTTAGTTTGTACAGAACCATTTTGAATTTAATTGTTATGATTTATTTGGTATTTTTTTAAGCTCCTCCCATTAATTTGGAAGAGTAAGAACAGCCAGAGTATATCTGGATGGGGGTTGTGGTTTGTAAGGAGCAATGTCAGGTGTGATGACGGGAGGTTTGGAGACAATGATTTTTTGACCACAATACACTTTTGTGTTACCTTTTCAATCTCCTTTTTTACTTTTCATTTGCAACGAAGTTAGAATGGAATTTTGGTTGTTTCCCTATAATTTTACAAGAAATAAAAGGAAAGTGTCAAAACCACAAATCACCTGTTGCCACCAACGGCCTTTTCCTTGTTGGAAGAATTTGGTTTGGAAAAATTAAAAGGCCGTGACAGGGTTTGTTCCTGCTTTGCTGATTAATTTCTGTTCATCTATAGTTTCATCTTACATTTACACACCAGTTCATTGCAGACATTACTGATGAGTTGACATACAAAGTTACTTTAAATGAATAAATGCTGTTTTCTGGTTTAAAGACATGTGGTCTCCATCTTTAGTCTCCTCCTCTGAGCCAGGTGTGACTCCCTTCAAACAGGTTTTGAAGGGTAAGAACAGAAAAGACTGCAGTCTGAGAGCTTCAGAAAACATCTCTACTGGAGACTCCAACCGTCCAGAATTCCTCCTTTTCAGTTCCCTACAGGTCACCAGCTTTCCTGGAGCCATTTTCGAGCAGGCGGAGGCCATCTTGTTGGGTTGCCATGGCAACCACCCAGGTGAGGAAACTAGTGTTGTCATTTGGGATGAACATCAGAGCCCTGAAAACCAGAGCGAAGGTCATAAATCAGCTGCAGGGAGAACCGAGGGCTGCCAAGCAGAGATTTGTCCTCATTCCTCTCTTAAACACTCCTGTGTTCCTGTGATAAAAAAGCCTCCGTCTGAGGGTTTTGAACAGTCCCATTAAAAACAGGTTAACTTTACCCCCCCTTCCACAGCAGGCTGTTCCAGGCCGTGGGGGAACTGCTCCACTGGTCCCAGCTCCCTCTGCATAATTTTCTCCTTTCAGTTCCAGAACATCAGCAGAGCTGCTCTGTGTCCAGAGAGCTTCATGGACTGAGTTATGATGCAGATCACCTAAAAAATAAACGTTGTTCACGGTATGATGGGCATGATTACTGGAAGATTTATGCAATTCATATCTAGAATCAATCTACCAATATCATCTTTATATATTTCTCTATTGTTTATACTCTGTAAGCGGTATCCCCGTAACACATGTTTTTTAATTTATGCGGACATTTTGAAGGCAGACTAACAGGTCTTTTAGGGTCAGAATTCCAGCTGTTCAAATACTTGTTTTCCTCACAGTAAAATGTAATGAAAGTGCAAGTCATAATAGTAAAACATTCATGTGAGACTTCACTGCTTTCCTTGAAATTAAATGATTAAATCTCTACTCACTGAATCATAACAATTGAAATGTCCATCAGTTAAACAGACTATCCTAATGGCAGCTATTATAGATGTCAAACATGGAAAGAGGCAGGCTCACAGAATTAACCACCAGTTAGACACCAGTCAGCTGATAGGTGATCAGTTCTCACTCATAGTAGAGCCTCCAATTCATTGTTTGTGAAATTCTGGGGGGTGTTTGGTCTGTCGTACTCTCTCTTTTTTAATTTCCTGGCTGTGCAGAGGGAAATCTGAGGTGCAGTGTTGGAGGACAAGTGAGGACAGGACCCAAAAGCAGGAGCACTGGATAAAGGAATAACTGTGGTTTATGGTCCAGATGGAGAGTGGAGGTCCCAGGGAGCCCAGAAGGGTATACAAGGTCCAGGTGGAGGGGCCAGCAGTCCAAAGGGGGGAGGAGGAGGCTCCGGGGAGCAGGGCCTGATGGTGGATCCAAAAGTGCTGAACAGGCAGGAAAACCCACACAGGTTGAACAACAGGCGTCCATTCGACTATCCCAGAGGAAACCATGTGTGTCAGTAACCTGGAGGGAGCAGCACATCAAGGGTGGCTGATTGCCAACAGGCTGCAGGTGTGATCCTGAGCCGCCCACCCTGAAACACCCAGCAGCAGCAGGAACCACAGAGTACCACCCCCACATGCAGGGCTCATTGAAAAGGATCTGTGTGTTTAAACAGCACCATGGACAGGGAGGGGTCAGCTACGCCAGCATCTGCCCTCATTTCCACACTGGTTCAGACGTATGAAGCCAGTGTGCTCGGATTCACCATTTCAATGGAGAGCAAAAGGGAGGCGCCTCTGGCTTAAATGATGGCACGCAAAGTTGTGCTCTTTGTCCCTTGGAGTCCAATCTGAGCCAGCCGCATAGAGAAACTACAGCCACTTTACATGTGACAACAACTGCTTTATCATTATTATAATTATTCATGACCTTTTTAATGTAGCATGTCTGTCTGTCTGTTTTAAAATACAGGTTCTTTGGATTAGCAGAGGGTTAAGTGGCAGAAATTTTAAATATTCAAGAAAAAAACATCAAAATTCCATTTCAATTTTAGAGCGCAGTCACAACAAATGTCAGCTCAAGTTGCTTTAATAATACAGTAAGATTCAACGTAGTTAATCTCCATTCAACTACAATCAAATAAATATGTTTGACAATTATTGCATGCCATTACTCAGCATTAGAATGATGTTCAGCTTCAGGGAGATGCATAGCTAAGTCGACTGGAAGGCTTTCCTCTGCTTTCACTGAACCTTTTGTTGTCCTCATTGGAACTTGCTAAAATGTAAGAAACATAACCCATGATAAAAAACAGTTGTGGCATTACGTAGCTATGAAATGCTTACATGGACATGAACACATTCTTGAGCTAAATGGCAGTTTTGTAAATAAGATGGGAAGTTAAAGATGGCTCCATTTCTTAACCACACATTTTCACCTATTCTGTCTGTAGTATTTTACTGTGAATAAATACAGACATACATGAATAAATAAATAATAAATAGTCTTAAAGCAAAACGATATTTGTGGACACGTTTTGCACAGGAAGCGAAACACGAACTGTGTGTAACCCGGTTAAAAACATGAAACAGTATTGTTTTAGTATAAAGGATAGAAATAGACTGAGTAAAAAGGTTGAAATTCAAGTGTTGTAAACATGCTAAAAGCAGTTTAAAGATATATATAGTGTTTATTGTGTTTTTTGAGAGATGATGTATCTGTGAAAACTGTATGAACCAGCACCTATGGTGTTGGGCAGTTTGGGGCCCAAAGTGGTGGAGGAGTACAACCCGGACACTCCAGAGGATTTAACGGAACCTTTCCTGTTGTGTGAGTGAACTACTCATCCTGAGATAGAGGACAAATTGGAGCTAGCAGCTAAAGAGTCGCTAGTGGATTAGCATGGCTTTGCTAAGCTAGCAGGCAGCTAACTGTGAGGCAGAAGCGGTATGAACGGAGCAGCAGACGAAGAGCGAGCGCTGCCACTAAGGCAGGGACGAGTCTTCAGGTTCTCCGGACGGATCTTCTCCTCAACTCACCTCTTCCTGCCATCCACTTTTGTGTTTTGAGGCCATGAACTCTAGCTACACCCAGGCCTGCACGGAATACTAAAGGGGTAGCCATTTTGGTTTAACAAGCTAATAGGTTTGGCTTTAGGAATGGTGTGTGGGCCCACACAGTGTATGGTTTGATATTTGTGTATATTTAGGGCACATAAATAGAATAGAGGTCATTTACTTTGAAGGTTTGTTTTGTGTAAAGGAAAAGAACACTGATATTTGTATTCTATTTTCACATTGCTTCAGTCATTGTGCTATTAATATAAAGAGTTGAGTTCTATAACCTTGTGTGGTGTGTTTTATTATTTACCTTAATGGAGGAATTAAGTTTATTCTGGGTTTTAAATCTTTATGGATTATGTGTGTCGAGTTATCTCTGGTTTTTTGTTTGTTTGCCTGACTCGACCAGGCTTTTCACAGAGGACGCATGGATCCACTCAGCTCAACTTAAACTTTCTTTTATTGACTTTTGTCAGTTTGGTGAAGGTTAAGCAGGCAGGTTGAAAACCTC
>JABUIW010037614.1:33717-60226 GCA_013363375.1 Menidia beryllina | reverse complement strand
GGCAAATAACACTTACATTCACATTCAAGTTGAACTCTTTAAGTTTTTAGTCCGTGGGCCAGAATCTGTACGACGTCTCCTTAAGCAATTCCGTTTGAACTTTTAGGGGGCAACTTTCTTTCACTTGGATAAGTTGCTAGAGACTACAGTGATCTTAAAACGCCAATGTTCCCACCCTTTCACTTGCACATTAATAAGTTATAGTCGATTAAAAATATCATTTTTCGCCGTAATCTAAGAAATCGCGAGACCTGAGTTTTGCTTATCAGCCAATCAGATGGCTGAATCTCAGCGCGAGAGCTCGGTTATTTAAATATGGCAGCGCCCGTGAAATGTTTTTTGCACTTGTTTCAATACGAAGAACGTCCAATTATTTCACTTTCTGGTGCCAGTTGGCGGCGATTTATTGAAAGTTGTAAGTCCTGGATAGACCTGGATGGCAGGAAGAAAGAAATAGCCGAGACTTTCTCTCAGTTCACAGTTGAGTCGCCGGGACCCGCTGAGCTGGGGAACCGTAGGAAGTGCTGCTCGAAGTACACGGACAAAACAAAAATTGGGAGAGCAAGTAAACGTGTTGTACGCGAGCAAACCCAAAGCACTCTTTACTGTTATCATGAAAGAAGCTGATACCAGACTTCTACTTCATGCAAAGCATGCTTATTTGGGATATAAATATATTGTTATCTTGAGCCCAGACACTGATGTCATGGTCTTGGCTTTGGGTTGTGTGCATTGTTTTGACAGTACTATCTATTTTAAGACAGGGACTGGCAACAAAACTCGTATTGTTAATATTTCTCATCTAGAAAGTCTTCATGGTCCAAGGAAAGGTCTAGCTTTTGTTGGTCTTCATGCTTTTACTGGAAGTGACATGTTAAAGGAAAAGTTAAAGCCTTAAGGCTGATGCTTGAATCAGAGCCAGCTGTTAATTGCTTTCAAATTCTTGGGAAAAATTGGGATGTTGATGATAAATTGTTCATTCAGCTTGAAGAATTTGTCTGTCACTTTTATGGACAGAAAAAACTGGGTTAATGATGCCAGGTTTAAAATGTTCTCTTCTCTGTAAATCAGATAAATCTTTTCCACCAAATGATATTCGTCTTTGACAACATTCTAAGCGAGCTGCATACCAGCTAGCAAATTATAGAAGGCGTTTCAACCAGTTTATTAACGCCCCTAACCCAGAAGGCCATGGCTGGTTCTATGAAGATGGAGTGCTCTACTATTGTTGGATGGTAAATCCTCCAGCTCCATCTGATGTCACAATGGACATGTCTTGCAAGTGCAAGACAAATGCACGTACTACACAAATCTGTGCATGCAAAAGGGGTGATTTGCCGTGTAGTGACCTATGCCAATGTGTCAACTGTGCAAACTGTCCTGCTATGATTGAAAATGAGAATGATGTGGAAGGGATATACTCAAATGATAATGAGGACTTGGATGACTCAGATGATGAGTTGTGATGTTTTTCATATATGTTGTAAGTTTTTGATGAAAATATAAAAGATAAAAATATGAGAGGTCTGGATTTAAATAATATGATGTAAATATGATATGTTTGGATTTAAATAGTATGATGTCGCGAGGAAAGGTTAAGAAAGAAATAATATAACTGTAAATATGAGGGGTTCAGATTTTTATATTGGACATAAATATGGATCCTTAGTTTTTATTGACAGTGAAATTGATATATTATTAAATTTTTTATACCAAGGTTTACTTGTGATAGTAGTTGTTTTTCTCTCATTAAGTTAATAAATGCAATATGATGGAAAGTGAAGTGTCAGTTTTTCAATAATTACATTAGTAAGAAATTATTTGGACCAAAAACAAGGGTTTTGCATATTAAATTATTGTTTTTTGTCTTGCTATGGCTGTATAAAGTGGAAAATATGTAGTATTCAGGTTCAGGGGCCCTCTGGCGGCGAAAATAGAAACTAAAGGTCTAAATTGCATTTCTATGTTGATTCCATCAGTATTTGCATAAAAAAACTTTCCTAATGATCAACCTTAATGATTTAAAATGATTTTTGGTAAAGATCACTTGGTTAAAACCAAAAATATGGAGATTTTCTTAGTTTTAGCCACCTATAGGCCAGATGTGGAACTACCGAAATTTTAATTGGCCGTAATGAATTAATGTGCAAGTGAAAACGCGGGAACATTGGCTTTTTGAGATCACTGAAGTCCAAGGTATCTAACTAAACTGGAAGAAAGTTGCCCCCAAAAAGTTCAAACGGAAAGTCATCGTACAGATTCTGGCCCACGGACTACTTCTGGTTCCAGTCCTGATCCACTCAGATACACACGCAGGTCTGACCAAAGCTGGTCAAAACAGCCAAAAGTTGTTGAACCTGTTGGGGTTGGAGGTCTAGTCTGGTGGGGAGCCTTTTTTCCCCAGCAGGAGGAGCCAGGAGGTTACGGTTGGCTGAGGGACGGTTCTCGCGCACCGGTGCGTAATTGGCACAATCATCGCCAGCATAAGAGGAGCGGGCGGCGGCTTCTCCGGCGCCAGAGTGTTGACCAGTAATGGTACCCAGAGCCCCAGAGTGATTTCTCTGAGTGTAAACCGAAAAAACCGAACTTAAGTAACCTTTTCTGGTTTTCCCCGCTTCCAGGTGCGCTTTCGTGACGCTTGAACCCCCCTGTCCGACACCGCTGAAGATCCTCCGACCTCCGGGTCCGGACCTGACTCCTCCGCCCTCCCGTCCGCATCCAAGGCTCCGGACCCAACCCGAGTTAAAACCCTGGCGGATGAACCTCACCTCTTTCCGTAAGCCCGTTCCAGAATCAGTTGGATTCCAGCCTCCATTACACTCACCTCTCCTCTTCCTGGCCTCCAGCACTGAGACTATTCCGATCCAGTTTTTCCCAAGAGAACCTTTACCCAACCAAAGACATTATTCTGTTTTTTTTCCCCTCTTTTTGAAAAGAGAATAAACTTGATTTATCCGATTCCTTGTGTTTCTGCATGTGGGTCAAGCGCGTAACCCCAACCATGACAGAACCAATCAATTAGGTACCAAAAGATTGTAATAGGATTTGAACATTTCTATATGCTGGCCGAAGGGCACACAGAGCAGAGCCAGAGGCCAGCTGGATCCACTCAGATACACACGCAGCTGAAGTAGTTAGGGCTGAATTTGTTTTTGAAGGATTTGAAAGACAGAAACTATTGACACAAGACAGCACAGAAATGTAGCAAAAAAGTCAGCAAAAAGGCTAAAAAGATGCGTAAAAGAGAAACTGAGGAGTGGAAGAAGAATGGCATAAGGATTAGATGAAGAAAATATATAAACGGCCATGAAATGATCAATAAGGTGCGAAAAGGTTCGACTTGGATTTGAACCAGAGACCTCTCCATCTGCAACCAAACACTCTACCACAGAGCTATACGTCATTTTGATCTGCCAGTATAACATGGCTTGATACGAACACATTGTAAATAACTGGAATGAGCTGAAATTTTAAATATTTTTAAATCCCCTGAAGACGGTGCCAGAAAATAACAAAGAAAAGCTGAAAAAGCCAAAGACATAGTACCATTAGCAAAACAGACCCCTGAAATGTGGCAAAAAGTCAGTGGAAAATAAAATAACGATGGCTGAAGGATGCTTTAAACATAGGACAAAAGACTGGAAGAAGAATGGCAAAAGGATTAGAAGAACAGAAGACTGGAAAAAGAAAGGCGAAAGGATTATAAGAGGAAAAGCTGAAGAGAGTAACCAGAAGAGGCCAAAGAAAGGCTGAAAAAGATATAGAACTGAGGAGTGGAAGAAGAATGGAGTAATCAGAAGAGTTGAAAAAAAGGCTGAAGGGAGGAATAATTTCAAAGATCTGAAAATTAAAAGATTAGCAAATCACCAGAAGATGGCGCCAGAAGATCACAAACAAAAGCTGAAACGCAACAATCAAAGAGCCCAGGTGGTTCCACTCAGAAACACGCACAGCTGAAGTAGTTTGGGCTTAAGGGGGTCAAAGTTTTTCAAGGATTTGAAAGACAGAAACCATCAGCACAAGACAGCGAGGAAAAATAGTGATAAATGTTAGAGATGTGGAGAAAAAGAAAATGTAGAACATATACTGATGAACTGTAAGTCATATGAACTCGAAAGGGAAGAATTAAAGAGAATAGTTAGAAGTATAGGGCATGAATGGAATCTTAAAGGTATATTAGGAAATGAAGGAAACATAACAGATATTCATAAATTAAGGAAAGCATTGTTTATCTACCTTAAGAATACAAAATTAAAAAATAGAATCTAATAGATGTGAAGTAATGCTCCTACACACTCATGTACAGTAGGTGGCGGTATGCACCTTAAAGTTGCTTGTGATCCGCCATAATAGAAAAGAAGAAGAAGAAGAAGAAGCACAAGACAGCACTGAGGAAGCAGAAGAAGCCAAAGAAGAGCTGAAAAAGATATAGAGTGGAAGAAAAAAGACTGTAGGGAGGACAAATTTTAAAGAGCTGAAAACTAAAGAGTGGAAGAAAAAATGTAAAAGGATTATAGGAAGGGTAAAGAGTAAAAGGAATAAAATGATAGATAAGGTTCATGAAGATTTGAACCAACAACTTCTGGATCTGCAGTCAAACGCTCTACAACTGAACTACATAATTTTAAAACTGTGATATGTCAACAATGGCTGAATATTTTGAAGAGAAGAGTCATACATGGATAGCTGAATGCCTTGTTTTGCAAATGGTCTTTTTTTTAAATAAGGTAAAAGATGCTGAAATGACTAAGGCAACAGCGTGGAGAACACTAATGAGGGTATTCCTGGCCTTGAAAGGGAATTTTCCTGCCTTGGGAATAAACCCATCTGAGCCGTCACGCAGGAGTTCCACTGGATTGTAGGTGAATGATTTGTTAGATTCATATCAGTTTATAATCTCTTAATGACATTGATATTTTATTGATACTTGACAGTGTTGGTTGCAAACCTCTTCCAGCGTCTTATTGGACACCATTTCTGTTTAATATTCTCATAATGGACAAAAAGTCCACAGGTTAAGATGATATTAGCACATATGTAATTGTTGTTTCAGGTCATTTTAATTCTGAAGTTGCAAAACGGGACATAAAGAAACATAACGTGTGCGGTCACATGACTCCTGCTGCTGATTTGGACCTCAGAACAACCCCAGAGCTTCAGTAAAGGCAGCTCCCATGATGCACCTCTGCCAGTTCTGGACCATGATCCACACAGGGATCGGATCAGAGAGCAGAATCTGTTGGTTTCCTCAGAGAGGAAACGTTTATAAATAGGTTGTGAATGATTTATTATTAATATTTCTGATAAGTCATTCTCAGTGAGGCGGTAACAGTGTATTGGAGCTTTTTAATGAGAAGATAACAGCAGGTCATCAAACAGCATCTGGACTCATCAGTTCCATCACAAAGCGAGGTCTGGTTCCAGTATCGGTCTGCAGGTCGGACATGTTCCCCCTCTGCAGGACGCTGCCCTGACGCTGAGCTCCCAAACAGGAGCAGCTGCTCCAAATCTCTTTAATCTCCTCTTTCTTTTTGTCCTTTTCCTTCTCCCTACTCTCTCATTTCCTCTTTCCTCACCTTTCCTCCTCCTCCTCTAATATCTCCTTTCCTTCTCTCTTCTTTTCCGTCTCATACTTTCCTCCCCTCTCAGTCCCTATTTTCTCCTTTTCCTCCCACAATTTTTGCTCTACATTCATTCTTATTTCTTCAACAGCTTGTTTGTTCTTCTCACATATCAGTAACCCTCCTTCACTCCTGTGAAAGAGAACTTCCACATCAAGCTGAACTCGTTCATATTTTTCCTTCCATTTCTTCTTTGTTGTTGTAAAGTCGGTGTCTCTGGTGTGGTGCATCACAACAAGAATCACAGGTTTATCACCAGCTGACTCTGAGATTAAAGCAGAGGAAAAGAAAGTTAGAACTTCACTTTAAAGGCTTAGAGAGGATGATTAGAAGACATTATTCTTATTCTATTCTTTAAACATGGCAAAGCTTTACAGTATTTTTTAAGTTTAGCTTTAGGATGTGAAGCATTTTATTTTACTTTTGATTTAAGGAATGACTGTAACTGTGTATTGTTTGATAATTAAGTTTGACTTATATCAATGTGATAGAACTGGTCAAATAGTAATGATAACAACGATGACAATAATAATATATTTTTTAAAAAGATTCACGATGGTGAGACTGAAAAAATGAAAAAATCCTCATATTACCTGGGATTTGTTCCATTGCAGCCTTCACATCTGACTCTATGCGAGTGTTGATGATGCAGAACACAAAAATAATCTGACAGTCATTCAGATCTGCTTCTTTTAGATGGAAATTAGGAGATTTATTGAGTTGATCCAGCAGCTTCTGATCAGCACCACAGGATTCACAAGGCACTTTGTAGTAATAAACTATTTTTTTATCTGAAGGACAGAAAAAGAAAAGCAGGTGAATGAACCAATCTGACTGATTCCTGATCAGATAGCTTCATCCAGACAGGCAGACATATCTGATGGTCAGACTAACAGGTTGCTACCTGGAGATCAGCTTTGTGTCATTTACTAATGTTCCCTCGTGTTTTAAGTCTCTATTCCAACTCAGTGTGTTGGAGTAGATCCTCATTCAGGTCCTGCACACCTTAAATCAGAGGCCTCCTGAGTCCCAACCAATGAGCAGAGCTGGTTTAACCAGAGATCCTCCTGTACTCCCATTCCCACCAGCTGTGTTAGCAGCTCTTTGTTTTCTTACAGTGGAGCAGTGATGTGAGGGCACCGATAAATGGTTCTTATTCGAACACATGATGACATTAATCAACATTAAACATGTGTGTACCTTTAAATTTGATGCCACGATTTATGCAAAATTTCATCAGCATTAGAAGTAATTCATGATGGGCTTCGTTTGATAGGTTCTGTTTGTGTACCACTTTGTCAACATCTGTAGAAAAAACATAATGCACGTTAATAGAATCACAAACTTGATAATCAAGCTCTCACAGTGTGAGAGATAAAGACACTACACCAGTATGACTGTAAAGCCCTTTTTGCTGGTCAGTGTATTCCATTAGGATGAATCAGCTGATCCAAAACACAGCAGCTGGGCTGCTGAACGGCACCAATAGGAGCCACATCTCTCCAGTCTTAGCCTCTCTAACAGGCTCCCTGTAAACTCCGGGTCAGACTTTATTCTGGCAGCATTACTCATGTCTGAATGCCTCAAAGAACCCACTATTCCCCATCACCCCACAGCATCACTCTGCTCTCAGTATGCTGAGCTTAGATCTATCCCACAAGTTTTCCAGTATAGGGACTCCAATAGGAGACTGAACTTTTAGTTTGCATACTTCATCAATAATCTAATGTCTAATCTAATCTGTGCACCTGACTTTAAAAGTAATGAGAGTTCACTGTGTGGGTCAATCCAGCTATTGGGTCAGTCACTGAACAGGCTGATGAGGCAGAAAGCTTCTCTCTGTTCCTCAGAGGAGCAGAGAGGCTAGAATGAACTAATCATGACGATACCTTCAAACAGATCCTGTGGCAGCAAACGTCGCAGTCTCTCTATGTCTTCATGTAGCTGGGCCTTCAGGTGAGACAGGGAACAAGGGTTTAAATTCAGAAACACAAAGGGTTAATTATTTTTCATATGATATACATAGGAAGGTGTTTGGTGATGTTTGGTCTGTGTTTCATATAATTGTTTTTTGATGTTTTTCTTTGTTTATCCTTTGTTTCAATCTTAGTTTTTCTTCATGGTTTCTGTTTTAGATCCTGATTGTTCTCAGTCCATCGGTTCCATATTGTTCTGGTTTTCAGCTCCACTTCTTCCTGTCCTCTTCTCTGCTGCTGATTAGATTTATTTATTCAACAGATTTTATTCTAATTTGCTTAAAAGAGAAAATGTCTTTGGAGTGCCTGAGATTAAATCTGATGTGATTTAGAGCTTCATAATTACATTGATTGTGGATTTATTCTCACATGTACATCCTTTGTAGCTGTTCCCTCTCCAGACGGATGAGCAGCACACATCAATGGTTCTGCATTGTGGAACAAGATGTATGATTCAGTGAAATGTTTATTATATACAAATACTTGTGTTTGTATTTGTTTTTGGTTTTTGTGGGCTGTTTTTGTTATTTCTGGTAAAAAAATGTTGATGTTATGATTTATGGAAATGTATAATTTTTCCTTACTTCTAATTTCTTGTTTGTTGTGTTAAGAAATAAATAATTTTTAAATGGCTTTTGTTTTCTGCAGAAATGGATCTCACCTTCAGAAGTGTTGGATTCTCGCCTCCCATAACAGCAGCAAACTAACAGAGAAAAACATGTAAAACGATTAAGAATCACTGATTCATGTCGGATCCATGTCACGGTTTGCACAATGACTGGATGAGTAGTATAGAAAATGGTTTGATGGATGTTTGACATGTTTCCTTTTTCCAAGTCTGTTTAGAGTTTCCAATGTTTCTTGTCTTTCTAATAAAATAATCTGAGCTCCTGAGCAATATCGATAACCTAAAAACATCACTGGCCTTCAAATAAATAGATATGCTGAAGGGAGTGCAGACAGAGAATCAAGTCCAGCTGGATAAGAGGAAAACCATCCAAAGTACATCCTGAAAGTCCTGATGCTACCTGTATCAGGAATTTCTGAAGATTGAATAATGTCAGGAAGTTATGCTGAGAGACAAGAACATTCATGGACAACCATCAGGATTTTTCCACATTGTGACCAGATGAAAGAAAAATTGACCAGAACACCAGAACTTCTTTAAGTTTCCGCAAATAGCTGCCTGCATGGATCTTTTCGTATCATCACTTGTCTGACATTGAACTCTATTTCCTGTTTTCTGTTGTGGCTCAAACAGCTGATGGCTCATAGTTGTACAATAGCTCACAAATCATTTCTGGGAACATCTTCTCATATAATTAATCCTAAACTGATGTTTCTAAGTTCTGTAAACAGTCAAACAGAGAAAGTCCTACCTGTGTTACCCATCAGTCACTAAGTGTTGTGGTTTAGTGTTAAACAGCAGGAAGGTGGAGGAACACCATCATGATATCAGAGATCCTCCCACTTTAAGGTCAGATGACTTCAGAGAAACAAAGCAGTTTGTCTCCTTTGGACTTTGATAACCTTCAGTTGTTAGCAGGTTTCTGCTCAACAAGTTAATTACTATTTAAACAAGGTGATCCTGAATCTGTTTATCTGAGACAAACTGACTTTATGTACATTTCACGCTTTGTGTGAATGTTGGATTGTAGATCTATGATTCCTTTGATAAAACCGTAAATGAGCTGAGTAACAACAAACCACAGCTCTCACGCAACTGATGAGTGGCACACCCAGTGGTCATTTTCTTGGTTTTGCTTTTCCAGTTTTGTTCACTTTACAGCAAACATCAAGTGAGTGGAGCAGAACAAACTGGAGGTTCTGGACTGGTTCAGCAGCCAGACTGGACCTCAGAGGAGCTAACAGAGCCGGTCTAGAGTGGAGGGTTGGTGTAACGGAGTTTAAATACATGCTCCTTTTTGTAGAGTGAATTCTTACCAAAATCTTTATCTTCCTTTTTTTTGTTATTTGTTTGAAACTATGTTAAATGTGTACTGAATGCATTCACTTCGTTGACCATGGGCCTTCATGACTGCTTTTTGCGTTCGCGCTTTTTGGGCGCCAGCGCTTGCCGTACCTCCAGCTAGATTTTCGCGCGCTGGAGGTAAGCAGTGTTTAGTAGCGCTCCGGATATATAAAAATATTTTAATGAATAAACGCACAGTAATTACAAATGATTACTTGAATACGAGTGTATGTAAATAAAAATGACATGCTTCACTGAAAAAGTAATGATTCAACATGATGTAAAGGTGTTATAAATGAGCTGTAAAATATTTCTGTGGTAACCATACAGTTATGTGCGTCATGAAAGATCTTGAATTTGTATTTCTTTTTTCGGTTGAATTTTAGTTGCAGTCAATAGAAGGAAGCCCTGGTCTCACTGACTTTGTTTTTCATGAATGCAGGCAGACAATAAAATCGAGTGGCTGAACCTCTGGTGTACTTCCGATCTTTGGAGGGTCCGTTACATTAGCAGCACCCAAAAGCTCACTGAAAGCTCAGAGCAAGTGTTTTAATCTCCTAAGAGCTTCAGTAAAGTCAGCTGGACTTCTAGAACCAAAGAGTGCAATTCAGTTTAATTCAAAAAGAGCCAAATCACAACAAACATATCAGAACACCTCAATGATATGGTCCACTTCAAGCCGATTAGAGTCCACTTAATTTAGAAAAGTCATAATCCAAGAAAGTCTGACTCATAAAACTCAAAATTTGCCCACTTTATTCAAAACCAATTAAAAAAAATGTTTACTCTCTGAGGAAACCAACAGATTCTGATCTCTGATCCGTTCCCTGTGCGAATCAGGACTGAGAACCAGCAGAGGTGCATCATGGGAGCTGCCTTTACTGAAGCTCTGGGGTTGTTCTGAGGTCCAAATCAGCAGCAGGAGTCATGTGACCGGACATATTGTGTTTCTTTATGTCCCGCTAAACAACAACTAAATATGTGCTGATATTCATATCAACCTGTGACCTTTTTGTCCATTTTGAGAATGTTGAACAGAAATTGTGTCCAATAGCACACTGGAAGAAGATAATAGACGGTTTGCTCTTTCTGTTCAGTTGCCACCCAAAGTCGGAGCTTTTTGGGCTGCTGTCCTGCATGTTTCAGGGTTTCTTTACTCCAGCTGATCCACTCCATCAGAATAACTTTTAGAGATTCTGAAGTCAGGAACAAAGAGATCCTGATCAGTTAAAGAATGAAACACGTCGGTGATAATCAGTGAAGCTTTATTAGAAACATCAGGATTAACCATGTTACTGAGACTCTTAAATCAGCTCATGAATCATTCCCACATATTTGGAAGCACAGATAAAAGAGATGATTAACATTAACAATTCCACTACTTTGTTACAGATACAACTCTCTGGGGCTCAGGCTATGACATAAATCTGGTTTCAGTCCAAAGAATGGATGCATCTTTTAAGACATCAGTTTTCATACCAGACTGTCTGGTGTCATCCTGCTGGCTAAAGGTTGCTTATGTGGAGGCTGTTGGACATGTTTTCAGCTTTATGGGGGACTTTTGATGTTCTCAGAGAAGATTTTAATAGATGAGTTTATTATTATAAAAAAAGAAAACCATGATCCCCTGCTTTTTCCCTCTTATCTCTTCCTTTTTCATTTTCCTGCTTTATTTCTCTTTTAGATGATATTTTGTTTCAAGAACTTTTTCATTTTTTTAACAGCTTGTTTGTTCTCCTCACATTTCAGTAAGCCTCCTTCACTCCTGTGAAAGAGAACTTCCACATCAAGCTGAACTCGTTCATATTTCTCCTTCCATTCCTTCTTTGTTGTTGTAAAGTCGATGTCTCTGGTGTGGTGCATCACAACAAGAACCACAGGTTTATCACCAGCTGATTCTGAGGATAAAGCAGAGGAAAAGAAAGTTAGAAATTCACTGTAAAGGCTCATTAGAAGACATTATTCTTATTCTATTCTTTAAACACCACAAAGCTTTTCAGTAGTTTCTGAGGCCAGTTTAGAAATGTGAAACATTTTGTAACAGATTGAAGTAGAGATAATTGAAACTAAGACTGTAACTGCATACTGTGTGGTAATTAGTTTTGTCTTTTATTACTGTGACAAAACTGGTCAAATAGTACTGATAACAACGATGACAATACATTTTTTTTTTAATGCTGTGAAAAATTGTATGTAACAGTTTGGTTTGATTATATATTTAAATCCTATAATCAAACTAAATCACACGATTATATAATTGTTTTTAAATAAAGTTTTGTCTTCATATTACCTGGGATTTGTTTCATTGCAGCCTTCACATCTGACTCTATGCGAGTGTTGATGATACAGAACACAAAAATAATCTGACATTCATTCAGATCTGCTTCTTTTAGATGGAAATGAGAAGATTTATTGAGTTTATCCAGCAGCTTCTGATCAGCACCACAGCGTGTACCACAAGGAACTCTGTAGTAATAAACTTTTTTTTCAAAAAGAAAAAAAGAAAAGAAAAGCAGGTGAATGATCCAATCTGACTGATTCCTGATCAGATAGCTTCATCCAGACAGGCAGACATATCTGATGGTCAGACTAACATGTTGCTACCTGGAGATCAGCTTTGTGTCATTTACTAATGTTCCCTCATGTTTTAAGGCTCTATTCCACTCAGTGTGTTGGAGTAGATCCTCATTCAGTTCTGAGAGAGGGATCAGACGAAGTGCGGCCCAAAGACCCCCTATGCTGTTCCACATAAATGGACCAAGGGCTCCCTCGACCGGCACTGGTCCCTGGGGCCCCACTCTGGAGCCAGGCCTGAAGGAGCGGCACGCTGGCGAGTGCCTGGTGGCCAGGTTTTAACCTGGCCACCTGGAGCCCAGCTGGGCTCAGCCCCAAAAGGAGACATGGGTCACCCTTCTGATGGGCTCACCACCCATAGGAGGGGCCTAAAGCGGTTAGTGCAGTGTGGTATTGGTGGAAGCCCAAGGCAAGACTGTTATTTGTACTTATGAGCCTAACATATTGGGCTAAATAAAAAACATAAAACCTACAAATTTGTAATGCAAATGTATAATCTACCAAAATGTGTACATATTAAATCCTGCAGCTGACTTTAAAAGTAATGAAAGTTCACTGTGTGAGTCACTCCAACTCCAGTAGTATTTAAGTCAGTCACTGAACAGGCTGATGAGGCAGAAAGCTTCTCTCTGTTCCTCAGAGGAGCAGAGAGGCTAGAATGAATTCATACATGAGGATACCTTCAGTCAGATCTGGTGGCAGACAACTTCGCAGTTTCTCGGTGTCTGCATGTAGCCGTGCCTTCAGGTGAGACATGAAACAATGGTTTAAACTCAGAACTCAAACTCCCATGATGCACTTCTCCTCCCTCTGCTGCTATAGGCCCAGAATGCTGGGGGGGCTTATGGAGGTTTGAAGCTGGTTCTGGCTGACATCAGAAACCTTCAGGACTTCTTTGGTTGTTTCTAGTTGAATTGGACTCATTTGAAGTTTAACCCTGTAACACCTTATGTTTAATATCTGATGCACACGGTTTCTGAAACCTTTTACATCATTTAATGGTAAATATTTTGTTCTAAACACTTTTACACACAGTCAGATAGACTTGATAACAGCAAGCAGAAGACTACAGACAATACATGTTACTAATCACACAGTAATAAATGATGAACATTGTAGGAATACTTCTATTTCTTTCTTATAAAGAGCCATACAAAGACATAAGACTAATAATATTGACCATTTTGTATTTTTACTTGGATCAGGAATTAAACAGTTAATGGACTTGAATTGATTAGATTTTAATGTATTACAAAAGATTAGATAGGATTTGCTTGGATGGAACAGTATGTTTGGAGTGCCTGGAATTTAATGTGCTGTGATTTGGAGCTTTATGAATAAATGAGACTTTGGAGTGACTCTAAAAGGTTTTAGTGTAACAGTTGATTGAGTGTGGATTTTTGCTCACATCTGGATCCTGTGCAGCTGTTCCCTCAGACGGATGAGCAGCACCTGCAATGTGGAACAAAATTAAGCGAAATATTTATTGAATATAAATATTTGTTTCATGCATAATTGCCAGTTAGCAGAAATTAAGGGTTATTGGTTTTTGTGGGTTGTTTCTCTTTGTTATGGTTAAGAATTCTTGATGTTATGATTTATGGCCTTTTTTAAAGTTTCCTTATTTTCTCACTTCCTGTTTGCTCTGTTAAGGAATAAAAAGGTTTTGTGTGAAGTTTGCATGTTCTCTATGTCTGTGGGTTCTCTGGCTTCCTCACTCATCGAAAAACATGCATTTTAATTTAACTGGAGACTCCAGACTGCCCATAGGAGTGGATGCGAGTGTGTGGTTGTGAGTCTCTGTGTGTTCCTGTGATGGACTGACATTTCCGGGGTAAACGCAACCTTTTGCCTTGTTTTAGCCTGGACCCTGCGAAGAATAAGCAGTATAGAAACAGGATGTTTGACATTTTTTCCTTGTTTCTAGTCTATTTAGAGTTCCCTCTCTTTCTTGTCTTTCTGTGTTTTCTTTTGGTTTCCCTCCTATGATTGGCCGTGTTTCTGCTACCTTGACTTTCATTAGTCTTCCCTCACAAACTTATTTCCTTTCAACTGTGCTCCCTGTCACACCTTTTCTGCATCCACTACTCACTCTGTCCCATATTTAAGCTTCTTCAGTTCACTCATTCTAAAATGCCATCTCTGTGCTCCTAATTCCTTGTGCTTCTGTTTCCATGTTTTGTGGTTGAGTGCACTTCCCCTTAGTTTTGAGGTTTAGATTTCTTTGCATTATGTTCTGTAATGAATCCAACCAGTTAGGTCCTATGCCTGCACTTG
This sequence comes from Menidia beryllina, assembly GCA_013363375.1. Classification (NCBI taxonomy): domain Eukaryota; kingdom Metazoa; phylum Chordata; class Actinopteri; order Atheriniformes; family Atherinopsidae; genus Menidia; species Menidia beryllina. The sequence continues at coordinate 45,806 of JABUIW010037614.1, read as the reverse complement.
GATTCTCCACTCCTCTTTATTAACCGTCAACCACGACAAAAAGGATAAAGATATGTCAAATAAGGGATTTTGAATAACTGTAAAGATAGATTCAACAGAATAAAGTTACATTTTATTCAACATCCAGATTACAGTAAATATCAGTTCTAGACTTTTGAAAAATAATGTCCAATTTAGGCCAATTTGAACATAATTCATTTAGTTTCACAAACTTGTCAGTCATCCAACGACTGAAATAGTGTTTGCTCCCAAAAACATCACTGAGCTCCAACAAAATAGATATGCTGAGGCCATAAAAAATAAATAAAGAGCCCCCCAAAAATCAATGTAGCATCCTACAGTAAATAGGAAAGAAGACCTGAAATTAGCAGCAGTCACAGAGAATCATGTCCTGCTGGATAAGAGGAAAACCATCCAAAGTACATCCTAAAAGTCATGATGCTACATGTAGCAGAAATTTCTGAAGGTTAAATAACGTCATGAAGTTATGCTGAGAGAAAAGAACATTCATGGAAAACCATCAGGATTTTTCCTCATTGTGACCAGATAAACTCAAACTTTAGACAAAACCCTGCTTTATCCAGTCAGACACCAGAATTCATCTTTAAGTTTCCCCCAACTAGCTGTCTGCATGGATCTTTTAGAATCATCACTCGTCTGTTTCCTGTTTTCTGTTTTGGCTCAAACAGCTGATGGCTCATAGTTGTACAATAGCTCACAAATCTTTTCTGGGAACATCTTCTCATAGAATTAATCCTAAACTGATGTTTCTAAGTTCTGTAAACAGTCAAACAGAGAAAGTCCTACCTGTGTTACCCATTATTCAGTAAGTGTGGTGGTTTAGTGTTAAACAGCAGGAAGGTGGAGGAACACCATCATGACATCAGAGATCCTCCCACTTTAAGGTCAGATGACTTCAGAGAAACAAAGCAGTTTGTCTCCTTTGGACTTTGATAACCTTCAGTTGTTAGCAGGTTTCTGCTCAACAAGTTAATTACTATTTAAACAAGGTGATCCTGAATCTGTTTATCTGAGACAAACTGACTTTATGTACATTTCACGCTTTGTGTGAATGTTGGATTGTAGATCTATGATTCCTTTGTCAAAACCGTAGATGTACACAGTAACGACAAACAACAGTTCTCACGCAACTGATGAACAGACACACCCTGTGGTCCTTTTCTTTGTTTCACATTTGGTACAGAACAACAGCAGCATCATGTATTCATAAAACTTTAGCAACACGTTAACAGCACAAAAAAAACCATCTCAATGAAAGAGTTCTGTCAAAATTTTATTTGATCTGCTGCAGTCTTAGTTATAAATTTGTAAATGAATGAATGAATTTGGTTTTCAATTTCAGTTTCTTTATAAGTTACAGAGTTCATCCAGGAACAGAACATGTGATATTTAAATGATCTTTCTCTCTCAGATGATGGAGATCAGCTCTGGTACTGGTATTCCTCTGAACTGCATCCTGTCTGTGAAAAACTACAGCAAAGACTACAAACTTCAACCTGACATGGATGCACTGATTCTGAGCGCCATGAGGCAGATCCTGGAATTTGGAGATGACTTTGTCAGCGCAATGGAAAGAAATGTGCCAAAACAATGAGATGATTGCAAAGCTTTGGTGTTTAGAAACATGAGATAAATATGTTACATGGTGGGGGTTTATCAATCAACTTTTGTCTATGTTTAATGTACAGTATCTGAATTAATATATATCATCTGACAGCAGATTCTGGAGGGGATTCCTCACAGGTTGCAAACAGCTCTTCTTAAGGTTTCTGCTAAACTGTACTGTCTCCAATGGAAATCAGAATTGAAATGCGCAGAGTATCTGTCTCATCGATTCTTTGTCTCATTAAGATTGAAGAAAGTGGGATGACAGCTGCAGAGCAACTGAGTTGTGTATTTAGTAGGAATCTTTAAGCTTTTCCTCACCAATGAACAGTTTACTGGTTTACAAGATCAGCAAAGGTCTTCGACACTCAGACTGCTGTTTCCTGGGGGTCATTAAACTCTACATACTGCATGAGACCTTTAAAGACTGGACTGTCACAACCGGAAACTGCAAACAGAGTTCAATGTCAGACGAGTGATGATACTAAAAGATACATGCAGGCAGGAAAAATATCAATCCAGCAGCTCTTTGTTAAATGTTCATCTGTTTCTAGCTGTAAATACGTCTGTATTTCAGTTGTTAGAGGTTTCCTCCACTTCTGGTCTCTGAAGCTTAAAAAGACTTAATAAATAGATAAACTCTGACCACATGGTGGCAGCAGGTGGAGGCTGTTGCTGCTGCAGTTATCTGGAACCAGCAAACTGAGCAAACAGTTAAAACCAGGACCAACAGCTTCTCTGCAAACAGACCATATGTTCAACTGCAGCACAGAAAATTTCTATGCTCTCCAGAACGTCTCCAGTCTGTTTGAACAAATGTTTTCATTTGTGCTCCACACTGAGGTTGTTGTGTTCTTGTTTTGTGTCCCGTGTGTCAGCCTGTGCTGCCACCTGCTGATGGCTCAGCTGTTTCTGCGTCACACTCCAAGCTCAGTTAGAGCCAGCAGCAACTAGAGATGGCATTGTGTGGAGGATGATGCTGCTTTTCAGCAAAAAGATTATTCAGTCAGTTATTGTGTATTGACTGTTATCTGTAGCTACACAGAAGGTAAGAAACAGACGGAACACTAAATAGACTGGGAACAAGGAAATAATGTCAAACATCCATCAAAATATTTTCTATACAGGGTCGCAGCAGGAGACGAATCAATCCCAGCTGACAACGAGGGAGAGGCAGGGTTCACCCTTCACAGCTCACAGAGACACACAATCACATACTCAGTCACTCCTAGGGGCCACTTAGTGTACAGTTAAACTGTGATCGTGCTAACCATGACATGACTTGGTCAGTGTTTCTTAATCGTTTTACATGTTTTTGGCCGTTATGGGAGGGGAGAATTCCAAACATTCTAAAGGTGAGATCAATCTCTGCGCAAAACCTTTGTCTCGAAAATCTTTTCATTTATTAAATAGAACAGAACAGAATAAATGGAAAATGAGAAAGCTAGGAGTCTAAAAAAATTCGTCCCGCAGGTTTTAGAGGCTTCCTGCTTCTAAACATCTAGCTCTGATGGAGTGGATCAGCTGGAGCAGAGAAACCCTGAACCTGCAGGACAGCAGCTGGGATGTGAAGCATTGATGCTATAAAGCTGTAAATGTGGTGAATGTATGAGACGGATGATTCTCTTGATATGAAAAAACGTCTTCAGGCGCTCAGATAACTCTCCTTATTAATGTTTAACTCTCTTTGAATAATTGCCGCGCATTCATCAATGGTTCCTTTTCAAAAGAATCAAAGTTCCTGCCATATTTGTGTTTAAATTATCATTTTTTTCCTATTCGCACAGAAGCACGAAAAAACTCTGCCGTCTGAATGATGACATTAAACTGTGTGAGTGTTTTAAAGTGGCGGGAACAGAGGAAACTGAGTATATGGTGGAACAAACTCAGAGGTTTCATGAAAATTGCTTTGTAAAACGGATACCAGATTTGTAGAGACTCAGTTTGATCCTGATTGGGTTTGGAGGGAAAACCCCTTCAGTCATACTCAGTGAGGCGGTAACAGTGTGTTGGAGCTTTTTATTGAGAAGATAACAGCAGCTCATCAAACAGCATCTGGACTCATCAGGTCCATCATGTGGACACAAAGCGAGGTCTGGTTCCAGTATCCGTCTGCAGGTTGGACATGTTCCCCCTCTGCAGGACGCTGCCCTGACGCTGAGCTCCCAAACAGGAGCAGCTGCTCCCAACGAGCTGCTTCTGAGGAGGAACTCCAGAGTTCTGCACCAGCTGAATGTTGCTGCAGAGCTGCTGGATTCAGTCCCAGCAGACAGAGCTCAGAGGGCTGTTTCTGTTTGGGGTTCCTTCCTGCTGGACTCATGTTCCCCCTTTACTCCTCCCTCCTGATTAATCCCCTCTGTTTCTCCTCCTTCCCGTTTCATCTCCTCTGTTCCACCTCCCTCCTGCTTCATTTCCTCTGTTTCTCCTCTCTCCTTCTTCATCTCCTCTACTTCCTCCTGTTTAATCTCCTCTGTTCCTTCTCTCTCCTGTTTCATCTCCTCTGTTCTTCCCTTATCAGTCCCTCTTTTCTCCCCCTTTTCCAACCATTTTTCCTCTACTTTTTTTCTTATTTCTTCAACAGCTTGGTTGTTCTTCTCACATCTCAGTAAGCCTCCTTCACTCCTGTGAAAGAGAACTTCCACATCAAGCTGAACTCGTTCATATTTTTCCTTCCATTTCTTCCTTGTTGTTGTAAAGTCAGTGTCTCTTTTGTGGTGCATCACAACAAGAACCACAGGTTTATCACCAGCTGATTCTGAGATTAAAGCAGAGAAAAAGAAAGTTAGAAATTAACTGTAAAGGCTCAGGGAGGATGGTTAGAAGACATTATTCTTATTCTATTCTTTAAACACTGCAAAGCTATTCAGTAGTTTTTTAGGCCAGTTTAGAAATGGGAAGAATTCTGTTATAGATAGAAGTAGAAATTATTTAAACTAAGACTGTAACTGCAAACTGTGTGGTAAATGGTTTTGACTTTTATTATTGTGACAAAACTGGTCAAATAGTAATGATAACAACGATGACAGTAATAACATTTGAAAAAAAGTTTAATGATGGTGAGACTGAATAAATGAAAAAATCCTCATATTACCTGGGATTTGTTTCATGGCAGCCTTCACGTCTGACTCTATGCGAGTGTTGATGATACAGAAGACAAAAATAATCTGACAGTCATTCAGATCTGCTTCTTTTAGATGGAAGTGAGAACATTTATTGACTTTATCCAGCAGCTTCTGATCAGCACCAAAGGAAGCTCCATGAGACACTCTGTAGAAAGTAACTGTTTTTTTACCTGAAAGACAGAAAAAGAAAAGCAGGTGCATAAATAAATCTGTGTGTCCCTGCGATGGACTGGGGACCGTCCAGGGTGACCCCGCCTCTTCGCATTGGCTACTGGGATAGTCGATTCAGAATGGATGTCCTTGTTCCCAGTCTATTTAGAGTTCCCAGTTTCTTGTCTTTCTGCTACCTTAGCTAATCTGTCTACCTCTCACCAACTCAATTATGTATATATAAATAGATATATCAGCATTATCCTCCAAAAAATACCATTTCTAGTTGCTGCTGGCTCTAACTGAGCTTGGTGTCTGATGCAGAAACAGCTGAGCCATCAGCAGGTGGCAGCACAGGCTGACACACGGGACACAAAACAAGAAAACAACAACCTCAGTGTGGAGCAAAAAAAAAAAAAAAATTCAAACTGACTGGAAATGTTCTGGGGAGCCTCTGCTTCCACTTCCATTCTGGAGAGCATAGAAATGTTGTACATATTGTTGATTTCTGGTCAGTTTTCAGAAAAGCTGCCCGTTTTAACTGTGTGCTCAATTCAGCACAAACAGGTCCTGAATGTTACAGACCGATAGAATGTGTTGGGTGGTTTTGTTTAATAGGAAATCTATGATTAAAAAAATAAGAGCTGCTGTAATGTTTCCTGCCTACATGTTTGTTTTAGTATCGTCACTCGTCTGACATTGAACACTATTTCCTGTTTTCTGTTGTGGCTCAAACAGCTGATGGCTCATAGTTCTACAATAGCTCACAAATCATTTCTGGGAACATCTTCTCATAGAATTAATCCAAAGCTGATGTTTCTAAGTTCTGTAAATAGTCAAAGCAGAGAAAGTCCTACCTGTGTTACCCATCAGTCAGTTAGTGTGGTGGTTTAGTGTTAAACAGCAGGAAGGTGGAGGAACACCATCATGACATCACAGATCCTCCCACTTCAAAGAAACAACTGACTTTCTATTTCAAACACATAGGGCGTGTCCCTGTTTTTCTATCTGTGTTCATATCACACAGCATGGAAACAGAAATCTACCCAAACATCTGCAGAAGTACATTATTAGGAGTTCTTTCTGTGTGGATGAACAGAAATGTTCTCCCCGTCTGTGAGTGGGTTCTCCAGCTTCCTCCCAGTCCAGAAACATCATGTGATGTAGTTCTTGGATTTATTTGTCAAAACCTTCAATGTGTAATGTAACTATAGAACACAGCTCTCAAGCAAGTCACTGTGGCCCTTTCCTTGGTTTTGCTTTTCCTCTTTTGTTCACTCTCATCTGAGAGTGGTAAATTCGCTCTGACCAATGACCTGATCAGAGCAATCAGAATCAGAATGGCTTTATTTGTCACTGAACCAGGGTTGCAGTACAACAAAATTATTTCAGTATAACCCGTCCAAGCTCAGGCAGATAACAGACATGAACATGACCGTACAGGTATAGGGAGCTGCCACTTAGGGCACGCCTACTTTTATCTGCGGATACATGATGATAATGGGTGGGGAGAGGATTTTAATCCATTCCTCCATACAAGCAAGCACAGATACAGACAGGTCGCAACTTCATGAACACAACGTTAATTTTGTTCCAGGCAGGGCATGTGTTATCTGGTTTAATTCCACACCAGATTACAGGCTTATCAGACCAGATTTTGTATGTGGAGGCTGCGTTTTCAGTCTTTAAACGTCTCAATCTGAATGTAGACCTTTGCTGATCTTGTAAAACAGTAAACTATTCATCAGTGTCTCTTCTCTACGGTCAGAGGAAAAGCTTAAAGATTCCTACTGAATACACGACTCTGAGTTGCTCTGCTGCTGTCATTACATTTTAATAAGTTTTTATGAGACAAAGAACAGATAAAACAGATACTCTGAGTTATTTAAATTCTGATTCCCATGGGAGACAGTACAGTTTAACAAACGTTAAGAAGAGCTGTTTTATCTAGAAACCTGTGAGGAATCCCCTCCAGAATCTGCTGACAGATTATTTATACGAATTCAGAGACATTATACTTATACAAAAGCTTATTTCTAAAATGCCATCAGATAACATGTTTATCTCATGTTTCAGTGCACCAATGCTTTCTAATCATCTCTTGGTTTAGGCCCAAGATTTAAATCCATTGTTTTGACAAAGTCATTTCCAAACTCCAGGATCTGCCTCATGGCGCTCAGAATCAGTGCGTTCATGTCAGGTTGCAGTTTCATTTCTCTGCTGTAGTTTTTCACAGGCAGGATGCAGTTCAGAGGAATGCCAGTACCGGAGCTGATTTCCATCATCTAAGAGACAAAGAAACTGAATTTCCTGAGAAAATGGAACACTATATCACATGTTCTGTTCCTGGCTGAACTGTGTAAGTAATAAAGAAAAATGACCTTGGTCTTCAGGAACCTGCTCTTATAGACGTTCTTCAGGTTCTTATCAGTTTCTTTACAAGCCTCATCAATGTGGGTGACAAGAGCCACCTGAGGAATCCCTGCAGGAACAGAAAATAACTAAATAGGTTATGATCCAACATTAACATAGATGACCAGAGAAAGCTCCAACACGACAAGTTTATAACTCACTGACACCCAACATCCCAATATTTTTTGTTGTAAAATGCTAACTAGAATCTGACAATGATCTGCAGATCATATAAAGCATGTTTTGGGGACATGGTTCACACCTCAATGTTTAGAAAGGTTGATGGAATAAACATTATTTAGGTTTGTATGACATAAAATTAATCTGTTATGCTGAAGATACTCAGTTTTACAAATGGGAAAACTTCAGCTCTTTACACTCTGAAGAAGGCTAATGAGACCTGTTTAAATCTGGAGTGCTGGAGCTGGAAATTATACACAGGACGCTGTATATCGTATCGTATGTACGTATATCATGGGAGTCCCCCAGACTGCTGGGAGGAGGGCTGGGGTCGGGGGGTCAACCAACGGCAAGTGGTATACAAAAATGGAGAGATGTTTGAATAATAGACCAAATCACTGTGAGCTCTTACCCAGTTTACTGGCTTCCTTTCTGATCTCTTTCATGTTTTCCAAAATGGGATCTGGAATTTCTGAAGAATTTCCATTAACAACAAAAACCAGGACATGAACCTTATCCTCTGGACCGGGTTTAGGGTTGTAGAATGGACTATCTTCTGACAGCGGTGATGACAGATCAAACTGAAAGCCAAAGAGATACATTTAACAAAAGTAGAAGTTTTTCTGAAACAAATATGTTTTAACACGTCAGTGTTAGGTGTTAACGTGATTATTACCTCATACTGTTCCTTCATGTGCCCTTTGAGGGCCAGCTGGATGTCACTCACACATGCTTCATTTGTGTTTGTAGGCTCTAAACCCACGGTGTCACAGAGGACAAAGGGTACGAAGTTGTTCTCATCTTTGCTTATCTTGTGAGTCTTATACTGAAACAAATTAAGAAAAAACAGACTCATGGGCATTGTTAGTAAGTCAAACTACACAGTCTTATAAATTTACATTCCTGCATAATCTCAACAGCTGGAGACCATAAACGACATTGTATTTTTCCTACCAAGCTGTTATACTGGCGACTATGTCTGGTTCTGTGCCATTTCCCTTGAAAGAAGGGATCCTAAACACTGGGAATTAAAGGAGAGGGAACCTGCAGCACATCCACACCTTGAGGACTAGAGTTTGAATATCCTGCTCCAAAGTGAGGAGCACAGCCTGAAACAGAATTAGTAAAGATTAAGCTGTACCCTCTACCTTGTTGGACAAAAGGTCCTGAGCGACTGTAGTGAATTAATCAAACAAAAACATTAAACACTGTCATGTCTGGGGGAATTACAGTGTGTTGTCATTCCTTGATCACCTATTGTGTAAACCTGGTTATGAACCTTGTCTGGTCAACCACTCCTTTTGAGCACGTTTTTTGTTAAATAAATCCTGTTTTCACCCTGAGTCCTCCTTGAGATCCACCCCCCTGACATGAGCTCCACAATGTGGAAGATTAGCTGGAGGCTGCATGATAACCGTCAGTTTTACTGAATATTGTCCTGGAATGCCACCATCACAGGTGTGCCCTCTCAGTCCAGAGACAGACTTCAGACAGAGCATTATTATCTACACTGTGAACTTTAAATGGTGGTGGCTGTTTTGGCAGATTCTTCTCAGGAACGAACAAGAACTAATAGATCATGGTCGATATGGATCGAGGTGGGTCTTTAAGAGTTTCCTGTGGATAGACAGGGACCTGCTGCTGTTCTTGTAGCGCCTGGTAGTTCATTCCTTCATCTTGGAACAACACATGAAAACGGTCTGGATCGTCTTAATGGTGTGTAGCTCTGCTGGACCAGAACCCGCTGATGACCGGAGGGACCAGCTGGGACATGTAGATGGGAGCCGTCCCCTTAAGCACTTTTTAGGAGAGCAGAGGGGGGGACGCAAGACTTTTTGGGCTGATTGAAGACCAGAGGCGTTGCCGCCTTCTGGATCACCTGTTAACGGTTTTACCGTCCAGGCTGGGAGAGTCAGGAGTGCGTTGCAATAGTCAAGGCGGGAGATAACCATAGACTGCACCAGGAGCTGGGTAGCATGTTTGGTTAGGGATGGCCGGATCTTTCTTATGTTTAGTAGTGTGAAGCGACAACATCAAGAGACAGACGTAGCATGATCTCTAAAGGTCAGCTGGTCGTCAATTATGTCACCCAAGTTCCTTGCTGCCTTTGATGGAGTCAGAGACGGGGATCCTGTCTGGATGTGAACATTGTGGTTTATGGTTGGTTTGGCGGGTCGGCACGGTGGTGTGGTGGTTAGCAACGTCACCGTCACAGCAAGAAGGTTCTGAGTTGGAGTCCTGGGGGAACCAGGACCAGAGAATTGTGGGTTGGAGTCCCGAGGGAACCAGGACCTTTCTGCCAGAGGGTTCTGGGTTGGAGACCCGGGGGAACCAGGACCTTTCTGGGTGGAGTCTGCATGTTCACCCTGTGTCTGTGGGTTCTCTCCAGGTTCTCCGGCTTCCTCTCACAGTCCAAAAACCTGCATGTTAGGTTGATTGGTCAACCATGGAAGTGGAAGCAGAGACTCTTTTTGGGAAACTCACTCTGAATTGTATGAAATAATGCCAGAAAAGTGAAGAGTTGTAAAAGAGAAAGCCTTTCTGGCACATTTTCTAGTGAAAACGAGGCCTAGCTCTTTGCCGGCTTTATGTGTCGAAGGAACAATTGCAGGTGAAATGAGTGAAGGATAGTAGATCTTCAGAATTAGGGAAGTCAAGATGGATATTCATATCATTAAAGAAAGTTTGTGACAGTCATGTACATGGATGGACGAGGGGAAGATGTCTCGTTTATCTAGACAGTCGTCGAGGTGTCCTGGTGGGCGATCTGTGACAATCATGTAGATTTTATCTGGTGCAATTACCCAAATGGCACGGTATTCAAAAGGGTTGTATTTGGCATTACTTTACCAGTTGGTTATTGTGGAGGGGGCGTGGCGCTCAGCTGCAGGGGGGAGGGGTGGAGGAGGCTCAGGTGAGCAGTGCCAGGGGAGAGTGATTAGGCACACCTGGAACCGGTTGGCTAATCACTCTCCCCTCTGTAAAAAGAGTAGCGTGCTGGACCTGGGGAGGACTGGTTTTGGAGGAGAGCTGGAGCAGGACAAGCGACCAGCTCTGAACGAGCAGGAACAGGCGACAACACAAAGAGCCTTAGCCGGGCGTGTGAGTGTGTGTGCTTGTGTGAGAGAGTGTGTGTGCGGGTGCCGCACACACGCTCAAATAAAACTGTTACACCGTATATCCTGGTCTCTGGAGGACTTTGTCAGACACCCATGGTGGCACAAGGCCACCGTTATGTTTTCATTTTTGTAAATTAGCACCACATTCCTAGATGTAGGAGAGGTGTTGGAGAATGCATAATGTCATAAAGACACCCATAAAGGCTGACCCTGCATAACGCCTTATTTTAAGTTGCACACACAATAAGACACATAGCTGCTGATGTGTTAGCTAACTGCACCCACTGAGACTTAATCCAGGAGTAGTTTTAGAGATGGAAATGACCCTCCATTCACAGCCCCTGTTTACTCTGATTGTTTTGCGATGGCCCAACCAAGGTTTCTATTCCTCCCACAACAGCAGATTTTAGTACACAAGCTTCGAAAAACTTACACTAGCGGACACACAAGGCTTTACGTGTGAAAAATTTAAAATGTGATCATTTTTAACCTTTTAATTATCTGTGGATATAAGATTGGAGTCAGAAGGTACATTCTCTTGGTTAATTAACTTAATAAAATATCTTCCTACCACTTTGGTGAAGCTCTCGTCATTGGTGTTTGCATTGGCCAAAGCACCGGATACCAAACGTTCTTCTATGACACTCATGACAGAGGTGATGAAACTGGACTTCCCGGCGCCGACTGGTCCACAAATCATCACTCTGAGCAGGCGAATTTTCTTGCGAGGTTTGTAATTTCTCACATATTTGAAATTTTTATCTGTGTCTCTGTAAATAAAAGATTGGTTTTCAATTAATTCTGCCTTATTTTTCACTGACATAGAACATCGATAAGATTTTATGGACACATGATAAACCCATACTCACTCCCATGAAAATGGCCTCCATTCTTCCTGTAAGACTGGAAACACATGCACTAATGTTAAATAAACATCTTAATGCAAGCCATACACATCACCATCACGTGAAACATCATCTGTGCTGTGGTTCTGTTTAGGAAGTGTTCTCACATCTGTGTGGTGGGCCATCAGGGCCTGCAAGGCCTTCTCTACTGGCCTAAGAAAATATTTGAATCACAGACTAATGTTAATTATATTTTGTCCATGAATACTTATTAAATATTTCCAAATGGTCTGTCCGTTTCCTTTCATAGCCTTTCCTCTGATTGTGCTGCTTCCAGACACGTATTTTCATATTAAAGCACTCAACCAATCACATTTCAGCCATCATTTGTTGCTAGGCAGGGTCAGAGTCAAAGCTGTCTGCCTGGAAGCCTTCACAATCCGTTCTATGGGCCCTCTAACAGAAAATACATGTCGATTAAACTGTTGCTTTAACCAATCAGATTATAAGTTGGTGAAACCAGGGCCCTCCAGCCCTCTGCCCGCTGATTGGATAGTCAGATAGCGTACCAGCCAAAGATAGCAAACGAACCAATATATAGTTGTGTTGGTGTAATGGTTTTTTTTTTTTTTTTT
>JABUIW010037614.1:14448-25450 GCA_013363375.1 Menidia beryllina | reverse complement strand
CAGTGGCCCCCCTAAGAAGTATTACTTTGGATAGTAATGTAATAGGGAGGGCTGCCGCTGGCAGTGAACCCCCTAATAAGTGCCAGCTTAATTATTTTGGGTAGAAATGGCCCCCCTGATAAGTGCCGGAAAAAGTATTTTGGATAGTAATAGGGGGGCCTGCAGCTGGTTGTGGCCACCCTAATAAGCCGCGGAGTAAGTATTTTAGATAGTTAAAGGGGGTCCTGCCGCTGACACTGTCCTCCCCTTATGAGAAGCTGCAGAATAAATATTTTGGATAGTAATAGCGGGGCCTGCCGCAGGCAATGGCCCACCTAATGAGCCACGGAATAAGTATTTTGGATAGTAATTGCGGGGCCTGCCGCAGGCAATTGCCCACCTAATGAGCCACGGAATAAGTATTTTCGATACTAATAGGGGGGGCCTGCTGCTGGCAGTGGCTTCCCTAATAAGCCGCGCCTGCCGCTGGCAGTGGCCCACCTAAAAAGTGCCGGAATAAGTATTTTTGATAATAATAGGGGGGTCTGCTGCTGGCAGTGGCCCTCCTGATAAGCTGCAACTGCCGCTGGCAGTGGCCCACCTAATAAATGCTGGAGTAAGTATTTTGGATAGTAATAGGGGGCATGCTGCTGACAGTGGCCCCCCTAACAAGTGGCAGAATAAGTATTTTGTATAGTAATAGGGGGGCCTGCTGCTGGCAGCGGCCTCCCTAATAAGCCGCGCCTGCCGCTAGAAGTGGCCCACCTAATAAGTGCCAGAATAAGTGTTTTGGATGGTAACAGGGGGGCCCTGCCGCTGGCAGTGGTCCCCCTAATAAGTGCCGGAATAAGTATTTTGGATAGTAATAAGGGGGCCTGCTGCTGGTTGTGGTCCCCCGAATAAGCCGCGGAGTAAATATTTTTGATAGTTAAAGGGGGGACTGCCGCTGAGAGTGTCCCCCCTTATAAGAAGTCGCGGAACAAGTATTTTGGATAATAATAGGGGGGCCTGCCGCTTGCAATGGCCCCCTTAATAAGTGCCGTAATAAGTATTTTGGATGGTAATAGGGGAGCCTGCCGCTGGCAATGCCCCCCCTAATAAGCTGTGGAATAAGTATTTTGGATAGTAATAGGGGGACCTGCCGCTGGCAGTTGCCCCCCTAATAAGTGCCGGAATAAGTATTTTGGATGGTAATAGGGGGACCTGCCGATGGCAGTGCCCCCCCTAATAAATGCCACAAGAAGTATTTTGGATAGTAATAAGGGGGCCAGCTGCTGGTAGTGCCCCCCTTAATAAGTACCGTAATAAGTATTTTTGATAGTAATAGGGGGGTGCCGCAGGCAGTGGCCCCCCTAATAAATGCTGGAATAAGTATTTGGGATATTAATAGGGAGGTCTGCTGCTGGCAGTGGCCTCCCTAATAAGCCGCGGAGTGTTTTTGATAGTAATAGGGGGGCCTGCCGCTGACAGTGGCCCCCCTAATAAGTGCCGGAATAAGTATTTTGGATATTGATAGGGGGACCTGACGCTGGCAGTGGCCCCCCTAATAAGTGCTGGAATAACACTTTTGGATAGTAATAGGGGGGTCTGCTGCTGACTGTGGCCTCACTAATAAGAGGTTGCGGAATAAGTATTTTAGATAGTAATAGCAGGGCCTGCCGCTGGCAGTGGCCCCCCTAATAAGCCGCGGGATAATTATTTTGGATAGTAATAGGGGGGGCTGCCGCTGGCAGTGGCCCCACTAATAAGTGCCGGAATAAGTATTTTGGATGGTAATAGGGGGGCCTGCTGCTGGCAGTGCCCCCCCCCCCAATAACTGCCGGACTAAGTATTTTGGATAGTAGTAAGGGTGACCTGCCGCTGGCAGTGGCCCCCCTAATAAGTGCCGAATAAGCATTTTGGAAAGTATTAGGGGGGCCTGCCTCTGGCAGTGGCCCCACTAATAAGTGCCGGAATAAGTATTTTGGATGGTAATAGGGGGGCCTGCTGCTGGCAGTGCCCCCCCCCCAATAACTGCCGGAATAAGTATTTTGGATAGTAGTAGGGGGACCTGCCGCTGGCAGTGGCCCCACCAATAAGTGCCGGAATATGTATTTTGGATGGTAATAGGGGGGAGTGCTGCTGGCAGTGGCCCCCCTAATAACTGCCGGGTCGGAACTGGACCGGGGGCAGACCCAGTCATGTCATACCTCTTTGCGTAGGTCTTTTTCTCAGCTTTCAGCCAATGTGACCCCCGACCTGCTCAAACAAATTGCATTCGGTCAGCGGGTCCATCACTGCGTCTCTCCCTCAGGCCCCCTCATAGGCGCAAGCCCACATTATAAAGAGCCAAAATATTCAGTGTCCAACTTTTGAGGGCCCCGGGAAGCCAGCCCCGGGTTCCTGGACGGGCAGTAGGTGGCCCTCCTCAAAATTTCTTTAGAAATTGTATAGTTATGTTAAAAAGTCTAAAAGATTTGAAAACCAAAAGTCGTAGAACTATAGTCCTGAGATAGCTGAACATTTTGATAGCTTATTTGTTCAAATAGGCTGAAAGGTGTAAGGAGTAGTTGAACCTCTTGAACCTCTGAGGGCACACACACAACATTTCCTCTGATCAGTCTCTGTCTGCCTCTGGGAAGAGGAATGATCTTTGCAAACGGTATGCACTTTGCAATCAAATTTCTTTCCAGAATGTTCAGACCTGACAGCTCACTGGGAATATCCAACAGCTCAAATCTGTTAGCTGCTGCTGGCGGTGGCATGTTTCCTTTTTGAAGATGACTGTGGCAGGTGTGACAAATCCACTCTTTCCTTCTCTCATGGAGAACCGAGCAGCGCTCATCTGCACAGCCTTCGTCACAGACACAAACATACTTTCCCGTCGGATACAGTTCAGCCACGTTTGGTCTTTTCACATAACTGGACCTTGTGCAGCCTGGTTGGGAAACGAGGCCGTATGACACACGGTGCAGACTTAAGTGGGAGCAGCTTTTGCATTAGCACGGAACAGAGAAACGGCTTCATCAAGTGCCGCTTCCTCAGGCGTTTTCGTCTCAGGGTTTCTTGTCATGCGTCTGTATTTTCTTTTGATGTCAATGGCACGTTGGATGTTTTGCGTGGTTCGGAAAAAAAATTGCTGGAATTATGTCTTTTTTTCATCAGTTCTCTCATAAATCGTTTGTGTTTCAGTCTGAATTCTGTGCTAGCTGCATGCTGCTGGGTAATATAACGTCTCTGTCTCTGTCGAAATTTTGGGTTGTCCCTGTGAGAATTCCTGATACTGGATGTTTTCCTCTGTCTAAACTGTCATTGAAATGAGTGCTCTTAGGAAAGCGCAGTCTGTACACGGCATCAACTTTGTCCAGAAGCTGGTCAAGTTCCGGTCTGCAAATCCTCTCGTTCTCGTGAAAAAATGCCAGGAACACCAAACAGTTGGCCACACACTGACTGTTCCTGTACTCTCCATACTTCAAAGAAGCCTGGCTGTGTGAAGCACAGACGTGTGTCACCGAGGGCTGAGGCTCTATACTCACTGTGTGCTGGCGAGATGGTCCGGCTGCATCACTGCCTCTCTTCACCACGTCAGCACCTTTGGTACTCTCTGCTTTACCTGCTCTGCATCGTGCTGGGCAGCTTGTGCGACAGGGTTTCCATCAGAAGGGGCCGCAGGGCTGGATAAAGTGCTCTGACCTGTGCCGTTGTGCTGCCGTCCACCGACGCACAAACCATCTCTGGGCTGTCCTGTCTTGACAGCATCTGCATTGGATACCTCCCGGAACACGGTGCCCCTCTGAGAGCCAGTACCTTCAGCCTGCTCACTCTGAGACTCTCGTCTTCTGCCACCGGAGCATCTGGGCCTGGGAAGGCGTAGTCTTTCTTGGTATTGTTGCTGCTTGAATACCCTAAAGATTACCTGGAAGGTCAGATGCCACCAACGCTCAGCTTTTCCTCACAGCTGAGATCATTCAAGAGTAACTGGATTCTTTCACAAATCTGTATTGGTTTTTACTTTACACAGGAATATGTAGTGTAGTGTTTGAACTGTCAAAAGTGATACAAAAGTTTATACTTTCAAGTTTAAATGTTAAACTAAAAAGTAGATCATCATGTGTTTGTGTTGACCTAAAGGCGGATCTAAAAAAGGAGAGTATGTGGGCCCAGCCAGAAACTTCAACAAAAAAGAGTAATTTTAGCCAGATTCTAACATACTTTACTGAAAAATAGCCATTTCTCAAATGTGTGCTCGTCTCAAATTCAAAGTAAATGTTGATTGAAAGTGGCTGCTCTCCTAGATTATATGAGTAAAGACAGTGCCACCAGACAAGGGGAAATGCAGGAGGGGAACAGAACCCAGGTGAAATTTCAAATATTTTAAAATCCCCAGAAGATTATGCCAGAAAATAACAAAGAAAAGCTGAAAAAGCCAAAGACATAGCAAAACAGACCCCTGAAATGTGGCAAAAAGTCAGTGGAAAATAAAAGAACAATGGCTGAAGGATGCTTTAAACATAGGACTGAAGACTGGAAGAAGAATGGCAAAAGGATTAGAAGAACGGAAGACTGGAAAAAGAAAGGCGAAAGGATTATAAGAGGAAAACTTGAAGAAAGTAACCAGAAGAGGCCAAAGAAAGGCTGAAAAAGACACGTGGAAGAAGAATGGAGGAAACAGAAGAGTTGAAAAAAAGGCTGAAGGGAGGAATAATTTCAAAGAGCTGAAAATTCAATGATTTTAAAATATACCAGAAGGTGGCGCCAGAAGATAACAAACAAAAGCTGAAACACAATCAGCAAAGAGGCCAGGTGGATCGACTCAGAAACACGCACAGCTGAAGTAGTTAGGGCTTAAGGGGGTCAAAGTCTTTCAAGGATTTGAAAGATACAAACCATCAGCACAAGCAGAAGAAGTTGAAAAAGACATAGAGTGGAAGTGACAAGGCTGAAGGGAGGAATCATTTTAAAGAGCTGAAAACTAAAGATTGGAAGAACAGAGGCAAAAGGGTTAGAAGAAGAGTAAAAGGCCATTAAATTATCAAAAAGGTGCAAGAAGATTTGAACCGGCAACTTCTATAATCTCAGTTTAAATACTCCCTGATTTTCTTATCAGCTGAACTTAATCAGAGTGGTTCTCAGTCGCTGCTGTATAAGGACAAGATCTATTCCCACATGGCACCAGGGCATCATGGGTTATTGCACATTCAGGCCATTCTTTCTGTTGAACTGTGGCTTTTGTTGGTTCTTCTTGTTTGCTGGATCTGGAGTTTCTCAATAAATACTGATCAGTTCTTTGCTAACTGCTCATCCCAGACACTGTCAGGTTTTCCAAAATGTCAGATCCTTGTGTGAGTGCTAATTAAGCAGGCACCAATGGATTTAATCTAACAGGGTTATTTTGAAAGAAGAGGTATGATGATGCAGCCTTGAATCTGGTCACTGGGAAAAGGACAATGCGTTGAATGAACTGCTTTTCCAGGAGGAGATGACAATCCTCAGGTTAAAAAAAGATGTGGCTGCAGTGAAGGGTGGCTCTTGTCAAGGAAAATCTTTAACGATGGGTGAGACACCGCCTCTCAAAGACTAGAGAAGATCTAATCATTGAGATGGTACTAAAGATTTCTCTTTGGAAAGAAGCCGGAAGCAACCAGTCTAAAATACATCCATCGTGATCTAGTAGATCATGTTTGTATGTAAGAATAATTTGCAATGAAAGAGATAACCAGTTCATAAGTTCATAGCGTAGATAATGATCTACGCTATGATCTAGATGAAGTCTGTCTCTGGACTGAGAGGACACACCTGTGATGGCAGCATACCAGGACTGTATATTCTCTCTATTTACATTTTCCATATTCTTAACCAGCACAGGTATGCAGCCTTGGTATGTTTTCCAGGAAAAGTCAGCTTCCATCACAGACTGAGATAGTAGAGGGGAAATGACAAACCTGGGGTCACTGTACAAGGGACTAACCCTAACCCCAACCCTAAAATAGACATGAACCCTTGCCCTAACCCACTGGTTATGGTGAGAGACGATCCTGCGTCTGTCTGAGGAAGCAGTTTCCTTCATGAGCCTCTTATGAGCTGCAGTTGCCAGCTGGTTACACCCTCTGGAAGAGAGCAACCAAATAATACAGGTAAGTGAATATGAAGGTGTTATGGTTTGGAGGAGGAAATGTATGTCCCAAGTTGTCTAATCAAACTGTGTAATGTGTGATGTCGGAACTTCAAACTAAGACCAGAGCAGATCAACTAAGAAATTGAAAGAAATCTCTCTTTGAGAGTTGTTGCTTGTTTGATGTTAATGTGTTTCTAAAGTTTTATGGATACATGATGCTGCTGCTGTTCTGCAACAAATTGAACACATCTGTAACAAACGGGAACAGAGGACCCAGAATTCAACCAGACAAGATCAGATAGCGATAGAGAACAGTTTATTGGGGCGTAAACTACTGCACGTAATAAGTGGTCACAGGTCCTGAACAGGGTCAGAACCATGGTGGCAGACACAGGCACGATGATCGGGAGGAATAACCAGAGTCCAAGAGCAGATCCAGAGCTGAGTGATCAGAGATCCAGGAACAATCCAAGGCGGAATCCAGGGGCAGAGTCAGGGCAGAGAAACGGGTCAGATATCCAGGCGGTACAGCGGGCAGACAGGATACAGACACACTCGATTAGACTCACAGGTGGCTGGTAATAATCTGGCTGATTAAGGCTGATGAGAAGGCGGCAGAGCTACACAGGTGTGTTGGATGATTGATCAAACCAGTTCTAGTGCCAAGATCATGACAAAAACTGTAAAAGCGAAACCAAGATAAGGACCACAGAGTGTGTCACTCATCACTTGCGTGAGAGCTGTGGTATGTCGTTAATGTGTACATCTACAGTTTTGACAAAGGAATCATAGATCTGCAATCCAACATTCACACAAAGCGTGAAATGAAGATAAAGTCAGTGTGTCTCAGATAAACAAATTCAGGAGCAGCTTGTTTAAATAGAAACAAACCTGTTGTTCAGGAACCTGCTAACAACTGAAGGTTATCAAAGTCCAAAAGGGACAAACTGCTTTGCTTCTCTGAAGTCATCTGACCTTAAAGTGGGAGGATCTCTGATATCATGATGGTGTTCCTCCACCTTCCTGCTGTTTAACACTAAACCACCACACTTAGTGACCGATGGCTTCCAGAGGTAGGACTTTCTCTGTTTGACTATTCACAGAACTTAGAAACATCAGTTTAGGATTAATTCTATAAGAAAATGTTCCCAGAAATTATTTGTGAGCTATTGTACAACTATGAGCCATCAGCTGTTTGAGCCACAACAGAAAACAGGAAAAAAACTTCAATGTCTTACGATCGATGATACTAAAAGACACATGCAGACAGCTATTTGGGAGAAAATTAAAGATTAATTCTGGTGTCTGACTGAAGGGTAGTGGGTTGTTTTGTCTAAAGTTTGAGTTTATCTGGTCACAATGTGGAAAAATCCTGATATTTGTCAATGAATGTTCTTTTCTCTCTGTATAACACAATGACATTATTCAACATTCAAAAATTCCTGCTACACGTGGCATCATGACTTTCAGGATGTACTTTGTTTTCCTATTATCCAGCTGGACATGATTCTCATTGACTGCTGTTCATTTCAGGATCTGTTTGGAGCCTTTGTTGCTTTTATGTCATTTCTAAACTCTCTTCAGTATATCTATTACTTTGATACCAAATTATGTTTTTAGTGTACAGATATTGCTCAGGAGTTCAGATATTTTATTAGAAAGACAAGAAACATAGGGAACTCTAAATAGACTTGGAACAAGAAAACAATGTCAAACATCATTCCATCCATTTTCTATACTGCTTATTCCTCAAAGGGTTTTGGGGGTGTTTGAGCCAATCCCAGCAGACAACAATTGAGAGGCGGGATTCACCCTGGAAAGGTCAGTTCATCAACACAGAGACACACAACCACATTCGACATGACTCAGTGATTCGTAATCATATTACATTAAGAAGGTGAGATGCATTTCTACTGGAAAACAACAGCCCTTTAACTTCCACTTTAAAACTTTTTTATTTTTTAAACGGAACAAAAAATGAGAAAGTAAGAAAACAAAGTAAGAAAACAAAAAAAATCCTTAAATTCTTTAACAAGAACTACCAAAAACAGCCCACAAAAAATGAAAAACCCCAAATTTCTGAATCACTGTTTCTTTATATGTGTTACTACCAGATCGCCCTAACTTTAATAAATCTGCAATTCACATGTTTCCCAATGGTTATGGTGACACACTAAGAGCATGATTAACAAGTTTTTGATTGTCTTAACATGGAGTATGATCTTTCTACAGATCTCCAGGTAGCAACCTGTTAGTTTGACCATAAAATATGTCTGCCTGTCTGGATGAAGCTATTTGATCAGGAATCAGTCAGATTGGTTCATTCACCTGCTTTTCTTTTTCTGTCCTTCAGGTGAAAAAACAGTTACTTTCTCCAGAGTGTCTCATGGAGCTTCCTTTGGTGCTGATCAGCAGCTGCTGGATCAAGTCAATGAGTCTCCTCATCTCCATCTAAAAAAAGCAGATCTGGATGACTATCAGATTATTTTTCTGTTCTGTATCATCAACACTCGCATAGAGGCAGATGTGAAGGCTGCCATGGAACAAATCCCAGGTAATATGAGGACAAAACTTTATTTAAAAACATTTATATCATCAACATGTGATTTGGTTTGATTATAGGATTTAAATCTATGATCAAACCAAACAATAATATAAAATGTTTCACATCCAACAGCTAAACTGGTTTTGAAAAACTACTGAATAGTTTTGCAATGTTTAAAGAATAGAATAAGAATAATGTATTCTATTCATCCTCCCTGAGTCTTTACAGTGAATTTCTAACTTTGTTTTTCTCTGCTTTAATCTCAGAATCAGCTGGTGATAAACCTGTGATTCTTGTTGTGATGCACCACACCAGAGACACCGACTTTACAACAAAAAGGAAGAAATGGAAGGAAAAATATGAACAAGTTCAGCTTGATGTGGAAGTTCTCTTTCACAGGAGTGAAGGAGGCTTACTGAGATGTGAGAAGAACAAACAAGCTGTTGAAGAAATAAGAAGAAATGTTCAACAAATAAGAAATAAAGTAGATCAGAAATGTTCAAAAGACGGGCAGAAAAGAGGGACTGAGAGTGGAGGAAATGAGAAGGAAAAAAAAGGAGGAAAGAAAGAGGGAGGGTCATGGGTTTACATTTCTTTGTTTTGTTCAGTGCTTTTTTTTGTGGGCCTTTCTGTCTTGTTCCACTTCCTCCCGTATCATTACCAGACTCCTCCTTAATCACCTCCACCTGTGCCTCATAGGCTCCTCCCTTGACTTGTGTATATTTTATGGTCCTTCTTTTGTTCGTTGCATTTTCGTATTTGTCAATTTTGTCAGTTGTTCAAGCATTGTTCTCGTCTTGTCTTGCCTAGTGATCCTGACCTTTGCCGGCCATCTTTTGTACTGCCTGATCCTTTTTGCCTGTACGTGTCCGACAATTTTTTCGAATAAACGAGTGTGATTTGGGATATCCTTGCCTGGAGTTGTAGATTGCAGTCCTTGTGTTCCCAGTGTGATGGGGGGTGTCATTTACTAATGTTCCCTCGTGTTTTTCAACATAGAACATAGACTTTTTCTGTAGAAAGAACATAATGCATGTTAAGATAATCAAAAACACCCCACAGCATCACTCTGCTCTCAGCATGCTGAGCTCATTGTTCCCAGAAGTATCGGTACTCCATTAGTAGACTGAGCTTTTAGTTTCCAGGCGTCCCTACTGTAGGTATGGGTAACAATTACATTTTTTTTTATATAAAGAAAAACGTACCCCTTTGAACGGCCTGTTTTCAATGGCTGGTTGTTATAATGTGCTTTTGATTAATCATATTATTTGAATATAGCCCTGCATGTTTCTTTGTACTGTTCCAAGTATTTATTTATTAATTTACTTACTTTTGAGTGTTGTTGTCATTTTAATTCCTGATGTGAAAAATGCTTTTTCTGTTCTTTTAATTTTTTTAATCATTTTGGAGTACCCCTGCCTGGGCTGCCACCTTACTGTAGTGAAAGGGTTTGATCCTTGGGGGTATGTTGTCTGGGGCTCTCAGCCCCTGGTAGGGTCACCGAAGGCAAACAGCTCCTGGGAGAGGGATCAGACGAGGGTCATCCGGGGCCCCACTCTGGAGCCGGGCCTGGAGGTGGGGCGCACTGGTGAATGCCTGGTGGCCACACTCAGACCAAAAAGGTCTCATGGGTCATTCTTCTGATTGGCTCACCATCCATGGGCAGGGGCCAAAGGGTTGGGTACCATGTGGGATGGGTGGCAACCCAAGGCCACATTGGTGGACCAAACTTGGGCAACATAAGCTGCATATTGGGGCGTGGAATGTAACTTCTAAAGTGTGGAAGGAGCCTGAGTTGGTGTGCAAGGCAAGAGGCTAGAAACTATTTGGACAACCCCTGTTTTACAGCTTTGGCTCTAAAACCAGTATTTTCGAGAGGGACTGGACGCTCTTCTACTCTACCCAAGTGGAAGTGTGGATAGTAGTGTGAAGTCCATGATACGGGGTGAGGGAGAGTTCCCCTCCCAGAGACTCCCTTGTACTGATGGGGGATTTCAATGCTCAAATGTCTGTGTGTGTTCCTGTGATGGACTGACCTCTGTAGGGTGAACCCAGCCTCTCCCTCGTCTTCTGCTGCGACCCTGTGAGGAATAAGCATTATGGAAAATTAATTGATGGATGTTTGACATCGTCTCCTTGTTTCCAGTCTATTTCGAGTTCCCTCTGTTGTTCCTTGTTTTTATAAGTCTTCTTCTGATTTAATTCACAGTTCATTTCCATCCTAATAATGGTTGTGATTCTGCTACCTTCGCTTTCATTAGTTATCCTCTCACCAACTCAATTCCTTTATGCTGTGCTCCCTGTCACACCTGTTGTGCATCCACTGCTCAGTGTCTCAGATAGATAGATAGATAGATAGATAGATAGATAGATAGATAGATAGA
>JABUIW010037387.1:648-29310 GCA_013363375.1 Menidia beryllina | reverse complement strand
TTGCTGTGACACAGCTGCAGCAATCAAATGATGCATTCAGGGTATTTCTGAAATCAGACGCACATAGGCTGGTGGCTGTAAGCTGCAGGGTACCTGTCACACGGGCTATTTAGACCTGAGCAACACAGCCAAAGTCAGCTGCTGGCTCCAAAATAAAACGCTGGACCCTAAGCAGTGGACTGGTCAGAACTTGGCTTTTCTGAATAAGGCAATGATAATCCACAGCAAATAAGGGGAGCCACAAAGTACAATTTCACAGTAAAAAACTGGGGAGTCAATATGTCAGAGTAAATCTATTTTAACCTAGATAGAGGATTTTCAACTATATAGAGAGTAAGCCCACTCTAAGAGCAGAGTTAAAGTCAGTGTCAAACCCCGCACACATGCAGTGGAACCTGAACTCAACACAGTGACGACCACGCGCCAGTTGTCAGGTCTTTAGCACCGGAGGCACGTGAGGGTAGTCTGGAGCGGGTTGAACTGGAGTCGGGCCTGGCTCGGGTAAGTCATATTATGAACATGCTGGTGTTCCTAACACTGCTTAAGAATTGTTTTCCATCTCAACACGGGTATCGGTTCGTGTTTGTTGATTGGGGAAATGTTGCCCATTCTTCTGTGGAGGGGCTCTCATGTCCCAAACGGCTAACGTTAGCCACCTGCTAGAAGTTCAGAAGTTCTACATTTCTTTTCCAGTTAAGCTGAACCATTAAATGCGTGTCTTTTTCCTTAATGCTGGAACACACATGAATACACGCTGCCTGTCTTAAGGTTACGTCGTAAGTTATTATTTAATTGTAACTTATGTTAATCGTTAACCGTAAATTACCTTGAAGCTAAGAAGTAAACCCAACGTTAGTCAGTCGGTGAGTTAGCCATTTTCTGAAGTTGCCAAGGTGTTGCCTTAAATATTACACAAAGACAAATAATGTTCACATGCCAGTTAGCCTCCTGTTGCTAGCTTTCACTAAGGAATAAAGCTGTAAAGTTGTGTTTGTCAGGTTTTGTTCACGCCGTGGCAGTTAGCAAATGGCATTATATAATAAATCCAGTCTTTTTCCTCCATACTACAGAATGTAGCATCAATTATTTTATATCTATATATAATTTATTCATAATAAATATTTTGATGTTTATTATAACTCAACTATGTCCAATTTGCCTTGTTAACAGTAATAAAGCAGATGTGAGTGTAAAGCATGGACTGTAGATGGTAAGTGGGCTCAATTGAACACTTTATCGGGCATTAATGGGTAACTCATTGCTCAACTTTTTTTTCTTTCTTTCTTTTACCTTTGTTTATTTCAGTAGAATATGCTGTGTCATTTGGTGGGGAGCAGAAGTATGTCAGGCTGTCTGACCTAACATTAGGTGCCTTCATGGAAGAAGGTTGGAGAGGATAACACAATATCACAACTTTTTACTTGGTTAATTCACCGTAAAACATTCCCGTGAGTTGATAGCGGTTTCTGCTGTGCATTTTAAATGCATGGGAATAACCTACAAACTTAAGTTTCAACTTGATAGTATTTTGTGAAGACATCAGTCTACTTAGTTACGATTTGATTCTCATCTGAACTAAATGGTCTTGTTGCTCTAACATCACTTTCCCTTTCCTTCCTTTACATCAGTGTGCCAAAAATGTAACATTCCAGAAGGTAGGCAGTCAGATATGAAGCTATTTGACCAATCTGACACAGAAGTTGAAGTTGACGGAGAGGTCTTTGAAGAATTAGGGGAGTGGAAGCCGTGTTTAGAATAAAAAGGAGAATGTAGCTGGAATCATGGATCGCGGATGATACAAGATTCCTGAAAGTAAGGTTTACAGAAGCTGTGCAGTCTCTCCTGACTCTGCCAAATGTAACACAGCAAACGGACCTCAGCTCTTTAGAGTGATGGATGACAGACAGGTGGAAGTGTGCAGAATATGTCTGCAGCCGGGACATCTGGTCAGAGAGGGCCCAGACTTTAACGGTCACCAGTGATGAGGACATGGACATTATGCAGGGAATGCACTGAGGGAGGAGGAAGATGTGCAGTCTGCCCCATCTGATCAATAAATGTGTGTGTGTGTGTGTGTGTGTGTGTGAAGAGAGCGAGCCACACTCCAGTCTGGAGGAGTCTGAGCATGAGCTGGGAGAGGAGGAGCCCAAAGCTCCAGAACCAGAGGAAAGCAGCCTGGAGGCTGATGAAGCTCACAATGAGCTGGAACGGGTTTCAGAGGTAGGGAGGGCTCCAAAAACGGGTCCAACCCTCCATCTGACGGGGAGTGGTCAGAAAATGGGCACTACCCCGGAGGTTAAAGACCACGCTGTGGAGCTGGCACAGAGAGGGCTCCGGTCAGATGGAGGGAGCAGAAAGCAGAGGGAGGATGAAGACCTAAGAGATTTTACCCCACAAATGACCAACAACAAAGCTGCATCCACTGTTAAAGTGGGAGCAAATGAGCTGGAAAGGGAGCCCCTCTCAGCAAAGAATGCATCCTACTCACCCCAAAATGCTTCTGTGAACCCTCCCAGCTCTGACTCTGAAATGGAGTGTGGGCTCATACAGATGAGAAAAAGAATGAGCCAGGAACAGTGAGCCAAAAGTGGAACAAAAGCGAAGAAAATGAGCTAAGGGCACACTGCACATCTTCATCCAATGCTGAATCTTGTCTCGCTTAATGTAGTGAGTTTAAAGAGTACTAAAAGAGGATTTTTTAATTAATATAAATAGTAATACAATATGCTTGTAAGAAAAATAAATTGGAAAAGGAAATTATATTCTAGTAAAGGGATAAACGGTACCAGTGGAGTGAGGATTCTAATAAAAGATGATTATTTCATAAATATTAGAGAAATGTAATGATGATATTGGTGGATTAGAGATGTGAATAACAAAGATATCAGAATAATAAACTGCTATGCACCCAACACATAATCAGAAAGGAAAAATATATTTTGAGAAATTAACTAAATTTATGAATAATACTATTCTACATTTAGGAGATCTAAATGTGGTACTCTCACGACAGGATGTCTCGACTGCAAATATAATTAGGACTGCTTCTAGTAAAACAGCTTAAATTCATCCGAGTAAAAATAATTTAATCTATTTGGAGATTATTTAATAAAAACAAAACAGCTTTTTCTAGAAGATGTACATAGAATGTTATTTTAAATCAAAGAGGATTAAATGTAGAATAAATTAGAATAAAAAATAAAAACATTAATTGACTAAGAACTTACCCAGAAGATGTCCCTCCCGCTTGCCGTCCTGCAGAGCTCTGCACTCCTGATGAAAGGCTCTCTGGGTGGGAACCTAGCGTCTGCTCTCTGAGTTTAGTTTGGTGGCTGGCCAGTGATTCCTACAGGGAAGACCTGTGGACAGATGCTAATGTCCGGGGTTGAGCTGCTCCTCTTCCTCCTCTTCCTTCTCTTCTCTGCCGGGGCCCCTCTTCACCAGAGTCCTCAGAGGAGGAGCTGCTAGATTGAAAAGGTTTCCAGTTTACCGATGACCAACAGGTGGGTGAGCATTGAGAGGCATTAATAATTGTTTCAGATGATAACAAAGCATGTGTTAACCCGATTCTTTAGTAAACCAGAGTCGATCAAGAGTAAAAAATTGAAAATAAGTTTTGTTTGTTTGTAATTCAGTTAGATATGTCCTTGCTCGCCGCAGACTTCCTCCCTCTTGCTTTGCTTTTCTTGACTGACTTTTTCTTCTTGTTCTGCATGAGTATTTGTGAGCGCCACACATGCTTTCCCGGGGGTCTCTTCCTGGCTCTTCTTGACAGAACCATAACTGCTGACCCCTCCTGGTTCTGCACCCCCTCATGTGGTCGGGTTATTTTAGCCATGGCTTTAGCTATGACGTCCGTGGAAATGTTTGAGGCAGCGTTTTTCAGATGAGGCTTCGCAATAGCAAAAGCCCTTTTAACTAAAGGTGAAATGAAACTAAATAATCTCTAAAATATGGATCCTAATCCTCGGCCGTACATCACAGGAGCCCCGTAGAAACCGGGTAGAGCGCCCCCTACCTGGCTCTGGTAGTAGTGGACAAAACGGTGTGGGTCATCTGTCGGATTTACGTAAACCATGTTTTTTTGTTTTTTTCTTGGTTATAGTCACTATTTTCTCACGCGTCAGCACGCTGCAGAGTTGTTGTCATGAATGGATGCACAGCTCTGTGTGACCCCACCTGCATTCATCCCCCGTTTTTTATACGCACTGATTTAATTTATTTCATCTCAACGGTGATCATTTCACCGGTCTGAAATGCAGTTTCACAATGCATTTTCCATATGAGAATTTCACCGGGACATTCCCGTCCGTTTTAATTTCTACTTGTATATTTTCGATGTGTTGCTTTGCAACGGGGAGGTAGTAGGGCTTATGATAAGTCTGTGTGATAATATCTCCAAATCCCCCCTCTATTTTGACAGCGTATGCGTCCCCCACTATCTGAGGAGCGACGACGTCGCTGTAACAATAGAGGTGATAAAATCCTGCTTTAAAATCCATGGGGTGGGGGGCATGCCAGTGGTCAAACTTCACCCATTCTCCAGGGTTCACACCCAACATGTAAGCCAAAGGAGCGTGAAAATGGAGATGATACTGACCCCAGGCCTGGAAGTTGATCTTGTTTGCGAGCTGGTTAATCTGGAAATGGATATCCGAATCTGTCTTTCTCAGGTGGCCTTCAATCTCTGTTTTAAGATGAGTGATTTGATTAAAGTATCCGTTTGCAATCTGTTTGCGATGGACTTTTTCCTCCCCTGCTTTCCGCCATTCAAAGTAGGCTGACACTGGTGGCATATTATACCATGTGTGGGGGTAGGAAAACTCTGTCAGGGCTACTTCCCACTGATCTTCTAAATTAATGTCTTGCTAAATCCACACGGAAACTGGATATACTGTTATCCTTAAAAACGTTGAGACTGGCATTGGAGGGCAGAGTGAGGTAAAACCCCTCCCTTTCTGAGCAGCGTTCCATCACGAACTGGCGGCTCCGGGGGAGGAGTGCGCTCTTTTTAAACATCCAATAGGTCGGCTTCTCTAACCCAACTATTGAATTTCTCAGGCCAATTTTTCCAACGCACCAAAACCTGTTTAACCCCTCTGACTGTGCGCTTTTTTAATATCTCACCCACTTGATACATCTTGTCTTTTGACATTTTTACTTTTTGAAGGTCCTCTGAGTAAAAAGCGCCTTGAAGAATCTCTCCGTCCAAATCTTTGAGTTTGAATACAGGGGGCGATCGTTTTATGACCTCCTTCACTGTAAAGATCTCATCCGTAAAACTCTGTTCATATTTCTTGTCAAACACCCCACGCACCTTGGAGATTCTAACGAGGTCATCTTCCTTAAACGCTGTCTTGATTTCAGCGCGTGGTTTGGAACTCCCCACGTAAAGATTCTTAAACACTTCAAAAGCGTTGTCAGCTGTGATCTGCATAGGCGTCATTTTAATGCTTGAATGATAACTGTTATTGTAGCTTTTCAGTAAATCCTGAAGGATGTCTATGTATCTACGAGTGTTATTTGCGGTGAAATATCTCCACATTCTCGATTTCAATGTTCGGTTAAACCGCTCAACCACCGAGGCTTTTATTTCACTAGCCGTGGAAAAATGTGTAATACCGTTTTTATCCATCAGATTCCTAAATATTTTGTTGAAAAATTCTTTACCGTCATCAGTTTGAAGTTTCTTTGGAATCTGACTCTCTTTTAAAACAGATTCAAATGTTTTTGCCACCTCAGAAGCAGTCTTCCTTTTTAAAGGCTCTTTTGGAGAATACGTCGATAACGGTTAATAAATAATTATAACCATCATTTTCTTCGGACAAGGCTTGCATGTCACATAGGTCTGCTTGGAACTGTTTCAGCGGGCCAGTGACGAAGACTGTATTTCTCGGAAATGTTATTCTGGCGGGTTTATGCAGAGTATACGCGTCTTGTTCCGATAAAAAATCTTTTACCTTCTCAACCGTTAGTCTTTTACCCGTGTCACTTTTGACACCTCGTCTCAGCCTCTCAACCCCGCCAAAACTACCTGGGTGAGCTGGAGTGTAAAACGCTCCCCTAAGTAAATTATTATCAGCCATGGATACCTTCACACTTCTGGTCGAATGAATGGAGAAGAGACTTGCATTCGGGTTTTATCTGTTTTTTTATTAACAGGTATAGTTAAGAAAAAAAAAATTATCAAATGAAAAAAACAAACATTCATTTTAATATGGAAAAAAACATTCATTTTAATATGAAAAAAACAAAAAACAAACATTCATTTTAATATGGAGAATAAGAAAACAATCGGTAACTGAATATAAAACACACAAAATATTGAGAAAAGAAAGATAATTATATAGACCCCTGCCAGTACTCCTTAACAATCTCTAGCTGACTCAGCACGTCTTCATCTCTCCCGATCAGCTGCTCATACATGTCCTGAATGGGCTGATTTACTTGTTTGGTCAGGGTTAATTCGTACAGATAAGCCTCGGCTACAGCTCTAACGCGGGTGCTGTCCTGCTTAATGCGACGGGCGGTTAAAAGTGTCTGAATTGACCCGATGAAATGCGGGTTATACAGTTTCTCCATCACAGCATGGTAATTAGTATAAAAAAAATCATCCTCTAAAACATCCTTACAGCGATGCTGCGTCAAACTGGGATGATTTACAGAGCAACCATAACATGATTCTTCTAGATACATGTTAATCGCTATGTTAAGGAGATGGAGCACAGCAGTTTTAACTGCTTTTGATGAATCCGAAATGGACCCACCCGTCAAATTCATCTTCACCTCCTCTCCGTCCTTGACCTGCTGGGAGCTGTGAATCCTCCTCCACCTGATCCGCCTGTTGGGAGAGGATTTGTGTGTCTTCTTCATAGGCATCCAAGTCAATTATTTCCACAGGCTGGGGAATGGGAGGTGGGTTTTCAACAATTTCCTCGGCTTCTAGATCGATAATTTCCACTGGCTGGGAAGCGGGAAGCGGGATTTCTACGCAGTCCTCATCCCCCTCCATGCTAGCGGCCTCCGGCATCAAAGCTGCAGACAGACTCGACGTGCCACCCTCCTCCTCCTCGTTGGGATCCAGGTTAACGGTTTCCACCGGGCGGGAAGGCCGGACTAAGCAGCTCGGAAGTCGCGCTGCTTCCCTGTCCTCCAGGACGAACAAAGTCGGCCCGCGTTTTCTTGACGGGCTGAGTTTGCACTCACCAAGATGCCGCTTCAGAATCCTGGTGAGAGGGCTTTCGTTCCCGCTGCTGCTGCTCCCGCTCTCGGAGGATGAGGGGGTCGGAAGAAAGTAGAGGTGATGGAGGATGGTAGAGTCCTCTCTGGTAATAGCTGAAGAAGTCCGGGGATCCCGGAGCGGATGAAGGAGATGAAGGAGATGTCGGCGGGGTGGGAGAGCTCTCCTGTCCTCTGAAGGGTTTAGCCATCTCGCTGCCTGTATTGTTTCTCATTGTTTTTCAGGTGTTGAACGTACGCTCAGTAAGGTTGTACGGGTTCAAACAAAACCCGCGCTGCTTTTTTTTTTAAATCCTGAAAGGCGTGGTTATTACCGTGGGTGGTACTGGTGGGTGGAACAAACCGAAAGGCGGGGTGTAATGTGATTGGAAGAAGCTAACCGGAGGGGATGGAACAAACTGGAAGGTGGGGGTAATGTGATTGGGTGGACCTAACCGGTGGGGGAAGGATCTAAAAGATTAGTGTTTTCCGAGCAGAAATAATATCCATCCAATTCTGGCTATTTCGAAACAGTATGGAGACCCGATCATTTATTTCACCCATCTTGTCACACCACACGTCAAACGGGATGGCTAACAGTGTCTTAAACACCCCACAGTCTGAATTAAAACACTCGAGCACAAAAATAACCGCAGGTGTTTTACCCCGAGCTGTTCTGAGGCTTGCACGGAAAGACCAGCGTCCTGTAACACTTTTCTTTGTCTCCCAAGTAGCCGAAAATGTCCTTTTTCTTGAGTCCACCTCAGTTTCATCCAGAAGAGGTAACTCAATCCTACCGCGTTTTGAGACGGGGGTATCTAGGACACCATCCTTGATTTCTTGCTTCATGCCGGGGACCCATTCATCCTTCAGTTTGTCAAGCACCACGAGTTTCAGAACAGCCCAGTCATTTGACGTAAGTGTAGCTAAAGTATGGACAGGCTGCAGCTTATCACTCCCTTCCCCGGTTTGATACAGGCAGAGATCCCCGGTCCGATACTTGAACACGTACCCCCATCTCCCACTGACTCCGTATGGCTCCAGCGACCATTCATCCTGCAGAACCTCACTCGGAGGCATCTGAAATCTCCCGAGAAACAGCGTGGTCTTGCGGGGAGCCTGATGAGCATCAGCCGCTTCATACGATATGGTAACCGGTGTTTCAGAAATTAAAGCGGCCGATCTATCTCGTTCCCGGCGGGCCATATTCAACAAGGTTCACTCTGTCTGTAGACCTAAAAGCGTCTTGTAACCAGCATTCACATCAGGGGGGCTCGCTCACACACACACACACACACACACACACACATTCCTACGATAAGAAAAAACAGACACAAACAATAAAAACCTCTTATAAGAAGGTAAAAACAGACACAAACAATAAAAACCTCTTATGAGAAGGTAAAAACAGACACAAACAATAAAAACCTCTTATAAGAAGGTAAAAACAGACACAAACAATAAAAAACAATAAAAACCTATTGTAAGAAGGAAAAAACAGGCATCTGCAATAAAACGATAAAACAATTAAACTTAGACCTAATTACTTACATCTTCTTTGATCTAGGACAAAGGGCCATAAATCTTCACTAATGGAAGTCATTAAATCATGCTGTGACATAAAGGAGATAATATGACTCTCTCATTTGACTTGGTTTAGTAGACTTGCATTTCAGAAATCAATCTAATACATTTTTTCTCTAATCCCTAGAAACTTCCTGGGCTGTCACTCCCCAGGACTTCTCTGGTCTGGATGCATCAGGTAACACCCAGGCCCTTGACCTTGGGGATGTTCTTCCTGCCTCATCTCTGCCAGAAACTGGACCTGCCCTACAGTCAGGGGAGACTTCCAGTGTTGTGAAGGAAGCTGAACTGGGCAACTACCAGCAGCAGACTGAGGAATTTGGCTACCCAGATGACCTTCAGGTCTCTGGACCTGGATTGCCAACAGTGCTTGTACCACAGTTTGGTGTGGGTGGTGTCCGAGGTTCTCCTTACCCCAACTTTGACTACAGGCTCCTGTATGGCCAGTACCCTCCTGGAACCTACAGCACCTTCAGCCAACAGAATGAGAAGGGCAAAGACTACTCTCAGGAAATCCACTACTTGAAAGAGCATGTTAGTGACAGCGATGGCTCTGGGCAGCAGAAAAAGTTCTTCCCAGGAGCTCAATAGGTCTCTTCAAGCTGGCCAATGCATTGAGTAAAAGGTACAGTATGCTCAGAAAGGGCCACGGCAAATGGCTGTAGCATGTGGATGCTTAAACTAACTTGGCTCTCCTTCCAGGTATGATGTGGGCAGTGACTTGTGCTTTTAATCCAATAAAATAATCACACCAACGCCTTCTGCTTAAGTGTTTTTACTTGATTGTATGGAACAACTTCAACTGACCAAAGCTGAGATGAATTTACAAAACGGGCTGTGCTAAACCTGAAAGACTCTTCACATACACCACAGGTCACAGCACAATGTAGTGTGTGGGTTTTTCTTTTGTTTTTTTAAAATGTTTTGTGTGTGTGTGTGTGTGTGTGTCCACTCGGAGCGACTGGGGCTTTGATTGGGTCTGGGTCCGCCTGTGCTGCTGCTGGCGTTGGACTGGGTGCAGCCCCCATCTCCCCCCACCGTTGTGCCATCCTGCGGGCACACCATGGCTCCTGGGGCACTGAGCTGGTCAGTGGTGCTGGGGGGGGTGTTGGACCACTGCATGGGGCTGTCCAGGGGGCCTGGCCCTATCAGATGCTGGGGCGGTTTGGTGGCGTTGGGGCTCGGGTTTCGTCCCGTGTCTGGTTGTCTCCATGGTGGTCTCGGTGGACTGCGTCTGGGGTCCTCTCTACTACCTCCAGATCGCTGTAGCGGGGCCGGTGGCGGTGCCCCCTATGCATGCTTAGCTGAGCACAATCTGTGTGAAACCTGGGCTGTGTGTTCTCCACGTCTGTGCTTATACACACGCACACATCAACACTAACTCATTCTTCCAGATACACACCTTTGAGCTTCTGTATATCCTGTTTGTCATTACTATCAGTGTGTTGGCTGCCTGTGGTTTTTGCTGCCTGTCTCTTCCTTGTGTCTGTTTGCAGGTGCTCCTACAGGTTCTCCCTCGGGTTTGCCCACAGTATTCTTTGCTGTTTGTTTTTGTTAGGTTGTGTGTGTCTCTTTCTTGTGTCTGCTTGCAGGTGCTTCAGCGGGTTCTTCCTCGGGTTTACCCAGGGTGACTACAGGACATCTTTCTACAGATACAGCAGCTGAATGGATGGTTTTTGTTATCTTTCTTTTTTTCCTCTCTTCCTGTTTTAGGGATCTCTTTTTTTCTCTTTTCCTGTCCCCCAGTCAGGTTTGGCATTAACCATATTACTTCTGTAAGAAAATTAAATCTTAAATAAATGATAAAGCAGTATTTGATGATTAAGGGAGGCTTTTCACCCTGACAGGCCTCCCTTGGCAAAGCAAAATTGTCAGGTGGAGCACTGCACTCAGATTACAATTCTGTTGCCACAATGCTAAACACGACAAGGGGTAAAAAAAAAACAAAAAAAAAACAATCAGATTGCATGTTGCTGAAACTCCACACATCTAAACATGGCGAAACAGAAAAAGAAAAAGCTTCCACAGATGCATTTCAGCTCCAACTGTTCATGTGAAGTGATCATTAACCCAGAGAAGAAAAAAACCCAGAATAGTAACAGACTTCATCATCATCATCATCATCGTCGTCTCTCTGCACACATGCTGCTGCTGCTTCATCAGCTGGATCAGCAGTACACAGATCTTTCTCTCAGCTCTTTTCATCTTATTATTGATGAGTCCAGTCTGCACAGAGAAGAAAAAAGAGAGGTTCCTCAGCTGTCAGCAGGAAGCAGAATCCAGCAGAAAGAGGAGCAAGGACTTCTGTCCTGTTCAGAGCAGCTTCCTGTCAGCTCTCATGATCACATGTTGGAGCTGGAAGCTCACACACCTGCAGAGGCTTTCAGCACCATGCACACAACAAGCTACTGATCTGATTGGCTGACTGTATCTTTCTGCCTACTTTGCTCGAAAAGCCTGACATAATTCTGCTCTCACAGCTTCACACTGAAAAGGGTGCATCTTTATAGGAAACTGGAGCGTTCCCTGCAAACCAGCGCTTTGGTTTGGTACAAACTGGGTTTAGTTCAGTATAGCTGAGAGCTGCATGGACCACAAGCTCTCTACTGACCTCAGAGTCTGCAGTTTGTTGTGTGGACTCTGCACCAGATCCAACAGCTGCTGAACATCTGACTGCTTCAGGTTGTTGTAACGCAGGTCCAGTTCTGTCAGATGGGAAGGATTGGACTTCAAAGCAGAGACCAGAGAAGCAGCACTGATCTCTGACAACCAGCAGGCCCTCAATCTGAATAAAGAATACACAATGTGAGCGGAAGTCAACAGGATGCAGATTACAACAGTCAAATAGAACAATTAGTTTTTTGCTGCCACTTGAAGTAATTTTGGCCCGCTCCTCTATATAAAGTTGTTGTAATTTAGCCAAATTATATATTTTTTTTAGCATGAACTATGTTTTAAGGTGAAGCCTTCATTTGGTTTTTTTCAGTCATTCAGGAGTGAATTTGGTTAATTTTCCTAACCTGGCAAAGACTTTTTCTCACAGTGATGAAGTGTGAAAAAGTGTGTAAAACACATGAAGGAGGTTCCAATCTCATGACCCCACTGACATGCTGATCCACACTGCTCTCAGGTTTAAAACAAATCTAGTTTATTTCTTGAAATGACAAGAATTACTGAATCTGGCCCAGTTGTTGGTAGCACAAGTTTCATCACGAAAGACAGCGCCCGCATTCCTGACGATGCCGCACCAATCCAACTATCGATCTCACGCTCCCTATTTCCATTTATGAACAAGACCCTGAGGTACTTGAACTCCTCCACTTGGGGGTGGACGACCCCTTCGACCCAGAAAAGGCACTCTACCCGTTTCCAGTGAGAGACCATGGTCTTGGATTTGGAGGCACCAATCCTTGCACTCGGTGGTGAACTGCTCCAGCGAGAGCTGTAGATCATGACTTTATAAAGCCAACAGAACCACATCATCTGTGAAAAGCAGAGACGCGATCATAAGGCCACCAAGATGGAAAACTTAAACACCTTGGGTGTGCCTAAAAATTTTGTCCATAGAAGTTATGAACCGAACCGGAGACAAAGGGCAAACTTGGTGGAGTCCAACTCTCACCAGAAAAAAGTCAGATGCGAACCGAGCTCTGACTCATACTGGGATATACTCCTGGAGCACCCCCCATAGGATAGTCCAAGGGACACGGTCGAATGCCTTCTCCAAGTCCACAAAACACATTTGGACCGGTTGGGAGAACTCCCATACACCCTCCAGGACCCTAATAAGGGTATAGAGCTGGTCCAGTGTTCCACAGCCAAGACAAAACCACACTGCTCGTCTTGAATCCGAGGTTCGACTATCCGATGGACCCTCTTCTCCAGAACCACTGAATAGACCTTCCCAGGGAGGCTCAAGAGTGTGATTCCCCTGTAGTTGGAACACACACTAAGGTTCCCCTTTTTGAATAGGGGGATCACCACCCCAGTCTGCCAACCTAGTGGAATTGCCCTTGACATCCACATGATGCTACCGTCTTGTAAGCCAATGCAACCCCACAACATCCAAAACCTTGAGGAACTCTGGCCGAATCTAATCCACCCCCTGGCGTCTTGCAACCACCTTGACCACCTCTTTGATTTCAGCCCCAGAGATTGGAGAGCCTTACTCCCAAGGCAATGCTCCGCCAATAGAAGATGTGCCAGTCGGAATCAGATGGTCTTCAAAGTATTCCACCCACCGACCCACAATTTGATGATTTACGGTCAACAGCACACCACCCCCACTGTAAACAGTGTTGGTGGGGCACTGCTTCCCCCCGAGACACTGGAGAGTCGACCAGAATCGCCTCAAAGCCGTACAGAAGCCTCGGTAACCACCCGATCTGCGTGCTGCTTGGACTGCCAATACCCCTCAGCCAAAAACGCCGGATAGGACTCCTTCTTCAGCCTGTAGGCATCCCTAACCGCCAGTGCCGACCAGCGGGTTTGAGGGCTACTGCCACGACAGGCACCAACAACCCTGTGAAAGCAGCTCCGGGAAGCCGCATCGACAATGAAGGTGCGGAACGTGGCCCACTCTGACTTAATTTCCCTGATCTTCCCTGGAACATGCTTGAAGCTCTCCCGAAGGCGGGAGTTAAAACTCTGCCTAACAAGGGACTCTGCCAGGCGCTCCCAGCAGACCCTCACACTGCGTTTGGGCCTCCCGGGTCTCACCGGCATCCTCCCCCACCATTGGAGCCAATTTACCACCAGGTAGTGGTCAGTGGAAATCCACCCCCCACCAATTCATCCGAGGGCAGTATGCGGCCACAGATCGGCTCAAACGACAACAAAGTCAATCATTGAACTGCGGCCTACAGTTTCCTTGTGCCAAGAGCACATATGGACACCCTTATGCCTGAACAAGGTCTTTGTTATGCACAATCCATGCTGAGCACAGAAGTCCAACAACAAAACACCGCTCGGGCTCAAGCTGGGGGCGGCATTCCTCCCAACCACACGCCTCCAGATCTCACTGTCATTGCCCACACGTGAATTGAAGTCCCCCGGTAGAACAAGGATCAGAATTTCACAAGCTAAACCACTGAAGAAGAAAACACATTTTACCATGAAGAACAGCAAAACTTTCTTATCATCTTCATCTGAACTAAAAACTAAAACATGGTGTCTGACCTCAGAGTCTTCAGTCCACAGAGTGGACTCTGCAGAAAGCTGCCCAGCTCCTCCATCACACAGTCAGAGATGTTGTTTTGACTCAGGTCCAGTTTTGTCAGTGGGGAGGGGTTGGACACCAGAGCTGAGACTAGAGAAGCACAGCTGATCTCTGACAAACTGCAGTTCCACAACCTGAATTAAGAATTAAAAATGTGAACTGAAGCCGACAGGATGCAGGTGAAACAAAACTCTCATTAACATCAATGACAACATGCTGCTGCTTCAAAAAGACGCACTGACTTCAGCTCTTGTTTTATTTGAATATTTAATAGAATATAATAAAAAATAGAAATAAAATAGACACTTAATAAATACTTTTATAAGCACATAAAATAAAAGCCTGAAATTGAAAACATACATGGCACATTTCCACTAGTGTCTATTCAGAACAGCTTTGCATTTGGATCCTCTCCTTGAACTCATCACACCACCTTCCTCCACATCTGATTATTTGACATACACAGT
Source organism: Menidia beryllina (assembly GCA_013363375.1). Lineage (NCBI taxonomy): Eukaryota > Metazoa > Chordata > Actinopteri > Atheriniformes > Atherinopsidae > Menidia > Menidia beryllina. The sequence continues at coordinate 14,823 of JABUIW010037387.1, read as the reverse complement.
ATTTCTATATTTCCACTGGGGGGCTGGCCCACTAAACAGAACATTGTGCCATCTTCTCATCTGACACATTTCATTGTCATGCTGATGCTCTGCTACATATTAGGATGTTTCTGACAACAAAACTTATGTTTGGGTTCAATTTAAAATGAACTTAACAAACCTGAATAAAAACCAGCATCAGAACAGCGTTACTGTGATGATACTCAGTCTGGATCAGGGAAACATCAGTCTGACACAAAGTTTAACATTATTTTATATCACATTGATCCTGAAATACAACTAAACATAGTTTCTGACCTCAGAGACTCCAGTCTGCAAAGATCACTTCCCAGGAGACCACACAGCTGTTTCACTTCTGAATCCTCTAAGTTGTTGTCACTCAGGTCCAATTTTCTCAGGTCAGAGGGGTTGGACTCCAGAGCTGAGACCAGAGGAGCACAGCTGATCTCTGACACACAGCAGCGCTCTAATCTGAGGAGAAATTAAAAAAGAGAAAATAAACTTTATTGAATATGCTTTTATGTGCTTGGCCCTTGCAGATTCTAAGTGTGAGCGTTTAATAATGATCATATTTATTTCCTTACATTAACAAAACATTGGATGAAGATACATCAGTTTTAGCAGTAGGAAAACAGAAAGACCTCCAACAGTTCCATTCAGTAAACTGACCTCAGAATCTTCAGCTGATAGTCTGGACTCTCCACCAGATCAGACAGCTGCTTTGTGACTGATTCCTGCAGGTTGTGGTTGTATCTCAGGTCCAGTTCTGTCAGACGGGAAGATTTTGACTTCAGAGCTGAGTAAAGAGAAGCCCCACTGATGTTGGACAACCCACAGCACTGTAACCTGAGTAAAGAAGAAAAGATGTGAGCTGAAGCCAACATGATGCAGGCTAAAACTGTCAAACAGAACCAGAGAAAAAGAGCTCTCATAAAATAATGAAAATATGCTGCTGCTTCAATAAAGACGCAGTGACTTCAGCTCTGAAACACTGCCAACTCCATCCACAACCACCCATGCACTGCAGAAGAATAATTTATGTTATTATAGGAGAAAGGTGGAACAGAAGCTGAGAGAGAACAACATGAGGGAGGTCTGGGAAAGTGTGAGGACCATCACTGGTCTCAACACAAAAACCAGAGCCATTGGGGGAACAATGGAGAGGGCAAACAAACTGAATATCTTCTTCAACAGGTTTAACAGGCCCATGCCCCCCCAACCCCCTCTCTCACTGCAGCCACCTCTCCTCCCCACCACACACCTCCCCCCAGACAACACAACACTGACAACCCCCCTCAACACAATCTCCGCCCCACATCACCACAGACCAGGTCAGAGAACAGCTGAGGAAGCTCAAGCCCAGGAAAGTAGCAGGGCCGGACCAGGTGTGTCCAAGACTCCTGAAGACCTGCGTTGCTGAACTGGGAGAGCCACTACAGCGGATCTTCAACCTACTACTTCTACACTGTGGTGTGCTAGGGAGGTAGCATATCCAACAAGGACACGTCCAGACTGGACAAACTGATCCGGCTGGCCGGCTCCGTGGTCGGCACGAAGCTGAACTCTATGGTGACGTGGCAGAGGCGAGGACACTGAATAAACGGATGGACATCATAGACGACAGCAGCCAACCTCTGCACACCTTCATCAGCAGCCAGAGGAGCCTGTTTAGTGCCGGACCATCAGACTCAAGAACTCTTTTGTCCCCCACGCCATCAGACTGTACAAAGCTTCACTGGGGGGGAGGAGGTGACACAGGACAGGGGGAAGAGGGAAGGAGTAGCAACACTTGTATTTTTTCTGTAAAATGTGAACTCCATATTTATCAGGACAAACCACATAATGCAAACCATATCACTAGTCAATCTATCCGCCAAACTCCTATATTACATACACACAACTCCTATTATATACACTGTACTTAATCTGTATTTTTATATTTTTTGCTTAATTTATTTAATTTAATTCAATTTAATACCTTTTTGCCCTGTAAGCTGCTGGTAACCTTAATTTCCTGAGGGAGTCTTCCCAAGGGATCAAAAAACTGTCTAAGTCAAAGTCTATTATGATAATTATTTGAGGTATGATTATTTCAAAACAAAAGAGAGTCTGTAAAATGACTAAAATGTCCTCAGAATAAAAAAAAGTGTCTTCAGTTAATAAGGGCCAAAGAACCGAAGTCTAAATCTGTGTTCTCAGTGATGTGATCGGTTAGGAAGAGGGACAGAAACTCATTGGGTTTTCTTTCAACATTCGTTTCGGTGTCTCACTTTGGGATTTCCCCCCCCGCGATTGTAGCCAGACGCAATTTTCCACAAAACCAGTCTTGATTGTCTGACAGATATGACAATTGCTCCCCTGGAGGAGTGGCTTCCTCCTCCTATAAAACCGGAGCATTGAGTCATAAACTCAGCCTTAAACCTCTTCTCGCTCCTGGAAGCAACTCTCGGATGCAGGTTTTGGCTAACATTAGCTTCTGGTCATGAAGCGAGTTCACCACTCGGTCGCCGGCTGCTACGCATTAGCTCTCCTGCTGCTGCAAAGCAACGAGAGCCCTCTAGACTTTACTTAAACAGTGGCTGTTTTCCGTCAGTGAGACATAGTCTGTTCCCAATCAGTGGTGACTGAACTAGCCTGTCCCCAAACAGTAGCTATTTTCAGCTGCACGGCCCCCATCAGCAGCCACATTCAGCTAGACTGTCCCCAAAAGTAGCTTCTTGGTAGCATGGAGGGGCCACACCAGTGACCACACACCAGCATTGTGTGTGCAGATAGAAAATATTCCGCCTTCTCGGTGAGCCTCGGCTGCAACATGTCCAAGCCACCATGTCAACCACAGTCGACTGTGAGCACTGTGCGTGGCTGTCAGATAAGACATGTCGGCACAGACTGGTGAGGCTGGCCAGCCTGTCAGAGACTGAGACAGAGTGCACCAGGGGAGACACTACCCTGCTGGTCACCAGCTGGGGTGACCACCTTGATGTCGTCAGAAAGCTCTCAGTTTACAATGTCCCCAGTTCATGCCTTCTACAGGCAGAGGATACTGTGGATGTGGTGTAGACTCAGGGGCAGAGTCTATCACTCTGGGGTCCGACAAGGACTGGGACATGGATGACTCCTTTGCGCCCCCGCCGGCCGGAACTGACTTACACGATTTTTGCAGGAGGGCAGCTGTAGAGCAGGGCGCCGAGTGGCTGCAAACACCATTCAAGACCTCCACGTCTTACTATGAGGAACAGCGGCTCCCCAGGGCAAAACCCTTCACCAGACAGCTCCCACCAGTGTTGTCCAAGGGCCTGGAGTAAGCAACTCACATATGGAGTAACCCACTCACTGCGAAAAGCACAACACAGGGAGGCTCGTCGCTGGACTGGGCGGGCATGGAGGGGAAAGGCTTCCCCCACCTTTCCCTTGGGCAAGCCCCTCCTGGCATCCCACCTGCACCCCGGCCACCATGATGGCGGCGGGTCCTGCTTCGCCATCAAGGTCAGAATATTTTCAGTCCTCACTGACTGAAAAGGGCTACAAGTCTGTAGTCATGTCAGTTAGGGTGCTGAACGCGTCATCTCTGTTGCTTGCCTACCAGGCCGAACTGCAGGAGGAGATGACAACCTCGCCCTTTGCGGCTGTGTGGAATGTTTGTTGGGTCACCGACCTCCGCTTACGCCTGCACAGATGTGCAGTCCAGGCATCAGGGAAAGCCATGGTCCTGAAAAAGCCAAGCTTCTCGACGTCCCTGTGGACCCTGAGGGCCTCTTTGGACCGGCTTTGACACCCATGGAAAGAAGGTGTGAGGAGAAGAAAAAGGAGGGGGAAGCGCTTAAACTGTGCCTGACCAAGAAGATGCCATCCCCTCCCCCCGCAGCTACCCAGGTTACCGCATCCCGAGACATCAGCCTCAAGGTCAGGCGGCGGCCCAGAGCAAACCACCAGAGCTCAAAGGTGCATGGGCCAAGAAGCCTTTTCCCCAAATGTGACACAGGGGACCCAGCCTACCCATGCAGGCACTCACGGAAGCAAGAAATAAATGGCACACAGAGGGGATTCAAGGCCTAGCCATACACCGGCTGTTCTAACTCTGCAAAAGTTTGTGGTTTTGCCCAGCTCAGAGAAGCTGTGGTCTGGGCTCCTGAAGAAACAGGCAGACGCCTCCATGTCGCTTGCGATCCACAGCATCCTGAAGTTGAGGAAGGTTGTTCCTGCAGAGACCCTGTGTTACAAGGGCATACCAGTGCCACCAAAATACACACACAGAGACCTCTCATTTGTGAACCAAGGGCCCAATTAGAATTATTAATGAAAACAAATAAAACTCGGCTGTAAAGCCTCAAATAACGCCAGGCAGGGGAGATAAAACCCCACTCAGTGCGTGGTGGGTCTTTCTCCAGGTTTTGCAGCACAGACTGAGTGTTGCAGCTGCGCCACCCTCTGTGTAGGTCCAAAGTCAGAACGGGCCCAGAAGTGGCGTGCACGTGTGACATCGGATTGGGTGTTGAAGACCATAATCAGAGGTTACAGGCTCCTTCTCGAGTCCACCCCCCTCTCCTAGATTAATCAGAGTCCTGCAATCACTGGTGCTGGGTGAGAAAGCTCCCAACTGTTGTCGCTGAAAGCCACTCACGTGTCGGGCAGATTGAACCTTGGAGCAGACTTGCTCTCCAAAGGCGACTCTCGCTACAAAGATCGGAAGCTCCACAGCAAGGTGGTTTCCCAGATTTGGGAGAGATACGGTGAGGAGAGAGTGGATGTCACCGAATGTCATTGCCAATTTCCAGGGTGCTAGAGCACCATCTACACGCGTTTGCGCTGAAGGTTTTTAATTCATAATATCACGCTATTTAGCTGTTGGAGTTCTACCCTCCTCCCTTTTCATTACAGAAGCACAAATGCCTGAAAGCGCTCTTCCCGGTGTGCACACTACACACCTACATGGACAAGACAGCTCGGTTTAGAAAATCAGAATAGTTGTTTATTTCCTGGACTGTGGCGCACTTGGGGAAGCCTCTTACGAAGTCACACTGGATTGTGGAGGCTATTTCCCAGGTGTTCCCAGGCCAGCTGAGACAGGACCACACCATTTGCGAGAAAATGCAACTCTCACCGGAAACGAGTCCAACTTACTACTGGCTATTCGTACCAAGCTCTGACACCAGTCGTACAGGGACATAACAGCTCGTAACAAATAGCACGGTACCCCATACTCCCATAGTACCTCCTACAAGGTACTTGATTGAACGCCTTCTCCAAGTCCACAAAACACATGTGGACTGGACCCAGGCACCCTATAGGACCCCACTGAGGGTATAGAGCTGGTCCAGCGTTCCAAGGCCAGGATGAAAACCACACTGCTCCTCCTGAATCCGAGGTTCGACTATCCGATGGACCCTTTTCTCCTGAACCGCCGAATAGACCTTATCAGGGAGGCTGTTACGCCCTGGCGCGTTGGTGCAACATAGCGGAAAACAACAAAACAATTAGCATATCAAAATAGGATTTATTACAAAACTAAGAGTTCAAACATACAAAAATGGGACAAGGAAATAGTAGTGAGCAGCAGTGCTGCTGTTCTGGCTGCAAGGCTGGAGAGAAAGCGAGAGAGTGAAGCCAAGGCGGACCTTTAAAGACTCCAGTTCAATTAGGGTTTAGGCAGGTTGGAAAACCTGGAACTGGAAGACCAGCTTAATACAGCTCCATACATAACAGAGGTCTTAGGATAGGGGGGCCACCACCCCAGTCTGCCAATCCAGTGGAACTACCCCTCATGTCCACATAATATTTCAGAGTCGTGTCAGCCAACGCAACCCTACAACATTTAGAGCCCGAAGGAGCCTGGGCCGAATCTCAGCCACCCCAAGAGCCTTGCCACCACTGAGCTTTTTACCCATCTGACCCATGTGGCCGCTTTGGGCTGAGCCGGCCGGACTCCATGGGTAAAAGTCTTGCCACCAGGTGCTCGCCAGCATGCCCAACTCCAGGCCTGGCCCCGGTGGCCCGCATCTGGGCTAGAGAGGAAGAGGTCCCTCTATGTTTCTCATCATAAGAGGTCTTTAGGCTGCGCTTAGTTTGATCCCTCGCCTAGGACCTGTTTGCCTTGGGTGACTCTACCAGCGACTTAAAGCCCCTGACAACAGAGCTCCTAGGATCTTTGGGACACTCGTAGGGTGTCAGTGGGATAAGCATTTGTTGAATCTTTGTCTTAGTCATGGCCAACTGGTTTATCAAAGAGCCCAGTCCATCCCTCATACAGCTGATTTTCAAATACTCTTTAAAAAAACCTAACAAAACTGCAATTAATCCCGTTCAATACACAAGTCAGACCACCTCTGCATCCTTTTGACACAACACATATCTCTTCAACCTGTACCGTGAACAAAGGAAATTCCCTTTGTTAACCCCAAAGCAATTATTTAATAACACGAGTGCAGTCTGGTGATAGAGAGAACAAATATAAATTAATGAGCTCTTAAGGAGGTGAATTTTATATTATTTTAATTTTTGGGTTCATGCAATTAAATCTTTACTTCAAACAAAAGAAAAACACATTTAAACAATGATTCTTAGTAGGAATCTTTAAAAGGCTTCTGTCAACCATTTGATGTCAGCAAAACTTTCAGCTTATTATTTTGATCTGAACCAACAACTAAAACATGGGGTCTGACCTCAGAGTCTTCAGTGCACAAAGTGGACTCTGCAGAAAGCTGCTCAGCTCCTTCATCACACACTCAGAGATGGGGTTCCAGCTCAGGTCCAGTTCTGTCCGATGGGAGGGGTTGGACTTCAAAGCTGAGACCAGAGAAGCCCAGCTGATCTCTGACAACCTGCAGCCTTCCAGTCTAAGAAAAGAAGACATCATGTAGATTAATTCAAATAAAATGTGTTAAAAGTGACAAACTATGTCAAAATCTTGCTGAGAAAATAATCAAACAAAAATCCATGTTTCAATCTCTTTAAGTTCTATATGTGCATTTCAACATTAGATTTTAAGCAGCCAGTCAGTACTTTGAATCTGACATTAAGCTGTTTCCTCATTTATTGTCAAAGTGCATATATCCATCCATCCATTTTCCACCGCTTATTTGGGGTCGGGTGGCGGGGGCACCAGACGAAGCCTAGAAATTCTGTCCATAAAAGTTATGAACAGAACCGGAGACAAAGGGCAACCTTGTTGGAGTCCAACCCTCACCGAAAACGGATCCGACTTACTACCGGCGATGCGAACCGAGCTCTGACCCTGGTCGTACAGGGACTTAGCAGCCCATAACAAAAGGCCCGGTACCCCATACTTCCGGAGCATCCCCCACTGGATTCCCCAGGGGACACGGTCGAACGCCTTCTCCAAGTCCACAAAACACATGTGTACTGGTCGGGCGAACTCCCATGCACCCTCCAGGACCCCGCTGAGTGTATAGAGCTGGTCCAGCGTTCTACGGTCAGGGCGAAACCACACTGCTCCTCCTGAATCTGAGGTTCGACTATCCGACGGACCCTCTTCTCCAGAACCGCCAAATAGACCTTCCCAGGGAGGCTTAAGAGTGTGATTCCCCTGTAGTTGGAACACCCACTACGGCACCCTTTTTAAAAAGGGGGACAACCACCCCAGTCAATCCAATGGTACTGCCCCTGATGTCCACGCGTTTTTGCAGAGTCGCGTTAGCCAACGCAACTCCACAACATCCAGAGCCCTGAGGAACTCTGGCTGGATCTTATCCATCCCCAGAGGCTTGCCATCACGGAGGTTTTTGACCGCCTTGGTGAATTCAGCCCCGGAGATGGGAAAGCCTGACTAGAGATCCCCAGGCCCTGCCCCTCCATTGGAAGACGTTCCAGTGGGATTGAGGTTGACTTTGAAGTACTCCGCCCACCGACCCACAACGTTGTGAGTTTTGGTCAACAGCGCACCACCCCTACTATAAACAGTGTTGGTGGGTCACTGCGTCCCCCCTTTGAGACGCCGGATGGTGGACCAGAATCGCCTCGAAGCCATGCGGAAGTCGTTTTCCATGGCCCCTCTCAAGTAGGCTGGTTCCAGAGCTGTGCATTGAGGCTCAACGAGTCGAGTCCAGTCGAAATCTCTCTGCCTTGTGCACCAACTGAGGCTCCTTCCCAACCAAAGAGGTGAAATTCCACGTCCATAGAATTAGCTTCTGCAGCCATGAATAGGTTCGCCAAGGTCCCCAACTCCAGCTGCACCCGTTGCACACCGCACCCAACCCCTTTGGGCCCTCCTATGTGTGGTGAGCACAATGGAGAGGGGACCCATGTGACCTCTTCTGGCTGAGCCCCGGCCGGGCTCCATGGGTGAAATCCCAGCCACCAGGCACTCGCCAACATGGCCCACCTCTGGGCCTGGCTCCAGAGTGGGGTACCGGTGACCTGCGTCCGGGCAAGACAGCACTTGATCCATCTGTCTTTTTCATCATAAGGGGTTTTTGGGCTGCATTTTGTCTGATCCCTTGCCTTGTGCATTTATTTTCTGAATAACCGGAATGTTTAGTCATGTTAAAATCAACAATAGTTTATAAAGTAAGTCGGTGCTTCATTCAGCTTCAAATATTCCAGATGAAAGGAAGAAAGAATGTTTGATCGTTTGCAATTTTGTAAACATCTATCCATTCATTTTCGTAGCTTATTGTCATAGTGATCATAAATGTAATATTGTGTCTACTCTGTAAGTCGCTTTGGATAAAAACGTCTGCCAAGTGCATAAACATAAACATAAACAGGGGCGGTGTGGTGGTTAGCACTGTCACCTCCCAGCAAGAGGGTTCTGGGTTCGAATCCCGGGGGAACCAGGACCTTTCTTGGTGGAGTCTGCATGTTCTCCTGTGTCTGTGTGGGTTCTCTCCGGGTTCTCCGGCTTCCTCCCACAGTCCAAAAACCTGCATGTTAGGTTGATTGGAGATTGGGGAAATTGCCCTTAGGAGTTAACGTGAGTGGTTGTTTGTCCTTGTATGTCCTGTGTGTGGCCCTGTGATGGACTGGCGGACTGTCCAGGGTGTACCCGGCCTCTTGCCCGTTGACCACTGGGATAGGCTCCTGTGACCCCATCAGGGAATAAGCGGTATTGATAATGGATGGATCAACATAAACATCCACTCCTTTGGAATGTCCAATCAACCTAACATAAAGGTTTTTGCACAGTAGGAGAAAGCTGGAGAACCCGGAAAGAAACCACTCAGACACAGGGACATGAGAAAGGTCCTGGGTCCCCCGGGGACTCAAATCCAGAACTCTCTAGCTGTGAGGCGATGGTGCTAACCACCACACCACCGTGCCATGCTATTTCTGAACATTACAGGTTTAAATATTTTTTTTAAACCTGCAAAAAAAAGGACGGATTCTGAAAAGATTGTTATTGATAAAATAAAAAGACAGTCTGAATGTCAACTTTTTAACCTAAATGATGAGGAGCTGAAGCACAACGTCCAGTGGGAGAAAATATCTGCAACCAGCAGCCCCAAACCACCCGAATCACACAGCCTCCATCTTTACTAAACAAAGATGACTCAGAGGAGCTCACAGAGCCAAGTGAAGGCTGAAACATGTGGCAGAGCTCTGCTGCTTCTTTTAGTAATTTTAACATGGAAATAAACCCTTTAAATTGAAGAGAAAAGCTGACAGAGCTGCAGTGAACTAACCTCAGAGTCTCTAGTCTGCAGTTTGGACTTCCCAGTCCAGCAGAAAGATGTTTCCCTCCTGAATCCATCAGCATGTTTCTACTCAGGTCCAGTTCTTTCAGATGGGAGGGGCTGGACTTTAAAGCAGAGGCCACAGCTTCACAGACACTCTCTGACAGTTCACAGTCTGCAAGTCTGTGGTAGAAAACATGGAAAGAAAGCTAGAATAAAACCAGTGAACACAAAGTGAACACAAACTGTAACTAATATATGGAAAGAATGTGATGTGAATTAATGTTATCTGAGGTTCATCTCATCTCACTTGAATGTGACAGTTATTCCTTTACTGATTCTGATAAATTCCCAAATTTCCCAGTACATATTCAGATTTTCTTCTTCAGAATCCTAAACTTCCCTGGAAGGAAAAATCCGCGTTCATCCAGTTCTGACCTGAGTGTTTCCAGCCTGCAGTTTGGACTTTCCAGTCCAGCAGAAACATGTTTCCCTCCTGAATCCCTCAGCTGGTTGTTACTCAGGTCCAGATGTGTCAGACTGGAGGACTGAGAGCTGAGAACTGAGGACAGAGCTTCACAGCTTCTCTCTGAGAGGTTACAGCCAGTGAGTCTGAAAATAGAGAAAATAAATAATAAGGGTTTTACATGTTTGTGTCTTATTGTTTATGAAAATGATATGAAGCAAAATCCGTAATTAATTCATCAGTAATTAGAAGACCAACCACAAAAGTAAACCCAAATTCAGACATAATGAAGACGTGCAGCTGTTGTGACTGACAGTCTGATGAGGAAATACCACAAACAAAGCAAACATTTCTGTGGACTCCATGGAGCAGACTGGAGATATCCCCTGCAGATTATTTTGGAAAAAGCTATTAAACGTTCTTTTAGAGCTGTTTCAATCTGGAGGAGAACATGGACAGGGAGCAGGACTTGGAATTCTAGCCTGTAGTCACCCACAGAGATCTGTTTGATAAAATGTGTGGAGATTTTCTGTCCATGTTATGCAAACATCGAACTCAGTTACAAAAACACTTGGAATGATTATGTGTGTGTCTGAAATACAGGAATAATCAGACTTAAGAGGAAAAGAGAGCTTATTAATATGAAAATTTACATCTGTAAGATTCTATTGAACTTTTAAGTCAATAATAGTTTCCTTGAAACTGAGTTTGATTGTGACTATGCTGTTTGTCTCCAGCTGATAAGTGACCACTTAAAAGGAGATCAATCTTTGTCTGTACTCACAGAGCTTTCTTTGAGGCTTTGACCACTGGCAGCAGCCTCAGAAGAGCCTCCTCTGAAGCAGAATATTTCTTCAGATCAAACTCATCCAGATGTTCCTCTGATGACAGTAAGACGAAGACCAGAGCAGACCACTGAGCAGGAGACAGCTTCTCTGTGGAGAGACTTCCTGAACTCAGGGCCTGTTGGACCTCCTCCACCAGAGAACCATCATTCAGTTCATTCAGACAGTGGAACAGGTTGATGCTTCTCTCTGCAGACACATCCTCACTCAGCTTCTTCTTGATGTACTGAACTGTGTCCTGATTGGTCTGTGAGCTACTTCCTGTCTGTGACAGCAGACCTTGTAGGAGCCTCTGATTGGTCTGCAGAGAAAGACCCAGGAGGAACCGGAGGAACAGGTCCAGGTGTCCATTTGGACTCTGTAAGGCCACCTTCACAGCACTCTGATGGAGATGTTTTAGCTTTGGTTTCTTAAAAAGTCTCTTGGAAGTTGTTTGTTGTTCTTCGAGCAGGTTGAGTCCAGACCTGCTAAAGGTCAGATGGACGTGCAGAGCAGCCAGAAACTCCTGAACACTCAGGTGGATGAAGCAGAACACCCTGTCCTGGTACAGCCCACTCTCCTCTTTGAAGACCTGTGTGAACACTCCTGAGTACACTGAGGCTGCTGAGATATCGATGCCACACTCTGTCAGGTCTGATTCATAGAAGATCAGGTTTCCTTTCTGCAGCTGATCAAAAGCCAGTTTTCCCAGAGACTCCACCATCTTCCTGCTCTCTGGACTCCAGTGTTGATCTGTCTCCGTTCCTCCATCATATTTGACCCTCTTCAATTTGGCCTGAACCACCAGGAAGTGGATGTACATCTCAGTCAGGCTCCTGGGCAGCTGCCCCCCCCCCTCTGGTCCTCAGCACGTCCTCCAGAACTGTAGCAGAGATCCAGCAGAAGACCGGGATGTGGCACATGATGTGGAGGCTCCGGCAGCTCTTGATGTGGGAGATGATGCTGCTGGCCTGCTCCTCATCTCTGAATCTCTTCCTGAAGTACTCCTCCTTCTGCTCATCTTTAAAGCCTCTGACCTCCGTCACCATGCTAACACAGTCAGCAGGGATCTGATTGGCTGCTGCGGGCCGTGTGGTGATCCAGAGGCGAGCAGAGGGAAGCAGCTTCCCCCTGATGAGGCTGGTCAGCAGCACGTCCACTGAGCTGGACTCTGTGACCTCAGTCAGGGGCTCCTGGTTGTGGAAGTCCAGAGGAAGTCGACTCTCATCCAGACCGTCAAAGATAAACACGACCTGGAATTTTGCAGAGCTGCAGATTCCTGCTTCTTTGGTTTCAGGAAAGAAGTGATGGAGGAGTCCCAGCAGGCTGAACCTTTTCCCTCTCAGCACGTTCAGCTCTCTGAAGGTGAAGGGAAACAGGAAGTGGATGTCCTGGTTGGCTTTGCCTTCAGCCCAGTCCAGAGTAAACTTCTGGGTTAGGACTGTTTTCCCAATGCCAGCCACTCCCTTTGTCAGCACTGCTCTGATTGGCTGGTCTTTTCCTGGTGGGACTTTAAAGACGTCTTCCTGTCTGATGGTTGTTTCTGGTCTATGTGCTTTCCTGGATGCTGCTTCAATCTGTCTGACCTCGTGTTCCTCATTGAGCCCTGCAGCCCCCCCCTCTGTGATGTAGAGCTCTGTGTAGATCTGATTCAGAAGGGTTGGGCTTCCTGCTTTAGAAATGCCCTCAAACACACACTGGAACTTCTTCTTCAGAGCAGACTTATGTTTACGCCCACTAAGTGCAGCACAATGTTCTGAAAGAAGACAACAAATAACATTATTAAATAAACATTTGACCATGTAAAGAATGAGTGTCTTAATAACTGAATAAATGTGTCATTTCTCCAGCAGGTTAAACTTTCAGAGAAATCCTCTTACTGCTCCTCAGACGCTCAGCCAGCTCCTCCTGCTTCATTCTCCTCAGGAAGTGCACTGTGATCTTCACTAATGCCTCTCTGCTGCTCCTCTGCTCTGCATCCTCATCCTCCCTCTGACTCTCTGAGCCTGGTGGGTCATCTGGACTTAGAGCCTTCTGGATCTTCTTCAGCTCCTCCTTCACAAAAGTCAGCATGTTGTCCTCCAGCAGCTGGAACAGAACATGATCTGAATGATCCAATCTGACTGAAACATGGAGCCAAACATCAGCTCCATGTGGGACACTCTGACAATCCACTGGTCTACAAAGTGCAGCGTGGAGATGTCTGAACAGAAGAAACAGAAAGAACATGTCCAGACCATGAAGATGGAGTCCAGCTGTGTTTGATGCTGCTGGGCAGACTGAGCACTGGGAACCTCTGAACTGAAAATAAACACACAGAGTTTCACTTATGAAGACACAAATTATGAAAATGAGCTGAGCTCACATTAAACACATGTTGGAATAAAACTGTTCAAACTGACTCATACATTTTACACTGTTACAGCATTTACACACAGCTCACCTCACACATGATGGATGGTGGGATGATATGAAGTAAAGAGGATTTATCATTGATGCATCACTCTTCATGGACACACAGCTGGGTCCAGGTCCAGGTTCAGGTTCAGGTTCGGGTCCTGGTCTGAGTCTCGGATGGATCCTGACAGAAAAACACTTGTTTTCTTCAAACTAATTTACTCAGTGATGGTGTTTGAATCTGCAGTGAGACGCCTGTCAGAGAGTCAGAGTGGCTGCTGAGGAACAATGTTCCAGCCAGGATAGCTGTTCAGTGATATTCTCCCTCTGTTTGAACAAAGAGCTGCAGGACTCAACTAAAAACATAAAATTTTAGTTAGTCTCACAGAGACATTAAGAACTGATCCAAGTGTGAAGAAGTTTATCTGAAAACTGGTTATCATCTGAAACAGAACACTACTTACTACTTACTGTCTGTCTGATGAAACATCTGGTTTGAAATGAATGGGTAGACCCATTGACCGGTCACTTTTAAAGGACACACAGCTGGGTTCTGGTTCTGGTCCTGGCTGTTTCCTGTGAATAAAGGTGCTTTAGTCTGGGAGCTGTGACATGGAGAAGAGTCCCTGACAGTTAGAGATGGTCCTCTCACCTCTGAGCTCTGCTCTGGCTCTCATGTTCCCCACACAGAGAGCTTTTAGGCTCCTCACCCTGATCCATGCTGCTGAGGTCACACCAGCTCACACACACTTTCTACCTGCAGAGGAAACAGACACCAGCTCACACACACTTTCTACCTGCAGAGGAAACAGACACCAGCTCACACACACTTTCTACCTGCAGAGGAAACACACACCAG
>JABUIW010036847.1:0-12352 GCA_013363375.1 Menidia beryllina | reverse complement strand
GGAACCAGGACCAGAGGGTTCTGGGTTGGAGTCCCCGGGGGAACCAGGACCAGAGGGTTCTGGGTTGGAGTCCCCGGGGGAACCAGGACCAGAGGGTTCTGGGTTGGAGTCCCGGGGGAACCAGGACCTTTCTGGGTGGAGTCTGCATGTTCTCCTGTGTCTGTGGGTTCTCTCCGGGTTCTCCGGCTTCCTTCCACCGTCCAAAAACCTGCATAGGGAATAAGAGGTTACCATAATGGATGGATGAAGTCATCATCGTCTTGAATCCATCATCACCTCGCAGCTGGTTGTGTCTGAGCTCTCTAGACACGGACGGTTTCTCCGTGTCGTTCTGGGTCTGTTTTGTCCAAACACAGCAGCACCAATGGCAGAAGGAGTCACTCCCCACCTTTTCTTTTGTCGGCCTCACCGTGACGTGAACTCCTTTCTCTGAGAGAGAACTTGCTGAGTGTTCTGCACTCCAGCATTCCTCCGATTCTTCAGAGGGGAGAGTTTGAGGCGCAGGCCTCCAGGGCTGAGGGAGGAAAGGCTTCTCAGCCTCATGGTGGAGTCCTGCCCTGTCACCTGACACCTGCTCCAAGCAAAAGGCTGGAGAAAAGTGCAACGCCAGTTTGGGACAACTTGGCTCGCTATTGTTAAAACTGCACCCCTACCGCCCGGGGACATAGGGCTGACTGGTTAGGCCAAAAAGAACAGAGTGTGTCTTCCAAAAAATTTGAACATGATCATTCATTTCGATGTGTCCATGACTATATGGTTATAAATATAAAACAATATCAGTTACAATATGTTCCCTTCAATTAAGGACATGTTCTAAATATACTGTATGTCAGAGAGAATCAGCAGGTCATTGCTGCTAAAGAGTAAACCAGGTAGGACATGGTAGGACAGGGAGACTGGACGTCCCTAAGGCTGCAAAACAAGCCCATACAATAACACTACCACCACCGTGTTTCCCAGCTGGGAATAGATTGTCTTCCTGGTGTACATGGTTGTTCCTCCTTTTGAAATGATCAATTAGCTGAACACTTGTGAGGAATGCTTTGAATGTTTGCCAATTTGGACAGAACCCATCAAATGATTGATCACTAAGGTCCTGAAGTTCTAAAGTCAACCATGCCGTCACATGTACCCACAAAGAAGCGTTATCAAGACATATGTACAACTCTTTAAAGAAGACTGTTTACCTATTCAAATCCAAACTTATTGAAACATTTGACTGTCATTTTATTGTAAAAAAAACTGATAATGTTATCAATTCACATTTTTAAGCCATAAAATTCTATAGAATTATAAGATAATTTCCCTCAAGGAATAAAGACCATGCAGCTGGTCATTAACAGAAACACATTCATTAATTGATGAGCACATTAATTACCTAATGAAATAGCCCTTACTTGTTCAACATTTAGATTTGATAGCATCCCAACTACACTAAACTGAGGTTTCAAATGGGACGTTGAGCTTTTGTAATCTTTTTTCGACAGAATATTTGAGCCCTTCTTGCTCATCTGCACACTTCAATGATCCGGTTAAAGCAAAAGCCCGGCCCTGTGCGTCTCCTCAGACGGCAGGTGGAAGTTCACAGCAGAAGGATCATCATTATCCGCCATAACAAAGGGGGGGGGGGGGGGCTTATTATCCCACATTCTGCACCAGCGTCCCCGCCACTTGTTTACTTGGAGCCATGTGATCCGAACATGTGCTCGCCACCCATCCGCAGCCAGTGAGAGTGATACTTTGAAATTGCATAACCACTTTAACCCAACTCCTGTGTGGCAGCAGAATTTGAAAATAGCTCCCATTAGACATGCAGCCGAGACATTCACTGAAAAATTCCCTCGCTCAAAGGCTGCCAGTGTGCGACTGTGCATGCAAGTGTGTGTGTCCGTGTGTGTGTGTCTGTGTGTGTGTGTGTGTGTGTGTGTGTGTGTGTGTGTGTGTGTGTGTGTGTGTGTGTGTGTGTGTGTGTGTGTTTTGGAGCCTAACACTTTCTTGGTATTAGGATTCTCATTACAGGATCAGCTCTTTCATCCTTAGGTTCAAAGCGGCGCCCTAGCCGACGGCGGTGGGCGAGCAGATACATACTAACATTTGATGGGGGGGGGGGGGGGGGAGCGGGAGATAAAAAAGGAGTGGAAGGACACAGAGCAATGGGACAAGAGAGAGGTGTGAGGAAGGGAATGTGAGGTCAGGAGACAGAGGGAAAACTAAGGGAGATCACCAAAGGAGTCAGAGGAGGGGAAAGAGAGGATGGCCAGCGGGGTGATGACCACTTCCTGGACGTCCTGACCGCTACGGCTATGCTAAAGAGGAGGATCTGACTGCATTCTTGAATATGCTGCCAGTAAAGCAGTAAAGAGCAGAGTTGTGCACCAGACAGCAGCCGGGATGCATTTAAAACGTGTCCAGGTACTATTCTGCTGATGACCCCAGGATGGAAAAGTCCACTCCGGTCCACCCCCCCTCCGTCCCCACTGGGAACTCAGCGGCTTGACCACGTTACGTCGCGTATCAAGTGTTCGCGTCAAAACGATGCCGTTTCCCTCCCTCGGCCTCCTCACAGGGCCAGATATACTTTCCCTTTCTAACAGCCTACAGTTCCTGCTAGAGCAGATCAATAGAGCTGCATTCTGCTGGCGTGGCTTTCGGAGGGGGGGGGGGCAGCTCCGCCAGCAGCCACTGACATCTGCCCCGCCGGGTAATGGAGGGGCTTGGGTTTGGGCTATACATCAGCTGGACACACGAGAGCCTGTCCACCACCGGTGGGGGCTCATACTGGGACGGGTCTGGATCTGCTCCTCATGGTCCTCCTGGCCCCTCTTCTGTGGGGCAGACTAGCCATGACAGAGCGGGGGTCTGCGTCGGGGGGGGGGTGTCACCTTCCATCTTTCCATCCGCTGACCTTCTGCAAAGCTGATCAACTCCAACGCGCGTGTGTGTGCGTGTGTGTGAGTGTGTTGTGTGAGTCATTAGCAGCTACGACGGCTCACATGCCTGTGAGGCACAGAGCAGCAAGAGAAGAGAAGGTCAATCCTCTCGGGATTCTGTCAACCTCTGGTTTTCATTCAGACTCAAGGCCCATCGCTGCGTATCTATGCAGCTACGAGCAGCTCTGCAGTTTCTGACCTTAAATAGCAGCCATGTTTTGTTTTTGTTTTTGTTTTTATTTCAAACTAAAACTGAATAGATAGGGAGCCACTGTGAAACATTGAACTGCTCTCTTTTAGTATTTGATACCGTAACACTGAAGAAATCTGTCCAAATTTGAGGGATTAACTTTATTCCTCCTAAGTATGATCCAGGAACTACCAGTGAGACCCATATCAGCAGCGTGTTACAGGTTGTGATGCCCATTCTGCTAGCTGTGCCCTTGTGAAGGTAAAGCAGCGTCAAAATGACCAAGCTTATAGAATTCAATGTGAGAGGCCACACAATACAATGTGAGCACTTGTGTGACAAAAATCACAACTCGACCACAGACACACACATATTTTTTCTGGGAATAGTCAAATTCAAATAATAGTATTTCTTCTCTAACATGTAACAGCCGAGCATTTACATGTTAGCAGTACAAGAAATGGGGATTAAATTGTGTTTGTCAGAAGACCCCCTGTTGCTTCTCATATTTGACAAATATTCACACACATTCACATTTTTATAAACTCTGTTGAAAATGAAAAGCTGACAGATCAATAAATGCTAAACTGCATGTAAAAATTGTCAAGATTTAGCTTTGAAAACAACTTTATCAGGATGCTGAATATATTAGTGCTGTTTTAAAGCTGTGCTAAGGCAAACCTGAAATCCAGCCAGGCTGGCTTCCTCCTCCTGACTTAAGGCTAGCTAATACGCCAACGCCTTCATTGTCTTATATATGCCCACGTGCATGAGAGCATTAACTGCTTTGGCCTCTTGTTTACCATTATATCTTAACATATATATCTGAGACTGTTCAATCTGCCATCATTAAAACTCCACTGGAAAAAACAACAGCACATTACCACACGTTTGATGAAAAGTTGAACCCTGATCAATTGCGTGTCTCTAGGTGTTGGCAGAACCAATTACTGATTTTGTTGTGCATCTTTTCCATGATACAAGAGTGTAGTCAAGCATCATAGAAGGAAAGAGACCACATTCTAAAGAGAAAACATGTGGGGAGATTTCCATCTTCGACAATAGATTGTTTCCTCAAAACTGCCTGTTGACTTCCCCATAGCGACACACACCTTTGTGTTGTCCGGTGGTGACCTGATCAACCTGTTGAGTCTCTGAGCAGGAACTTTCAGTGTATTCCAGTATGTTCACTTGTCTGGGAACCACCTCAAGTACGCTTTCAGAAGGCCAAAGAATTTAAAGGGCTGTGCTTCTCCTTTGTTTGCTTTATTAAGGCAGAAGGCAAACCAGACCGCCAGCATACACACTGTACGCTCTTCCAAACCTGGGAATTGAATTATAACTCACAGCGCTCATCATTTATGAAGATTAACAATTGTATTCATTCCTGTGTGAGTGTGTTTTATCTGCTGGCCTCAGCAAAGTGATTGTGTTAGATATTGATGCAATGCTCTTCACGCCTTTATAGAGTGTAAAATTAACGAGCTGTCGGCTCTGCGGATGAGATTAAATGTTGTTTGTGCGTGCGTGTGTGTGTGTGTGTGTGTGTGAGAGCATGAGAGTGTACATGATTCATTGGTGGTGGGCGGCTGGAGAGGTGCTGCTCTGCATGTTAAACTGATGCCACAGTCTGTGAGGGTCAGCACGTACCAGGCCCAGGGAAAGGACACCGCAGTTGGAGGACGAGCTGGATAACTCCAAGTCAGGTATTTATAACAGGATTGATCACACATTATTACCCCCCGCCCCTCCTCCCCCCGGGTTCCTTCTACAAAAACACTTACAGGAACCAAACCGTGCTTCAAATCTCCTCTCCTACATACATACGTGCAAAATCAGGAAGCAGACTATCATCATCACAGGGAGAAGGGATTTTTCCCAATCTCCCTGAACCCCCCCCTTTAAGCCCAGGCTATTCTTTGGCATTACAAGGAAAAACATTGACATATTATCTGCCTAACAACTAGCCTGGCAGACAACGGAGAAGGAATGAGAACTGTCACAATGTGGGAATCGCTTTACTTCAGGAAAATGGAGGCTCAGGGCTAAGCTAATGGGAGGAAAGGGCCGTATGGTACCGTCAGAGCTGACAACTGCAGCAATCGCTAAAAAATAAGACACCTTTGTATTGTACAGAGGGGGGCTATAACTAATTAGACGTAAAATCATCATGGGGAATGTTAACTAAGATGTTATAGTCATATCTGGTAACCTGGGGATGTATCGGCACTTAAAGTTTTGAAAGTCTTAAGGCTTTTTTTGCCTACAACCACATCATTAAGGGGTATTTGATGAGATTAAAATAAACTGAGCTGAGAATGTATGTCTCAGTCATTAAGTCTGAAATATAGCACTGAGACCTCCCTTACTCAGAGCTGTCACTGTGAGCGTGTTCATTTGTAACTGGAACATCATAAAGCAGCCTCGAAGCCCTGTTAGCTTCCTGGGGTAAGATGATTAGAATCATAGCAATCATAGCAAATATGCAATTTGCTATTCCTTTAATTTGATGACCTGAAGGGAAGAAGAGATGGAAAAGTAAGACTCCAGATACTGAAGCTGGAGCTGAGCGCTGCTGTTTAATGCACAAGGCATTTTTGGGGTGTGGGATGAATAAAACATCAGAGCACCTTGTTTATATCCATCCCTCAACCGTAACTCGTTCTTTACATAATTGAATTCCACCCCGTTTGAGGCAGTGCATCTAATTGAACCTCTACTTGTTAGCCAGGAAATGATTTGTTTCCATGCAAAGTTCGGACGTCTCAGAGTTTTCTTGGACCTCAAAAGGAAAAAAAAAGGCTTCTTGCATCAGCTTTCCTTCTGTCTTGAGCGTTTCAAGCTGCACATGTTGTCTGCCTGCCTTCATACACTGTGAGAGAGGCTGCCTCACGACCTGGCAACCATTCAAACAGGATAATATAAATGCAAAACCGCACTGCCCATCCTCACCTCCCTTCCTCCCTGCGTTACACTCCTCTTTTACACAACGGGATTTGGTCCATGTCTGAGTTGTTGCTTCATTTGTTATGTTGCACATTAGAGAATTAGCTCCCTGCTGACAGGCTTCAGTTGTGAGAGAGGCCTGATCCATAGTCTGATGTGTTCTTTATTTCCGGTCATGCCCTCTCCGTATGGACACCGTTGTTGCTGAGTTAATGGTCACAGTCAAGTCTGAGTTAGGGAACAGCAGCACATTAGCATTCAGCGTTAGCATTGGCATGGAAACACAGGGAGCAAGGGTTTGTGGGTACTCTTCACATAGTGCTGTGAAAAAGCTGCCCATTATGTCTATTTGTTTCATTTCCAAGGGCTTCAATCGATTTTTGAAATTGTTCTTAAGAATTGTTCTTTAGAAATAGTTATTCTGCCTAAACTCTGAAAACGTAACACAAGAGTTAGCAAGTTTCTCCAGCAAAATAGCTAGAATCCATAAAGACCATGCAGACTAGATTCAAACTCTTAGCATACAGTCAGATTATCTTTGAAGCTGCTTATTCACATTTAGTTTTTTTTTCTTTTCTTCTCTCTATGCCACATAATCATGTGACAAAATCACCATTAAAGTGGCTTCAAAACAAAGTCTGTACAGGGAATTTGGCTACAAATAAATAGTAATGATCTTTACTGGAAAAAGTTAGAAAAGGCAGAAAGTCATGTGCATGTATTCTGGGAAAGTCAAATTAAATTTACAGGGTCATGCTGTTATGGTAGCTCAACTCAGCTGGTTTCCCGACTGCATTTAACCCTTCACTGCCAAATTTGTATTGTTTTTGATACATAGATTTCTAAAACCTATAGCTGAAACCTTGGACATGTATATTTACATATATACGTATATATGTATTTAAAGAGACAAACAAAGACATTAGATGAAAACTATCTTTCCATTTTCCCTTGGGTCAGGATTTAAAGGGTTGATTTTACACCCCAGTCTGATACAAGTATTTCATGTTGTTTAGAAACTTAGTCATGATGTATATGTTCAACATGAACTTCCTTTACCTTTCTTTTGGGTTGTTTGGTCTATTATAACTGAATAAGCTCTCTGTCATTCTGCCTCTGCAACAGAACTATTAGATTACATACAAAGTCCTGCTGTATATCTTATAAAACTCTCAATAAACAGGACGCTGTGTTTCTCTGCCTATTCGCTGCTACTCGTTCTTGACTGAAGCATCAGTTTGAATTAACAGTGCATGCAGTAGATCACATTCTGAACTTGCTGTCTGGGAACTTTACTCTGCAGCAGAAGGTCAGAGGTCATATTCCAGTAGTTTATTGTCAAAGTCACTTTACACAAAAGCATTAGCTCCATGTCAATTACTGTGAACAGCTATCAGGATCATTTCCAGCTCAATGCCCAAGATGCAGGTCAGTGTTTTTTAGCCCATTTTTCAACCTGTGGAAACAATGCAGGTTTAACAAGCCCACTTTGACAGTAATATGGGGCAGAACAACACACAGTAAGCTGATCCCTTGTTTTGGAGGAATAAGGATGGGAACATGCACGTGTGAGCGTGCTGTGCTCTGACTGACAGCCGGTTTCAGGTGAACGGGAGAGAAACCGGAGACGAGGAGGTCAGAAGACACTGAGACTCAGGCTCAGGTGGACCGGGTCAGTGTTTCCACTGACACCTCCCCATCCTTTTAAGAACCGCACTTCAGTAAAACACCCCACCGGAACAAGTTACTGAGAGTTCAGAGTTACACAGCAGAGCTTCTCCTCCGTTAAATGCACAATCTACAGCCTGGAGAGACTCTCTGCATGTGTGTGGGACAAGAAACTACATTAGTAGTTCCAGCTAGGAATCCTCTTGCTTTAAGGTGACAGTTCGAACCAAAGCTACCTTCACACTGCAACCTGAGGTGACTCAAATTCCATTTTTTAGTGAAATCGGATTTCTTTGGCGTGACCGTTCACAATTCCAAATACATGGATAGAGCTATTCTTCCAAATACTACTATACATGCCTTTTCCCTCCACTGACTGGTGTCTGCATCATGGCCCGCCGTGCCTGCTGTTTTTCCCTTTGCATAGCAGGATGCAGAAAAGAAGCATTCGTGGAGTATCAATGCGACCTGGCGGTACGGACACAGGTCACGATTGAAAAGATCGGATACACACGGGATTTAGGGCCACTAATCACAGTTCACACGGCGGCCTGAAATGACCCAAATCCGATTTTTTTTTGCCCTAGTGCGACTTGTATCCGATCTTTTCACAACAATCCGAACAACACAGATTTTTTTTTAAAGCGACCCAGACCACTTGGATCTAAAGTTGAAGGAACAGATTCAGTTCTGTTCTATAATAATGTTTAGATACTGTGAGGCAGAACAATCGGATTTAAGGAAAAAACTTAAGATATTACTTAAAATATTACGACAGCTTTTTGCTGCGTCCTTAATGAAATGGAATATGCCCAGGGCCCATCCTGACCACCAGGACTGTGGCTATCTGGAGGATAGTGGTTTGCCTCTCAATAGCAGCCTTCACATTCCATCCTCTAATCAATCCTGATTTTCACCCGCACCCTCAGACCTGACATTCAAAGCCACTGATATTGGGACAGGATTAGGGGATTCCGTGGATCTGCAAAATAAAAAATTGTTATGTTATTACGGTTCAAATCATGTCAACTGCTAATTTTTTCTCTGGTCTGGACACTTTCACATTTTGATACTTTTTTTGCACTGTTCCTGACAAACAGAATAGACAAAGAATCTGAGAATGCGATGATGATTTATCATGATGCCATCATGCAAGAATGTTAAGTTTACACTTCATATTTTCAGCATGAAATGGACGCAGGTATGACAACTGATACCAGTTCACCAGACTTAATGCCTCATGTCATCTTTACAAGCAAAGTTGTATCTGAGTAACTTTTTTGCTTCTTTATTTCCAAACAACTGCACTTTCCACAGTGCAAAAGGCTCATGACATCACCCCTGACTGGCTTGTTGTGTGTTTGGGCTCATTCCCAACAAGAACGCATAACGCACAAGCACAAAGTTTTCTTTTTTTTCTTCTTCTTGAATAATTTACATCTTTACTCACAGCAAAAAGCTCGGTCAATGGGAACCCTGCGGGAAAGAAAGAAAAAACCTTTCACAGTGCCTGATATGCAGCAGCCAGTCAAGCCCACATCACCGGCAAACGGGCCAAACTGGGACCGAGAACCCCAGAAAACACACACACACACGCTCACGAATGTGGCTGTGCTCGTACGTGCACGCTCACTCTGGCAGAGCCCGGCTGTCCGTCTCATTACGACCGGTCTGTGCCCTGCAGCGGGGGGGAGTATTTAGACAGTTGTCCGGGAGAGTTTGCAGGGAGCTAGATTGTGAGCAAATTAGTTTTGGCCCTGAGGGCTGAGTCGATGGCGGCCTGGGGCCGTCCGTGGGCGCGCGCGTGCAGAGCCGTGCGCGAAAAAGAGAGCGTGTCGGGGCTGGAGGACATCACACAGGCCCCCATGTGCCTCTGCGAGCCTCCAAAAATAAACGGGCACTTGCGTTGACCCCCTGTTGATGAATTCATCTGGGGGTAAATGTCACCGATGTGTCAGCGGCGCGGATCACATTTGTCTGCTCGTGTTCTTCCTCTCGCTCTTCCTCCCTCACCTTCCTCCTCCTCTCCCTCGTTGTATTTACTGTGGCAGCTGAGGTGGCTCCTGTTAATTTTAGCAGGCCTGCCCGCTCCCCGGTGATTGATTGGACGGCGGGGCTCAGGTTGTAAATAGATGTCCTGCTCGCATGCTTGTTTATGGGGGTCCGGAGCCCACGCGGCTGATGGGAACACCCGCTGAGCGTGAAACACGGCAGGTGCAGGAGAGCTCGGGGTCAGCGCGAGCGGCAGACGCACGCCTGATGGCGTTTCTCCCCGCGAAAGACCCTCTGACACGAACCGGGAGGCCCGAATGTTGCTGCTGGCTGCCATCCCTAAACACGCTGCCCACTCCTGTCGCTGGACCTATGAGAGCGGCTTACAGTGACCCAACCAAAAGCAACACGAGGCATCCCAGCGTCCATCAACCGGCACTCAGACCGTCACGGGCAGCTCAGATGACGTGCCCGGTGCCTCTGTGAGGCTCCTCCAGCATCTCTGAGCAAAGAACATGCCCAAGCTAGGAGTTTCCAACAGTGGGGAAACACAGTAAAAACTTAAAAGAGGTCATTCCAGGCCTTTTGGGAATTTTCCATTGGCTGCTTTCGGTGTATTTCATGGCTCTTAATGCATGGATAAGATCTGCACAGTTCGCACCAGAGGGAATGATTTTCTCTCTCAGTCGCTGTCCTTTTAGCAAAAACTCCTAATCAGACCCAGACTGGAAATCTTCTATCTGGCCTCAAATCGACTTTGGAGCCATCGTGAACAATCAAGAAAAAGATTGTGTCAAATTAATCACAAGGCCTGGCATCAGGCTTCTCATTAGAACCAGAGCTTACACAGGTAAGTGTGAGAATTCCCAGGTAAACATGTGTGTTTCCGTTTCTTTTTGTCAAAAGCATGAATGTGTGATCAGCCCATTAGGACTGTGTGTTAGTTCACAGGCAGGGGAAGCCATTCCAGGCTGTGGTTTAACTCCAGACTCCAGACCAGGGTCGGTCCCGCTGTGGCACGCTGAGGTTTCAGTGAGGGTGGAGGCCTTTCTGGCCTTCTGACGTGTGTACAGCACAGGTTACCCGACAATCCAGACACTTGCACGTGAGGGTGCGACGTGTCTAAGAAGCGCGCACGTGTTCGTTTGTGTGTTGATTAGTGTTTTGTGGTGGTGTCTGCGTGTGAGATAACAGTCCAAAAATAGGTTCTGGTGTGTACCCGATGTGTTGATGAGCTTCACATCTTTTTGGAAAGTATCCCACAACTCTGCCGGATGGGTGAGAAAACCTCCTTTAAGCTTTTGGAATTTCATCAAATTCACCTTCACATCTTTTTCGCCATTAAATCTAATGAACGCTTATCACTTTGCTCTCCTTTCTGTGTGGAGTTCGGATGTTCTTCTAGTCTATATGTGTGTCCATAGTTCGGGAGGTAGGTGGGTGGTTGGATTTGGGAGGTGTGGATATATAAAGGAGCATTGTTTGTTGCCACTATGATGCTAGCTTTAGGTTTTTCTGTTGAAGACAGCCTTCATTCACTCCAAAATTAATCCAATATACCATTTATCATTGTGGCCGTCGTGCCACCGTGGGTGCCCCGACAGAGTCTCTGAGATCAGGATTTGTTGGGTTGACAGGTTTATTGGAGCGTGTGTGCCACGCACACACACTCTCTCACACACAAGCACACACTCACACACGCCCGGCTAGGGCTCGTTCGGTATCGGCCGTTTCGGTTCCGTTCCCGAGCTGGTGGCGGGTCCTGCTCCAGCTCTCTCCAAAACCAGTCTTTCCCAGGTCCAGCACGCTACTCTTTTTACAGAGGGGAGAGTGATTAGGCAACTGGTTTCAGGTGTGCCCAATCATCTCCCCTGACACTGCTCCCTTGAGCCATCTCCACACCTCCTCCCCCCTGCAGCTGAGCGCCACGCCCCCTCCACATACCTCCACCGCCTGACTTAGGCCGGGGAGCCGTCCGGCCTAACCCACTCCCCCCCCCCTCCCCATGGGAACGGGAGAGGAAGTCGGCCACGACCATCTGCGTCCCCGGCCTATGGACCACCCTGAACTTAAAAGGCTGTAAAGCCAGATACCAACGGGTGATCCGCGCGTTGGCATCCTTCATGCGGTGGAGCCACTGGAGGGGAGCGTGGTCCGAGCAGAGGGTGAATGAGCGCCCCAGCAGGTAGTACCGCAGAGCATCGACCGCCCACCGGATGGCCAGGCACTCCCTCTCCACCGTGCTGTACCTGGCCTCTCTGTCAGACAGCTTCCGGCTGATGTACAGTACAGGGCGGTCGACACCCTGCACCTGCTGGGACAGAACAGCTCCCACCCCTCTGCCCGACGCATCAGTCTGCAGTGTAAAGGGGAGACAGAAGTTAGGTGTGTGGAGAAGAGGCTCCCCACAGAGGGTCTGCTTTACCCTCTCAAGCGACACCTGGCACTGCTCCGTCCACTGGACCGGATCTGAGGCACCCTTTCGGGTGAGGTCGGTCAAGGGGCTGGTCAGCTCCGCAAAGTTTGGAATAAACCGGCGGTAATAGCCGGCCAGCCCCAAGAACCGCCGCACCTCTTTTTTCGTCTTGGGTCTTGGGCAGGCCGCAATCGCCGCCGTCTTGTCCAC
>JABUIW010036722.1:0-7500 GCA_013363375.1 Menidia beryllina | reverse complement strand
TTTGTGTGTGTGATTGCTAAGAGCCTTGTTAATTCATTATTTTTGTTAAATGGGAGGATTTTGTGTAGACCTATTTAATAAGGTAACTTAAGTAAGAGACAAGAGGCTGAGTAAATGTGACTGTGTACACATCTGGTTATTTTCCATTGCCACCTGCTAATAAGAAAACATTAGGTTCTCTACTCTTTCCTTGATCCTTTCCAAAATGGCTCCATCAACCTTAAACCGTCTTTAGATATTTGACACTTCCTGACGGACTCAGACTGGCTTTCCACCCCCTGCTGACATCAATGGCACATTTAGACCAGCAGAGACAAACTTTATATCTGTGTCTTATAAATAAGGCTCTTAAGGACATGCCCATTCTGTTAAAAAAGCGTCTCCTGAGTACTTTGAAATACCTCAGGGACCCAGTCTGAATCTTTATTATAAGGCCAGATAGGACAGCCCTGGGCTCTTTGGGTGAGAGACCCTTGAAAGATTTAAAAATGATGAATTGCACTCAGATTTCTTAATAATGAGGCGGACATTTTGAAAAACGTATTGTTACATTTCATTTAGTGTCTTACACAACCTGTCAAAAGAACCTATTCATTTGAAAGAGCTGCTCAGTTCTGTGAATGCTCGATTAAATAAGAGAATTCCAGTTGAAGGTTTCACTTTTATGCAACTGTTCAAAGGCCAGACGAGGTTATCTGTATGGCACATTATGTTCAAAAGACAAGTCACAATAAGTCCACAAAACGCTCAAAAGAGCATTCACTCCAGTCTTTGTGGCTCTAAAGGAGAACAGTAGCTAAAAGCACGTGGGCATATTAGATTGCCAGGTTTTTGCTCATTTTTTGGGATTTTTACTTTACAAAATAAACCCTTTGTGCACAGAAAATCATTGTCTCTGCTTTGTCAGAATGTGCCAACATTTATTTCCTGGATAACTCTGACTGATAACCTCCATCCGGAGAGAATCTGACAAACCGTGAGGAAAAGACTGGAGGAATCTCAGAGGATTGGGGACCAAGATATTGTGAGAAAAGATGGGGTGGACTACACAAACAGACTTTATGTGGGGGGGTGTCCACATATTGACTGCTGCCCATAAGACCTAATGTTACTGCCAGCTCTGGTCGGGTATTTTTATTTCCAATTCCGTGTTGAGGGGTTTAACAAACACCATATCCTGTAACCATTAACAGAGATAGATATGCTAGTAGGTTCAGACACGTTTTTTTCTGCTAGCTGGAGTGCAGAGAATAATATGCTTGACATAGATAACAAAAGAGTGTGATATTAGACACAAACTGTCACAAAGTGACAGTTGTTGCTGCTTTAACGTTTTAGCTCCCGCTATCAGGAGTGTAACGGTCCGTCCAGTAAGCCACAGGGACAAAGGCATAAAGAATATATTCTATTTATTTTTCTATTATTCTTCCAAAGAAAAGGACATCAAATTCCAAAATATGACAAAAAAATGGGCCCAAAAGAAACAACTAAAGCATACCTAACTCAGGATAACAAACCAACAACTGACCCCCCACAATGAACACAGGGGAATTTAAACACAAAGGCTAGCCTACACACACCAGAAGGGGTGGGAGATGAGGCAAAGACAAAGTGTATAAACATAAACAATTAATTTAACCCAACATATTTTAACTACAACACCATAACAAACACAAATCAAACCTAACATCAAACTATTTAAGGACTTATACTATAACTAAAAAGAGCAAAGTTATTTTAACATCAGGTCCCCTGCTTCCAGCAGCCCGATGGTTTGTTCCACTTCCTGGTTCATCTCTCCATCAGTCCTCTTTCCCAGCCAGCCCTTCAACTCAGCAAACAAATAATTAATAATTACAGAACAAAGGCGTTTACTAAATGTGTGCACCCATAATAGTAAACCTAAAACAATAGACACACAAACAAATGAAATTATAAATATATGGCATGAAATAATAAATACTAACACTGGGTTAATTGTGGAGGAACCTCCACAAGGAGGGACCGTGTTGTTTGGAGGAGAGAAAGAGCCAAATTGAAGCTTTTGTAGAGAACCTGGTTGTGTGTCTGTGTATCTGTGTGTGTGCTGTTTACTTGTTTAAAAGCTAAGACCCCCTGGCGAGATGATGAGACTTTTGGGCCAAATCATAAAGTATGCCAGGGAACAAAATGAGGAGCGAGCGTATCGCGGTGGGAAAGGCCGCTCCGTTGGTGGTCTGCGTTTATCACAGCGTCACAGCAGCAGCTTCTCCTATTGCTCTAATTCGTCTCCTCTCAACAATCACAAACGCTTCTCCTCTTGTCATTACACCTCTTTTTTCAGCATCCTCTTTGCGCCCTTGTTTCTCTCTTTCCTCACGTTCTTTGGCAAGGTTGTGAGCAGTTCACTTCCCCCATTAATATTCAAATGAATGCAAAATATGTATCAGAATGCAAGAGCTTGTAAATTTGAGGTGCGAATAATGAGAAACTTCAACAGGGCAAATCTGAAATGTCTACATTTGCACTGGTTACAGTTGTTAGAATTTGGCTATAATTACTCATTTTAGCATTGTATGCTATCACATGATCTATGTAAATGACTGATTGTTTTATTCCTTTTAGAACTATATTTTGTGTCAAAGTCTCTGTCTGTGTCCACAGACTCTCTTTTCTCTCTTTTTCTTTCTCTGTTGCATTAGATCCACCTTTAGGTCAACACACACACACACACACACACACACACACCATTTGTTAGCACATTCCTGTCCTCTGCATGAATTAGGACCTGGCCTGTTCGTGCCCAGAGGTAACTGGCCAATAGGACTTCACAAAGACGAATCACGACACGATTACAGTGAATTTATCATCAACTGCTTGTAAAATGTGGCAATTAAAGCTAATAAAGTGTTAGCATTTTGCTAGAATTACTCACGTTAGCATAGTATGCTATCACATGATCTATGCTAATTACTGATTGTCTTACTCTTTTTAGAACTATACTTTTGTGTTGAAGTCTCTGGCTGTGTCCACAGACTCTCTCTTCTCTCTTTTCCATTTGTTACCACATTCCTGTCATCTGCATGAATTAGGACCTGGCCTGTTCGTGCCCAGAGGTAACTGGCCAACAGGACTTGGTTGTGTCCAGTCCTCCTTTGAGGAGGCGGATGGAGCCCAGGAGATAATGCCCATCACCCAGATCTCAGGGCTCTAACCCACTGAGACCCAGAGAGAGGTTTTTGTCTGTTAGAGCCCAGAGATACACTTAACTGTGACCCAATAAATGCCATTTTTTATACTTTTGATCTGGTTTATCTCAGGTTTCCAACTAAAGAACCGGGTTAACAGAGTCAAATCCAAATCAACTGAAAACACACTCAAAGAAAATATAGAGAAAAGGTTCATCCAGATGAGCATAAATGACAAGCAAAGAAGGAAAGAGGTTGCAGTCAGGTGTGGGACGGCCTTTTGTTGTGGAAATGAGCTTCCTCTAAAATCTTTCTGTGGTGGAACTGATTTGGTTAGGGGCTCTTATCTGGGAGGAGCTCAGATTCTGCACTGAAAGGGGCCGGTCCGGCCATCTGGTCCTGATTCCTTCCATAAGTTTCTTCTGTGTGAGGTGTTTCAGGAATGTCCCATCACAAGGGAGGAGAGCGGGAACTCACCGGAGGGACTGCGTTTCTCATCTGACTTGGAAATGCCCCTGGAAGATTTAAAGGAGGATGCTCAGCTTCAGTTAGCCAGTGCTCAACCCCCCCGGAGACACGGACTACAGGCAGCAAACACACTGAGGAAAAAAAGTTAAGTTAGAGGCCAGGATGTTGGAAGGAACGAGACAAAACAGGGAGTTCAAACACAGGGAAAGATGGTTATTGAGAGTGGCAGCTATGCAGAATAATACTGCATTTCCAACTCTAATATCCGAAATCATGCATCCCATTCTGCTCATAACTGAAGCCTTTTAAGGCTTTGAAAGGTAAAACAGTGTTTTCAAGCCATAAATGGACAAACTACAAGGTATAATAGTAAGAACTTGCAGGGTAAAACCCCAGTGACAGATTTTTGGACCCCAGAAAGTACAGTTAGGTTGTTTTTTCTGAGAGTAGAAGGAGTTGGACTACACAGGAAGGAATCTGAGGAATGGCCAAGAAAAGAAAAACTAAACCAAGAGCAGAGAAGGGAAAAGCACAGAACCAACCAGAGAGCATAGAAATAGCAAAAATACAAGAAAAACTCAAACCAAAATCCACAAAAAGCTTTTGACAGTTACAGGCAAAGCTTTCCAGAATGAAAACGTCCAGCATGACGCAAAGACCTGTTTCACATCACACCTTTAGCCGTAAATACACGGTCCCATGTCTTTAAAAGACAAACAAAAACCCCAATACCAAACATCTCGCAGTTTTCTTTCTGCATTGACGAAATATTGTAAATTGATTTGTAATACCAGAGATAGAACAAGCTCCTCCAGATGGACAAAAAGAGGAAAAGAGCTCAGCATGATAATCTCACAGCAAATAAACAACCCTCTTTTCCAGCAGTGTTTAATTACTTTTAATTACTATTAATCGTAGTAAGCTTGAACCTGAAAATTAATTACTTTTTTTAATCGTAGTAACCAGAAAAACAGATCAAATTCAGTCTGAGAAACCTGCTTTTGATTGGCACCACGTGTCACAGTAATCAGTTGAAGCTTCTCCATAGTGTTGTTTGTTAGCTTTGATGTTGTTACTTGGAGTTTTCCATTTCTCGTCCATTCATGTTGACCGTCAGATTGGGTCCAGGTGAAGCGTTTTTGCTCGTGGGAATCCTGAAGGCTCGCGTGGAGGCTTTCCCACAACACAGGAAATGAATCTATGTCACGTCTGGTGTCTCGTCATGTCTTGATTACCCATTGTGTTCACCTGGGGTTCCCCTCCCTCATGTGTTTAAATAGTCCTGTTTCCCCTTGTCTTGTGCGGGTGCGTTTTCGTCTTTTCGTCTTTCGTCTTGTCCTTCTACTCCGTCTTGTCCGTCATCTCCCCCACGCCAGGTTTGTTTTTGTCAAAGTTTTTGCCATAGTCACAGTTTTGCCACAGTTTTGTTAATCGTTATTTTGTTACTTTTCCTCAGTCTTGTTTGCTTATTGCTTTGTTACTTTGATCACAGTTTTCCACAGCTTTGATTTGTACTTTGTCTGGACTTTCACAGTTTTGTTAAAATAAATCTTGTCTTCCCTCATCTCCGCAACTGAGTCCTCCCTTCAAGACCACCCCCCTTGACAATCTATGCAAATTGAAATGCTGGCAGTGAAATTCATCCTGATGCTTGCAGAGCTGGACGGGAGATGGTTTCTGCCTCTAATTCAGAAGATACACAAAAAGATGTTCCACCATCCTGTGCCAACAACAGTGGCTCAAAAGTAGAGCTTCAAAAAGCCAGTAAATTATGAATTACACACATTTGGGTCTCTATAGCGGACTTATTATTATACGTATTATAATTACACCTATTGATTCGGACACAGCCAAGGATTCAAAACGTGAATCCAATTATTGCTGAGAGCGGCTATATTAAGAAGAGAAAGCTATGTATTATCCTTTTACGTATATTATCTCATCCTTTTTAGCTAATGTTTCATTTTTGAAAAACGCTTTAAGAATTAGAGATGATTATAGGTTATTTCCACCATTTTATGAGTATAATCTGTGAGGAAAAAAGTGTACAGATGAACCTAAACCTTTTTTATATTGTGTTTATCTTTGGCTCCTCTCAACATTTATATACCACACCACTCTTTTTGCATTTGTAACCAAAGTAGAATGCAAACAGCAGGAATCTCCTCATCATCAATGTTGAGGCGAGACCGCCCTGGTTTATTTACTTTTTCATATTTGAAGATCAATACTTAAGACTGAGATTTCCACTCTTCCCAGGCACAAAATGACAACAAGACATATCAAAGAATCATAAATAGAACTATTTCTGTGTTGTTTCTGCCCTTTTATTCTCACATTCATGCACTATTGCAGCTGGGACTTCACAACATTTCACATCTCATTCCAAATCTAGTGGGCGTCAAAGGGCTTCTTTATTGAGTTATTTCTCTCAATCTCAGTCATCTTTTGCTGGCAAACTCGGCATTACAGATGACAGACGTGCTTCCCGTTAATCTATGGGGCTGTAGTTGGACTCTGACTGTAATGTGATCGTATCCACTCGGCTCCGGAGCTCCAATCAGAGTTTGATTGGATTAGATGGATATAAACGATAACACAGTGACTTCAAAGTCCTGCCTTGTTGGGACAGTTTGGATCACAATCAAATTCTTCTTATAATCCAAATAACAGTCGGAGCTACACTTCCTAAAATAACCACGTTTATTCTGTCCACGTTTGCCTTCACAGGGCTGAAAATGTGCACTCTGAAGGCTCTGACATGAGCATTAGCATAGTTTAATTCAGACTTTTCTGTCCCTTCAGCTCTGTCTGAGCAGTTTCAGACTTTCAGACTTTCATTTCAGTTTCTGGTCTTTCACCCAAAAAAGGCAAAATGGAGCTCACAGAAAGCACCCGGCACTTACACGAGCGGCCCGGGGCTTTTTTCCCTGAGATGATCAAAGATTATTTTGCGTTCCCGCTCCAAGCTGTGCACCTCACAAAATTGTGGAAAATTAGATCTATAAATTGTCTGCTGAGCTCTTGTCCTCAAACTCGTGGGGAGGATTCACAGTTCATGCTGATGAAAGCTCGAGTCCAATGGAAAGGATGTCGCTGAATCCTTTTAATTGCTCTCCTGAGCCTCTCTGCCCTTCTGGGCTTTGAGATTAATTCACAACATGGCCAGTCTTGTCAACTTTCTGCCTTCAATTATCATCTGTGCGTCCCCCAAGGACTCAGGGGTCTGACTCTATTTTCCCTTTACATGCTTTGTAATTTCTCATTTCTCTTTCTCCAGCAGCATTAATTAGATGCGATAATGTCTTTCATTGTTTCCACTCATATAAATGTAAATAGTGAATTAAATGCTTCAGTATTTAGCAGTGGTGGGAAGTAACGAAGTACAAGTACTCCGTTACTGTACTTAAGTACAATTTCCGTGTATCTGTACTTTACTTAAGTAGATTTAATAATGGATACTTTCTACTTTTACTCCACTACATTTAACAGTAAGTATCTGTACTTTCTACTTCACTACATTTCTATACAGCGTTTCATTACTCGTTACATCCAAGACGCATTTGGGTTTTTTGATTTGTTCGTTAGTTTGAAAGTATCCAATGGCGAGAGCAGAATCAGTCCGCTGAACCAATCCAAAGCGGGAAATAACCATTAGGCCCTCCCTCAAGAAGAGCAGCACAGTACCAGGACCTGCATAAAATATCTAAATCTAAACTGTCACAGGGGGTAAACACAATAAAAACATGCTTTATCTGCAGCATTGCTCATTAAAATGGTACATTACTGATTTATTCAAACTAAATACCATAGGTACACTTAATGACATTATATAAGCCGTTAGCTATTATGGTTGGCAAGTACT
>JABUIW010036562.1:0-11845 GCA_013363375.1 Menidia beryllina | reverse complement strand
TACCTACCTACCTACCTACCTACCTACCTACCTACCTACCTACCTACTGACCTACCTACCTACCTACCTACCTACCTACCTACCTACCTACCTACCTACCTACCTACCTACCTACCTACCTACCTACCTACCTACCTACCTACCTACCTAAATTCTTACCTACCCTGGACCTGTGCTGGGAATGCTCCAGATCCAGGAGACGATCCAGGTCGCGGAAAGTGCTGCACATCCGGCCCATATAACAGGAGATTGAATAGAATCAGCACCAAAAAAAATTGTAATTTTGAGCTGTTTGCCTGGCGTCTAGGTGTCACCAAACTGCTTTGGTTGAGGGCTGGTCCTCATGGTTTCATATAGAGATGAGCAGGCGCTTTCGGGGGTTTCCATGTGGGGTCTTTAGGGGCCAGCCGCCATTGGGCGAGAGGCGGGGTATTGATACACTATGTTAAGCCACATAAATGGTGCCTGTGGGAGTCTTTAACGGCAGTGTGCATAGCCCTAAGCCTGTTTATGGATGCGTGCCACTTAACGCAGTTTGATACATCAATTAAGGCTAATAAGAAGCTATTTTCCCCTCCAAACTCGATTGCGGGGTTCTCGATGTCCCGATAGCGCTAATCTGATTCACGGTGACGTCTCCGTGCAAAGGCACGTCAGCAAATGTGATTCAGGCCGCTCCCCCCGCCGGATCGCCGCGGCTTTCCAGAGCTCTCTCCATTTTCCCGGCCGTGAGCACTTAGCACGGCGTTTACTTGAGGGCCCGTTAGTCACGCCCAATTAGAGACACATCGTCTGCAAATTTACACGAGGTTCCCGTCAACACGAAGGCTCCGTTTGCTGGAATCACAGGGCTCCAGGGCCTCCTGTCGCTGTAACGGGTGGAGACTTTATGGCAGTGGGGGTTGTACCAACAGGGGAGTCGAATGTTGATTTCAATAAATAAATAAAACATTTAAAAACGATTACAAATAGTATGTTAGCCTTGATTGTAACACGAAATAAAACTAGTGGCTACATTTTAAATAAAACCAAGCAAATACAGTAGAACCTCTAGTTCTTTTTGCCTAAACATTAAAAATTTCAATGAAATATTCGACTCAACACCCATAGTAAATTTCCAACGTACGTCGAAGTCGTAGAAAAAAATATAGAAAATGAAAATAAATAAGCTAATTAGTTTAAAGTTCCCGTATTGGAAGTTAGAGTAAGTTATGGTTCGCACTGTATCTCACTCACCACCTCTACCTCCACAACGACGAATTTAGCCAAAGCTAAGTCATTAGCCTCTCATTAGCATCTCGTTAGGTTAAGTTCAAATTAAGCATATTAAGAGGTTCTACTTTAAATAAAACGGGAACAGATCTTTTGACTACTCTCACCTCTGTCAAGCGACTAAACCTTGAAGACAGCGTTAAAATCTAAGATGCTAGCTGAGTTTTGGATTTGAAAACTCCAAAATTTGTTTTGGAAACTCACAGGCCTCCAACATTAAACCGATACTAAGTCATACATGTTGCACATCCACTCATTAGGTTAAGCTCAAATTAATGTGTAAATGACTGTAAAATAACATTATGGCTGTTGTGTTATTTTGTGTCTTCAATGTGCTCGTGTATGGATGTTCACATAGGATCTAAAGGCAGGAGGTGTCCTTCTGAGCTCTGACTGGCTGTTTCTGACAAAAGTGAGTCAATTAAGAGCTATTTGATTTTTTTCAAAGCGCGTTTAACTGCAAGCGATTAATGACAAAGCCTCCAATTAACAGGATTACAACAGCGACTGTGTCCCCACAGACAAAACAGAGCAGAATAAAGTCCATTTCCTTAAAGGTATATAGGCCCATTTATTCAGTCGGTTTAGTTTAGTTGGTTTGGTGGAGTCCAGACTCTGGGGGATTTGATATGGGAATTATCTGTTTAATAAAGCTGGTTGGATTAGAATTCAGACTCCGTTGCTTGGGAGAATTGGATCATCTCTATGTGTTTCTATCGCTTTAGAAATGTCAGTTATTGATTTCCTGTAGTCTGACTTCTTAGTCAGACCATTTAACCCCAAATACTGAATAACCTACATCATAGTTTACACACAGACTTCTGAGCCCTAGTGTTTCTTCGTATGGTGAAACCTACTTTTCTTAATAAGGGTATTTGATGCATTAATGAAATTTGATGAAAAAACTAACATTAATTATGTTGTTCCATATTTTTTCCTTTGGCTAAAATGATTTTTCTTATCCTTTTTCTTGTTGTATCAGGCTTTATGGGGTTAGAATAGGTTGGGTTACCATGGTTTTAAAGGTGGGTTCAAACAGTCCTCCACAAGTACCGGCGGCTAATGGGGATGAAAGCACTCAGGACGAATGAAAGAAAGACGTTACAATGGCTCTGAGGAAACTCATTCAGCGTTTTAACGCCTCCGATCCTCTCAGGCTGCTCGGTATTCTACAGGCACAAACGTATTAATGCTTCAATTAAAGCTCCGACAATATAAGAGCGGATTAAAGCCAGCGTCACCTCCCAAAGAACACTGGGATGTCAGGAGAGTGATAAGTTCACAATGTGTAGGAACTGTTAGCCCGATTCTTTAGTGGGAAACCTGAGAATAAAGGATCCGGAGTGGATCAAAAGTATAAAAAATTACATTTTTTGGACACAGTTAAGTGTATCCGCTGGGCTCTGACAGACTAAAACCTCTCTCTATATTTCGATAGTGGCTTTTATTTTGACGCAGTCAATTCTCAGTTTGGGGTGTGATGTCACTTCCTGTTCCTATAAGTTTTCAGTTGTTCAAGGTGAAGGACACATGTTAGCTTAGCTCCCCTGAACTTTATCTCTCCATTTTGTTGTGGCCAGTAAGTACATTTATGTTGGTTTACTTTTAGAAAGGAGAAGCTAATGAGTAAATAAATAGTTTAGTCAAAATTTTGATGAGAAAGTAAGTAATGCAGCGATTGTACTGGAAATGATGTATGACTCAACAAATATTAGCAATTCCTTTGTGTAAAGTACCTAATTAGCATGGAAGCTAAGCTAAGTGTAGCATGTCTACTATGTAGATGTTTTGTAATACTTTATTATTTGATACTTACCTGATGTTTAGACATTATTTATACTTACCCACTGTATTTGTATTTATTTCAGTTTTACCTTCTTTTCAATAAACCTCGCTAACTACTATTACTGACAGACTAAAACCTCTCTCTGGGTCTCAGTGGGTTAGAGCCCTGAGGTCTGGGTGATGGGCATTATCTCCTGGGCTCCATCCGCCTCCTCAAAGGAGGACTGGACACAACCAAGTCCTATTGGCCAGTTAGCTCTGGGCACGAACAGGCCAGGTCCTAATTCATGCAGAGGACAGGAATGTGCTAACAAATGGAAAAAAGAGAGAAAAGAGAGTCTGTGGACACAGCCAGAGACTTCAACACAAAAATAATGTTAGATCATGTGATAGCATGCTATGCTAACGTGAGTAAATATAGCCAAATTCGAACAGTTACGAGGCTTTTTGTTACTCCCAACCCGATTCTTTAGTCGGAGTTGGAGTAGACCAAATGTACAAAAATATTGGACACAACCAAGTCCTATTGGCTAATTACCTCTGGGAGTGAACAGGCCAGGTCCTAATTCATGCAGATGACAGGAATGTGCTAACAAATGGTGTGTGTTTGTGTGTGTTGACCTAAAGGTGGATCTAATGCAACAGAGAAAGGAAAAGACAGAGGAGAGACTTTAACACAAAATATAGTTATAAAAGGAATACGACAATCAGTAATTAGCATAGATCATGTGATAGCATGACAATGCTAAAATGAGTAATTATAGCCAGATTCTAACAGAACGCACAAGTAAAGGAAACGTACGCAGTTTCCCCCCACATCTGTCACCATATCTCGGGTTGAGTTATGTCAGCATGAACCCTAACCCCGGCTGCCCAGGGCTCTAGGGCTTCGGGGTTAGGGTCAGAGTTTTGAGTCAGAAATAATACTTGCGAGAGACAAAAACAAGGAGGATTGGAAAACAAAACCACTCTTTCGAGGCGAAACAAGAAGCAAGGCAAGAGTAGATTCGAGGACAAGGCTAATGGTCAGTAAGGGTCAAAAGACAGAAGACGAAACACAAACCAAAGACAAGGAGAGACTCGGACTAACTTTAAACACAAGGGAAGGAACCCCAGGGGAACACAATAGATGAAACACAGGGGAGTGCAAGTGGCCTGAAACAAGGGGATGTAGCTTTCAAAATAAAACAGGAACTGACATGACAACTATTGAGGGTCAGAGGTTTCTTAAAGACGAAGTGGGAAGTTACAGGGAAGCGCTACTGGAATTTGCGTTGGAATTGGATCGGCATTTCCTGGAAAGCCGATGCGTGTTGGGGCTGTAGCGCTAAGTCGTGGACGGCCGCTCTCTGGGTCGGGGTTCTGCGATTCGATGATCAAAGAGGCGCTGGCGGGCGGTAGCCGTCAAGAACTGTGAATCACGGACTCGGGGAGGCGTCCCGGTTGGGGAGAACTGCGGGCGAACACGACCTCGTCACATCCCATTTTCAGCCGGTGCCATTAACTTTTCATCTGGAGCAGAGTGCTGCTGCCTCTGCTCTGATCTCCTCATGAAAATGCATAATTCCCACTGTCACCGCGGGAGAACCAGAGGACAGTTTGAATGTATTCGGGGGGAAATTAGGATGCATGAGTGCTTGAAGCATTCCCTGTGAAAGCCGGGGATCCAGGCGCCCGCTCCTTCGGGAATAATTCAGCATAAAACAAGATCTCTGCTTTATTTAACGGCGCTGAAACGGCTCCATTTCAAACACAATCCGTCAGGGGTGGAGAGAGGCAGGCGTCAGGTCGCCGAAGCAATCTGAGGGTATCTCTGAGTGTTTACGAAAAACGACAAACTTAAATTCTGATTTGGAAACTGACTAATGATGAGATTCAGTGGAACAGGAAAAATCGTTAGTGAGCTTTGTAATATCGTCATACTGGGGTAGCGGAGTGGAGTAGAAGTACAAGTACTATATAAAAGAAATGACGAGTAAAAGTTGAAATGTTCTTTCAACACCATACTCAAGTAGAAGTATAGAAATACCCAATTTTTTTGTTTAACTAAGTATTGAAAGTAGAAGTATTTAAAAAATTGCTAAAAGTTGAAGTGTTCTTTCAACTCCATACTTAAGTGGAAGTACGGAAGTACTCCATTTTTTTTAACCTAAGTATTGAAAGTAATAGTATTTCAAAAATTGCTACTCAAGTATTGGAAGTACAAGTATAAGTAAAGGTACAGGTACTATATAAAAAAATGGCTTTAATAAAAATTAAAGTGTTCTTTCAACTCCATACTTAAGTGGAAGTACGGAAGTACTCAGTTTTTTTAACCGAAGTATTGAAAGTAGAAGTATTTAAAAATTGCTACTCAAGTATTAAAAGAACATAGAATTTCGCAATATTTCGGGAGGCATTTTTTTAAAAGGCTATCGGCCAATGAGGAGCCAGGTACCCAAACCCTGAAAGAGCTATCTCCAGCTTCATTACGTTTACATATCAGTAACAACTCACCCCGTGAAAGTAAAAGTATTAAATTAATCAAAAATATGTTGTGGAGTAAAAGTAAAAGTTGGGCAAAAAAAAATATCTACTCCAATAAAGTACAGATACTGCATTTTGGTACTTAAGTACAGTACTTAAGTAGTTCTACTTCGTTACTGTAGAACGCAGGAAACAGCCAAGTTGACCCCTAAAGGTGTAGTTAGGTGTTCCGTTTTCTGAGGGTGCATTTTAGATAACGTATCAGTGTATTTAAAGTCTTCTTAGCCTTAGCAAAACAGTTAGCCACCAGGTATGACGCTCTCGCAATTGTTTTGGCGGAGGCCCTCAGGAACTGCTTCTGTCCCTCATGTTTAGACTTTGTCCTTACAAAATAATTCAAAGGCTTGTCTCATAATTTAGGGGGGCTTGGTCTCCAAGTAGGAAAGCAGTTCTGAGGGCTTCGTTTCTAACTTTCTAACGTTCTAACCTTCTTTATTTTAATCACTTTGCTAGCTTGGGAGTTTAAATCAAGCGGGACGAATCGCTTGATAAAGTTTAGAGTTCCGGATAAGGTGGAGGATCTGACACGTGGTGGTCTTGGGTCTTCTTAAGTCATTTGAACTTGAAATTAGGGTTGTGTTGTGTTGACGTCTGTTGTCTAGGAACTCCTAGGTATCTCTCACAATGAGGTCCCAGTATCTGTTGGTACTCAGGAACCTGTCTTCTGAATCTGTTATGGTTCTTTGTCTGCCAGACCCCCAACTTCTGAAGCCATACTCTGATTCTCCTGGCCGATTCAAAGTCCAACTTTTCTATTTCATGATGTGCTTTCACGTTCCCATGCCAGTGATTTGTGTTCGGTTAGCTTTGCCACAAAGAGGTGAGCAGCCAGCAATGATAGACCTACGAGGTAATTCCTCACGGTGTAAAAATCGATGGGCAATTCACAGAACCTGTGTTCTATTGAAGGAGAATGTGCTGTGCCTTCCTCCCAATGTGGAGGGCATGTAAGCATTATTAAAGAATAATAGGTAGGAGCTGGACCAGTTCGTTATGTCACTATGAGTAGGTACTTCAAATTTGCCCAGACAATAGAGTTTTTCTTACATTTCGTCTGGCCTGTACAAAATAACACAGAACGACTAGCAAAAAAGTACGTTTTCACATCCAGATAACTTCATTTTTACAGGTCAAAATGCTAAAAAAGTTGGTCAAAACCCAGTTTTGGTGCCTAGGAGATTTCCAGTGAGCTTAAGGAAAAGCACTTTAGAACAGTCGAACTTTGTGCTATCGTGTGTCTTTAGCCCCATGCTAGCGTTTACACATGATTTTAATCCTGAAGGTTAGCTTTTACTGGACCTGACAGGTTTATAGGACTCTAAAGAGACTTTTGTCTCTGGAGGGACCTCGTGCTGCTCAGAAGCTACAGTCGTTTTACTTTGGGTATGTCGTTTTCTGCTATATGAAGGTGGAACAGTAGCATTTAGCTAAATAATGCATCTTTCTGCTTCATTTTTCTACTCTGTGTCTGTAGTTAAAGCGGACTATCACGGCCTTATATTCTTCCCAAACCAAATTCCTCCAACAAGGAAAAGGCCGTCGGTGCCAACAGGTGATTTGTGGTTTTTCTTACATTTCATCTGGCCTGTACAAAACAACACAGAACGACTAGCAAAAAAGTACGTTTTCACATCCAGATAACTTCATTTTTACAGGTCAAATTTCTAAAAAGTTGGTCAAAACCCAGTCTTGGTGCCTAGGAGATTTCCAGTGAGCTTATGATGCTTCAGATGGAGGAAAAACCCTCTAGAACAGTCGAACTTTGTGCTACCGTCCCCACATTTAGCACTGATAGTGTGTCTTTAGCCCCATGCTATCGTTTACACGTGATTTTAATCCTGAAGGTGGGGCTTTTACTGGTCTCTAGAGAGACTTTTCTCTCTGGAGGGACCTCGTGTTGCTCAGAAGCTATAGTCGTTTTACTTTGGGTACATCGTTTTCTGCTAAATGAGGATGGAACTGAAGGTGGAACAGTAGCCTTTAGCTAAATAATGCATCTTTCTGCTTCATTTTTCTACTCAGTGTCTGTAGTTAAAGCGGACTATCACGGCCTTATATTCTTCCCAAACCAAATTCTTCCAACAAGGAAAAGGCCGTCGGTGC
The DNA here is from genome assembly GCA_013363375.1 of Menidia beryllina. Lineage (NCBI taxonomy): Eukaryota > Metazoa > Chordata > Actinopteri > Atheriniformes > Atherinopsidae > Menidia > Menidia beryllina. Next base: position 4,159 of record JABUIW010036562.1, on the reverse strand, counting down.
CAACAGGTGATTTGTGGTTTTCTCGCACTTTCCTTTTTATTTCTTGTAAAATTATTGGGAAATAACAACCAAAAATTCGTTCTAACTTTGATGCAAATGAAAAGTAAAAAAAGGAGACAGAAAAAGTTATACAAAAGTGTGGCGTGATCAAAAAAATCATTGTATCTTTTTTCCCAACAAACCACAACCCCCATCCGCATATACCCGGGCTGTTCCTACTCTCCCAAATTAATAATTCTAAACAATTCATTTCAATATGGTTCCGTACAAACTAAAATATATTTGAACTACTTAAAATTAAACAAAGTCAACTTAAATGGCCACAACACTGACCTTTGTGTGGCCAGGTGCAGTCCAAGGGTGTTCCGGGTTTTCTGGTTCCTGACTCCTTGATCCTTTGTTAATCAAGCTTATAATTAGCTTTTTGCACCTTTTGTTCCATTGGATAAAAGTTGTTCCCTTTGTCTAGTGTCATCTTCTAAGCCCAACGCGCGATAATAAAGGTACTTTGATTTCCTCCAATAGTCCAAAAACACACATTTTAGGTTGATCTTGGACCTGGATGGACAATATAAGTTCATGTTTATGCACTTCATCTAAAGTGACACACAAAGTAGACACAATTTTACAGCTATCATCAATGTGACAACAATATAAGGCTTGAGGAACCGTCCAATGGTGGCATTCACTGGCTAAAGAAGGTGTTTCAGTTTTAAGTGTGAGGGGATCTAATCTGATGAGTGACTGTTGGGTTTTCTGGTTCCTGACTCCTTGATCCTTTGTTAATCAAGCTTATAATTAGCTCTTTTTAATCCTTTGGTTTGGTTCCTTTAGTTGTTTTTGTTGCACCTTTTCTTCCTTTGGATAGAAATGGTTCCCTTTGTTCAGTGTCATCCTAGTAAAGGGTCACGACCCTTTGTAGGAACTGGGTAGTCGACCGGGGCATGCTGGTCCCAGTTCAAACTGGGTCTCCCTGTGTCTGCATGGGTTCTCTCCAGGTACTTTGACTACCTCCAATAGTCCAAAAACACACATTTTAGGTTGAGCTGGGACCTGGATGGACAATATAAGTTCATGTTTATGCATTTTATCCAAAGCGACTCACAAAGTAGACACAATTTTACAGCTATCATCGATATGAAAACAATATAAGGTTGGAGGAACCGTCCAATGGTCGCATTCACTGACTAAAGAAGGTGTTTTAGTTCTCAGTGTGAGGTGATCTAATCTGATGAGTGACTGTTCCCCGCTAAATAAACCAGATCTATTTCTATCACTGATCATTTTAGCGTGTCTGAGCAGGATAACCGACACGAGGCTCCGTCTTTATTGAGTGTGAGCAGCGCCCGCATAGCCACTGGCTTTGATATTACCGAGCTAGTAAACAGATGAGAAATCACTCGAAGGAGGTCGTCATAAAACGAGATTGCTTTGCCACCGCCTTATCGTCTTTATGGAGTTTCTTTGCCTTTGTGGCTTCGTCTTATTTCCTTGCTTATGTGTTGATTATGAGGCCTTAAGCATTGGTTCTATCCTCGAAATGCCCACGCTAAAAAGTCCGTATAGAAACGTATAACATATATATATGCATATGCACAGGTATAGTAACATAAAACATTATTGTTAAGCTGTTTTAAACGGGCTGTACCACAGAAATGTTCGAAATGGTGCAAAGACAAACCATTGTTTGGCTCCTTTTGCCCACAGAGAGAGAACGCTGCCATGTCAGAAGATGCTGCTCCGATATCCTCTTAGTTGGTAATAGAGGGTCAAGGAAAAGACTGTGTGCACCCTTTCTCTTACTTGACTGAAACAGATTCACGTTCATGGCATTCATTAGTGTTTTTCAGCCTTACTGAGTTTGTTCTTGAGAGGTGACAAAAATCTGTCACTTCATGGTTTCTGCCCCGAAAGTATAAAGAAAAATCTGTACAAAAATGACAGGCTGGCCAGTATTTTTTTTCTGTTTGACAGGACGTGCTTTACATCTTTTAAGGACATTAGCAAAAAACTTATGGAAGCTCAAGGCCTGTTAGCTGTTAGTTAAGACGGATGTCAATAGAGAACTTTGAGAAGCTTAAGGCTCGTTAGCTTTAAGCCTAGAAAGAGGCTTGTAGAGAATACAAAGAAGCTTAAGGCTTGTTAGCTGTTAGCTAAAAAGGATGCTAGGAGAGAACTTAAAAAAGCTTAAGGCTTGTTAGCTGTTAGCTAAAAAGGCTGCTAGTAGAGAACTTAAAGAAGTTTAAGGCTTGTTAGCTGTTAGCTGAAAAGGATGCTAGTAGAGAACTTTAAAAATCTGAAGACTTGTTAGCTGTTAGCCGAAAAGGCTGCTTGCAGATAACATATGAAAGCTTAGGGCTTGTTAGCTGTTAGTTGAAAAGGATGCTAGTAGAGAACGTTAAAAAGCTTAAGACTTGTTAGCTGTTAGCTGAAAAGGCTACTTGCAAATAACATGAAAGCTTAGGGCTTGTTAGCTGTTAGCTGAGAAGGATGCTAGTAGAGACCTTTAAGAATCTTAACACTTGTTAGCTGTTAGCTGAAAAGGCTGCTTGAAGATAACAAGCTGTTAGCTGAGAAGCATGCTAGTAGAGAACGTTAAGAAGTTTAACACTTGTCAACTGAGAAGAAGGCTAGTAGAAACTTTAAGAAGCTGAAGACTTGTTTGCTGAAAAGGCTGCTTGTTGATAACATATGGAAGGTTAAGGCTTGTTAGCTGAGAAGGATGCTAGTAGAGAACTTTAAGAAGCTTGAGACCTGTTAGCTGAGAAGAAGGCTAGCAGAAAAATGAAGGAGGCAGAGGAAACAAAGCTATTGTTGTGTAGCTGTTGTTGTGATCCCCAGTTGAGCAGGATGGTGGACCTCCTGTGGTCGGAGAATGGTTAATCATGCCTACAGATAGCTATGATTAAAAGAGACTGCATTCACTAGATTTGGCAAATAACAGGTAAATGAGAGTGGCATATCGGTCCAAACTGCTATTTCCTCGCATTTCTTTTTCCAAATGGTTTTCACTTTGAAACGATCCTGAGCGACGCCTGCTCTGTGGGTTTTTTTTCTGAATAAAAATCAAATGTCAAGTGGAGGAATTATCACAGCTGCATAGCTGGCCCGCTTTTATGTTTTTAAGACTGTTCCATTAGCTAAAGGTTACGGCGCGGAAGGGAACGTGGGACGAATTACCGCCGGATTCTGCCGCTTTGTGGACCAAGTGACAAAAACTGACACACTGTCTCTGAGAGCTTTCACAGACCTCGTCCTCTCTGTCCAAACTCGATTCAAATTCAAAGGAAACACAGTAACCTAAAGTAAGTTTAGCTAATTCATCGGTTGTGGGAGCCATCTTGCACTTTTACTTTTGAGTAGTGGTAATTCTGTTGGTTTGTTTGTTTATTATGAATTTGTTTACATTAATGATAGTTTCATATTTTGGTAATATTCTTTTTGTAATTCGTCTAGTTAATTGTTTTGCTTTATGTTTAGTCTTTATTTGTTAATTTTCTAATTGTAGTACTTGGTTTTGGACACCTGGGGGTAGTGGTGCGCACAGGTAAGGGTGGATTTATTTAAGAAATGGCACACACCTGTATGCACCTGGGTAGTGGGCACATGGTTTATTTACGCAAGGGATTTGCTCACGTGAAACAGCAATAAACTGCCTAAATGACAATTCTTCGTGGAGTCATCTTTTGCCTGCGTACGATACCTGCCCAGGGTGCCAGAAGTTGCCGTTTGTTTTATTTTAAGTTTGATTTAATTTTCGTTAAAAGTTTGTTTTTCAAACGGCTACTACATCGGTGTTATCCTCAAAGAGTCTCTTTCCCCTGCCTCTAGCTCAGGGTTCAGCTTACTGTATATAAGTCACTGGCACAGATGTGGATACAGCTATAGCCCAAAGGCAGGTGCAGGATAAAGGCTCCAGAGGACTTCTTAATAGACAGATTGCCCGTAAAACAACATTTATTCATTGAAGAAATTGAGCCGACGCCGTTAAAGACACGATCAAATGATAGAGAGACACTTTAGATGTCAATATCTATTATCGTCTTCATTTATGGACTTCTACCTGCCTTAAAGTGGGAAGTGGCCTTGAAAAATGTCTCATTTTTAGATGGTCCAACAAGAAAAACTATCATATTTGATTATGTTTCAACCTAATCAT
>JABUIW010036557.1:0-10188 GCA_013363375.1 Menidia beryllina | reverse complement strand
CCCCCCACAGCTCCTTCTGTAGTCCCTCTACCTCTACCTCTATCTCACCACTGACTCTGATCAGGGTTTCTCCTCCGTATAGCTTATCGTCATAGTGATGATAAATGTAATATTGTGTCTACTCTGTAAGTCGCTTTGGATAAAAGCGTCTGCTTAATTCATAAACAACATAAACAACATCAGTGGGGGAAAAAAAGGAGCCAAAACATTGTTCTGTGCAGTTGCCGCTCACCATTTTTTTGTCCCGTCAGCAGGAAAGAAGCAGCAAGAAGTCGCACACAGTGCACGAGAGGCTCCGAACTCTGGTCTGTATAGTGTCCGATCGGGCCTTTGATCCGGGATGGCTGACGGAAATGAGCAAAAAGAAGAATTCTTAGAGTTTGTGTCCACTGGACCGGTGGTCCCCAAGTAATAATTAATTGTTTCCGTTGTGTTTATTCCCCGAGTCTGAGTTTTGTTAAAATCTTTTATTTTGAAAAATGACCGGATTCTCTCTGTTACATCTCGGTCACTTGAGCGCCCAAAATTTTACCCACAAGTTAGAAAAAGGAGTAAAAAAGAGACGTTTTTGGAAAGTTTCTTTTCGAAATTGAAAAGGCCCAAAGAAGCGATGGAAGAAGAGCCGACAACCTCGAAGAAAATGAAAGATTTTAACAACAGTCAGTACCAGGAGTTCTACTGGAAACATATGTTAGGGTTAGGGATTAAAAGACAAGCCCCTGGAGTATTTAGAAGGAAAAATAAAGTTGATTACGAGTACACAGTGGATTCTAGGGATGTCCCCATTCAGCTTTTTTCACTTCTGATCCGATACCGACTCCGGCCTATCAGAGCATGTGTTAAAGTTTAAAGTTATTTATCTACTTACTTAGTTATCAGACTCATGTTGAACAGGGATTTACTCTGATAACAACTTAATGGTTGGGACAAAGACTTGTGGGGCAGGAGATGCTAATGCTGATTCTTAAGGCTAGAAAATGACCAGACCGGATATTAGGGAACAACACTACAAAAGGGAATGGGTTATCTTAATCGGTAAGCCAGAAATATATGTATCGGAATTTTTTTTAAACTGGATCGGAGTCTGGATCTGCATTTTCTCCATCCGGCCGATACGCAGGTTTTTACAAATTTCGGTGGTCGATCCGATAAAGATATCGAATCGGGACCAGCCTAGTGGATTCACGTTCATTATTATATTCGCAATATAAAAAACCCTCCCCGGTCTGTCATTAGATTTTCGGGCGTTGACCGGTCAGTGGTGATCAAAAGGTTGGGGACCACTGCGTGATGGCGGGTTTTGGTGGGCGTGGCTACCTTGTTGTCGGGCTCGGGCTCGGCGGGTTCGTCCTTCGGGGCGAAGCGGTCCACGCTGCTGTCGGAGCCCTGCCGGTTGTGACCTCTGCCCTCGAACAGGTGAGGCTTGCTCAGAGCTGCACAAAACACACACACACACACACACAAAAAAGATGTTGTTATTTCGAACTGAAACTAGAAGAATTGTATTGATTTTCAGGCTGGATCTGGAATAGCATCGGCAAAAACTTCATTTTGATTCAGTTACATAACTTATTTGTGACATCGGTCTGTGAATTTTCCTGATTTATTGTGAATGGATATGTTTGGCTTGTCCCGAGCATCTCCTGACCAACAGGTCTGTGTCCTAACCATTAAATTTTTATCAGAGTAAATCCCTGTTTGACATGAGTCTGACAACCAAGTAGGTAGATTAATCATTTTAAACTTTAATACATGCTCTGATAGGCCGGGATCGGGATCGGAGTGCAAAAAGCTGGATCGGGACATTCCTAGTTCCGTTCAATTAATAAATGTAAACTCATTTTAAAATACAGCAGAACCTCTTCTTACGATGTCTAAACATACAAATTTTTCAACATCCGAAATTCGATCAAATATTCAACTGGACACCCGAAATAAAAAGCTGGATCGGGACATCCCTAGGATGTGATAAAGGTAAGCAAATAGTTATATCTAAAATGTCCATCTCTTTTTTTCCATTGTATGGATCCATCGCACAGGGAAACCAAAGCCTTTACAGGCCCTGTCGGCAGGAACCAGCTCACTCTGTGTGGAGTCCGACAGGCCGCAGCACACTGCTCAGTGCTCCGGCCAAAATGACCGCCACACAATTCAAACAACCAGAGATGAACACTACATTGATAGACTACTCTTCTTCAAGCCAGAAGATCTATTGCATTATGCTGGAGGAGCATGGAGCCACCCCCATGGGAAATTGCAAACTCACTCGGACTGGAAAAACTAACATACATTGCGAAAGGTAATGAACGGGACTTTGAGAAGCTACGGGAGCCATATATGAGGGTCATAGGGACTTAAGGTGGATCTTATTATTGGGTGTCTTGACTACTGTTTCTATTCATTGTCTTGTTATTTTTCTCTGTCTTAATCTAAAATTTGAGTTTGCCCAAACACACCGAGTGCCGACTGCAGGAAGGGCTCGGTGGGCTCCTCTTGGGAGGAAGGAGCTGCTCCTTCGTCTTCTTCATCCTGCAGCGTGCCGATCTGCATCCCAGAGTACTGACTCTCACTTCCATCCAGGACCTTACAAACACAGACAAAACAAGCTCATTTAGTGAAAGAATGGAAATGAATTTAGCAAATTCAACAAATGAGGTCATTTTCTGAACGTCAACCACATGCAAACAATATCTAAACATGATTCGCTTGAGTTTGATTTACTGAATTATAGATAAATAAATCAAACACATTTCGGTATTCAACACCTACTGACTCATGCTTGGGTCAACACATTTGTCAGCTTAAAACTACTTTCACTGCAACTTCCAGCTCAGATAGAAGCGCTTTTGCACAGAGTTAATACTGTGATGAGAGCTCACTGAACAGAAAAATAAGACACAAAATAGGAAAATATCCGGTTTGGGTTTTGGGACAAAAAAAAGAAAAAAAAAAAAAAAAGAAAAAGGAAATGACATCCTCACAAAAGAAAAGAGAGAATGTAATCTAAAGAGGAAAGAATAAGGGACAATCCAGCCCTCATGCGGTGTCTTAAGTCAATAAGATGGGATGTCAGGGTCTTCTTTCAAAATCATCTGATTTTTGACGGCCGGTCATTCAGAATGAGCGAAAGAAAAAGGAGTCACGATGCGAAGTCCATCACAACGAGAGGGAAAAAGCGATAACAAGCCGGGGAAACGGTGTACGGACAACCCAAGGAAAGGAAAGGAGGAAGAAGGAGGAGGAACACCAAGCATTTCGGCACAAGCAGGCACCTCCCAAAAAAGGTTCAAAGTTCTCCACGCGTCTGACCTGGTCGCTAGAGCTAGAGGAGGAGGTGGCAAAGAAGGAGGAGGAGGAAGAGGAGGAGAAAGAGAAAGAGGAGGACGAAGAGGAGGCCGTGTAGGCGTCGGTGTCTGTGGCGTCCGGACCCTCCGTGGAGGTTGGCGAGGGGGGGGGCGGCTGGCTCACTCGCAGGGATGGAGTTTGTGACTGTGAGGAAGCCGGGATCGGGACACAGGAGTGAGGGGAAATCATACAGGTAGAACTGTTAGAATCTGCAAGTCTGAATTACTGCTGGGAGTCGAGTACCAGCCGGGATCAAGAGAAAATGCCGATCCGGTTTAAAAGAAAGAAAAAAGAAAGAAAGAAGGCAGATCCGTGTTTTCCAGCGGACCGATTAAAATAATCCATTCCCCTTTGCTGTGTTGGTCCCTGATATCCGGTCATTTTCCAGCGTCTTAAGCATTAGCATTAGCATCTCCTAGCCCACGTGTCTGTGTCCTAACCCTTATGACGGCCATGTTAATGTGAAGCTATCGGTAAAAATGTCAGTTGCGTGGGATTATTTTATGCCATTTTGTGTTTCTCCCTGAATAAACAGGTCAGTGTCTCTTTACCAACCAGTGTGTGTTATTCAGACTCTCCTAATTCAGCTGCTAGTTGTTATCAGAGTAAATCCCTGTTCAACATGAGTCTGACAACTAAGTAAGTAGAATAAATAACTTTAAACCTTAGTACATGCTCTGATAGGCCGGGATCAGTATCGGTTTGGAAGTGAAAAAAGCTGGATCAGGACATCTCTAATCTGTTTGCAGTGCATTTAATAAAAGTTTTGAATTGAATTGAATATACTTTATTGATCTCCAGGGAGAAATTGACTAAGTGAACTCTTTATTGGTAAATAATGATGATTAAGGTTTCAAACATGTTCTATAATGACTCAATATCACCTATATTATGAACTCATTACATTAAGTTATAATGTTAAATTTTGGGGTCTTTGTTTTTATCCTTGTATCGAAAATGGTATCGAATATTTTCCTGAGTATCGGTACAGAGTTGAACATTTTATTCCCCCTCACCAGTTCAGCCACGTCGGAGGGCGTGACGGCGGAGTCGGGGCCCTCCGTGGTGGTCTGGGAGGAGTCGCTGGGCGGGAGCGAGCGGTCGTTGGTGCTCAGCAGGGCCCCGCCCCCCTCGGGAACGGCGTTTTCGGGCGTGGCGTTCTCGGGCGTGGCGTTGGCCCCCCCGCTGGAGCTGCGGCTCAGCATCTCCTCCTCGTGGTCGACGGGCGACTCGGGCGTGCCGCCGGCGCCCGCCGGGTCGGAGGAGGCGCTCAGGTCCACGGAGTCGGCGGGCTGCAATGCATGCTGGGAGGAGCGCGGCTGCTCCGTGATGATGTCCACCTGAGCAGCCGAGGACACGTCTGCACAGGCAAGAAAAGAAAGAAAAGAGCAGGTAAGACATTTTTTCTGCTGTTTTCTCATAATATGAAGTTGGACTAAAGCAGTTAGCTTAGCGTTAGCATCTCCTGACCCACAGGTCTGTGTCACAAGCAAGAAAAGAAAGAAAAGAGCAGGTGAGACATTTTCTGCCGTTTTCTCATAATATGAAGTTGGACTAAAGCAGTTAGCTTAGCATTAGCATCTCCTGACCAACAGGTCTGTGTCACAAGCAAGAAAAGAAAGAAAAGAGCAGGTGAGACATTTTCTGCCGTTTTCTCATAATATGAACTTGGACTAAAACTGTTAGCTTAGCATTAGCGTTAGCATCTCCTGACCCACAGGTAGGTGTTTTAACTATTAAGACGTCCATGTTAATTTGAATCTATCGGTAAAAATGTCAGTTGTGTGGGATTATTTTAACCTTAAGGACAAAAAAGACAAAAAGCTGGATGTAAAACAGAGTTAATAGACCATTTTCTATTCAAGTAAGTAGGCTAAATAGCTTAAAACTTGAACACATGCTCTGATAGGCCAGGATCGGTATCAGATCCGGAAGTCCAAAAAGCTGGATCGGGACATCCCTACTCTCTAGTCCAGTGTTGCCCAACCCTGGTCCTCAAGGCACACTAACCTGCATGTTTTCCTGCTCCTGCACACCTGATTCTAATAAATGGAATGACTTTTTTCAGCTATGCAGAAGGCTGCTGAAGTCCCATTCATTAGAATCAGTTGTTCTGGAGCAGGGAGACTTGGAAAGTTATTTAACCTACTTACTTGAATAGAAAATAGTCTATTAACTCTGTTTTATATCCAGCTCTTCGTCTTTTTCGTCCTTAAGGATAAAATAATCCCACACAACTGACGTTTTTACCGATAGATACAAATTGACATGGCCGTCTTAATGGTTAGGACACAGACCTGTGGGTCAGGATATGCTAATGCTAATGCTAATGCTTAAAGGTGTTCTGGAAAATGACCACACCGGATATTAGGGAACAACACAGCAAAGGGGAATGGATTATTTTAATCGGTAAAATAGAAAAACACGGACCAGACTTTAAAAAAAATGTAAAAATAAAAAAACTGGATCTGTGGTCTGGATCTGTCAGGCACCCAACTTACAAATGATTTTCTTTTTTCCAGACTGAAATAATGAAACCATTTTAAACATCCATGGGCTCTTCACATAATACTGCATTCTATAGATATATATATCATATTATATAGATGTATAGCTGGGTCCACTCACCTGTGAAGGCTCCAGCTGTCACCTCGGTCCTCTCGGGGTCGTCCTCCAACCCGTCCTCCTCCCCAGAGAGCATTTTACCTGCAAACGACAAGTGTATCTTCAACTACAGACATCAGGAAAAAAAAAGGATAAATGTACCAGCATCTGACGGGATTTTGCTTTCAACAGATCAACAACGGTTGTGAATCGGTTGCCTTATGGAGCTGGACTTATTGGTAGGGATTGGGATTGAAACCCGGTTCTATCAAGGACCCGGTTCCACTTTTTACAAAACCCGAAAATCAATAACGTTTGGGCGTATCGATACCACTATCGAGTCTGGTCGTTTTTTTTTATTATTACAATAGTAATTGTGAAATCCGTGTTGTGATCGGCAGCATACAAGCTAGTTAGCTTGAAAAGTAAATAAAGTTTCAGACGTGCTGCGTGATGATGTGTTCAGATTGGCTCAGTAAAACGACAATTAGGTTATCGTGATGCGTTCAAGTGTAACGTAAAGAAAAGGGAAATGAGTACATGAGTAATACAGTTGTATATTGCTCTAATTATTTTAGAATATATCATTAAACTACTGATGCCAACATTTATTAAAAAGTACATTTAATTTAAAATACAACTATTTATTTGTTAAATATTGTCGCATCGTCTTTCCACCAAATAACAGAAAAGTATCGATACTGGTATCGATAAAGACTCGGATGGATAAGGAGTATCGATGAAAGTATCGATATCAATAAATATTAACGATCCCCATCCCTACTTAATGGGCGTCTGAAACGACAGAAGCAGGAAAGCAGGAGATAAAGAGACTAGTCACCTCTCTGTTTCCTGAGAAGCAGCGGGCTGCAGGAAGACCCTCCCCCTGCTGCACAGGGCGGGAAAACAGGAAGCAGAAGCAGGAGGTGAGAGGGAGGAAAGCAGAAAAGAGCTCACACAGACAGTTATTTAGAGGCATCGTTAGTGGTCTAAGGAGAGAGTTACAGAGCAAAGGCAAGGCTGAAAACACTGACCCCGGCAGAAATTAGAGAGAGAAACCAACACTGAAAGATCCAGGAAAGATTAGCACGCATGGCTGGATTAATGACTCCGTCAGGTTGTTGCCGATCCAGACTTCAGATCCAGTTGTTTTTTGTTTGTTTTTTTAATGTCCGATCCGTGTTTTTCTTGTTTACCGATTAAAATAATCCATTCCACTTTGCTGTGTTGTTCCCTAATATCCAGTCTGGTCATTTTCCAGCACACCCTTAAGCATTAGCATTAGCATCTTCTGACCCACAGCTCTGTGTCCTAACCATTAAGACGGCCATGTTAATTTGAAGCTATCGGTAAAAATGTCAGTTGTGTGGCATTATTTTATCCTTAAGTACGAAAAAGACGAAGAGTTAATAGACTATTTTCTATTCAGGTTGTTTGTGTGTTTGGCCTTTATAATACAGTTTACAATATTATTTGCAATTTTTACTGTTCATTGATGCCATTTCCGTTTGGTATTTCTAATTTTGTCTATTTTGCGTTTATCCCTGAATAAACAGGTCAGTGTCTCTTTACCAACCAGTGTGTGTTATTCAGACTCCCCTAATTCAGCTGCTAGTTGTTATCAGAGTAAATCCCTGTTCAACATGAGTCTGACAACCAAGTAAGTAGAAATGCTCTTATAGGCCGGGATCGGCATCAGATCGGAAGTGAAAATAGCTGTATGGGGACATCTCTAATCTGTTTCCAGTGCATTTAATGGAAGTGAACTCTTTATTGGTAAATAATGATGATTTAGGTTTCAAACATGTTCTATAATGAGTCAATATCACCCATATTATGAACTCATTACATTAAGTTATAATGTTAAATGTTAAATTTTGGGGTCTTTGTTTTTATCCTTGTGATATCGAAAATGGTAACGAGTATCTAACATATTAAGTAAGTAGATAAATAACGATAGGCTGGGATCGGTATCGGTAGCTGGATCGGAACATCCCTACTGGAGACTAGGTAAATATTTTATGGCCCAGACCAGTAAGCGGGAGCTCTAAACTCGGTCCCGACTGATTTCTGAGTGTACCGATGAGCTCCAGGATGCTGCCGGACCGCGCGCGGCTCTCGGCGTCCTGGCGAAACACGGTGGCGTGCGCGATGCTGCCCGCCGTGATGAGCATGTGCAGGAGCTCCGGCGGGGGGGTCCTGAAGATCTGCTGCAGGAGCTCCAGGGCAGCCGTGACCACGTTGTGATCCCAGTGCTGCGTGTAGTGTAGGGTGAGCTCATACACCTAAAGAAAATACAAATAAAAAACAAAAACAGTGAACCAATGGCTGCAGCAGATGTTATCTGTCCTGCCTCTGGAAAAAATAACCTACATAATAAAGGGCAAACAGGACCTTTTTGAGTCTATCTGGAATTCCTTCATTAAATATGTCAATGTGACAAATTGGAATAACAATTAGCATTAGCATCTTAATGAAAAAAATATTTTGTTGAAAGCCGTAATTCATGAATATTTGTGTACAGATTGTAATGTAAGGTGAAATTATTTGAAATGTATAATTGTTCTTATGATGTTATCATTTAATATGTTTTGTGTATCTATATCATTTTAGAAGGACCCCAGGAAGAGTAGCTGTCAAATTACTGACAGCTAATGGGGATCCAAATAAACAAACAATAAACAGTGATAATTAAGATTAGCATGATTAATGATTAGCATAATTAATTACTTGGTATGTTACTTATTGCAAGTAAAAAGGCCGTCACAAGAAAGTGGCTAAGAGTGGAATCTCCAACTTTTGAGGATTGGATCAATATAATACACGAAATATATGTCATGGAAAAGTTGTCTTTTTCCCTCAGGTTGTAAAAGGACGTGTTTTACAAAATCTGGACTAAATGGACTGAGTACATAAAACCTTTACGGCCAGATTTTGTATTAGCGATACGTTTCTGTACTTAAAACCTTTTCTTGTGAATATTGGCATGCTTCCCATATATGTTTATGTTTGTGTTTATATATGTTTGATACTGTGAAAACGTTTAAAAATAAAAATTATAAAAAAAATAAGTAAATATGTCAAGCATTTAAACATCTCAGAAGACGGTGCGAGTGATAATGAAGATTATGTGAACTGTAGTTCCCAAAGACAATTTACTTAAGGACATATATACATATACTTCATTTTCAATATAAAGAGTTTAAGTACGAAATGTGACCAGTTGCACTGGAATTAATATTGTGAGAGAATATTAGTTTTTTCGTTTTGTTTGTATTTTATTTTGACTTGAACCAGTAACACTACTACTGCTGTCGTCATATTTTGTATATTGTTCAAGATGTTCGTTTAACCCTTTAAAGACCGATCCAAGAATAAAACAAAATAGAAAATGACTTTTTTTTGTTTTAAGACTTTGTTTGGCCTTTTAACAAAATATGTAAAAAGAAATCACAGAAATACATTTTTAATATTAATAATTTACTACTATGCGATAAGTCAAGATTATGTTTTGTGTAGTCTTCTGCCCCCTGTTATCAGGTGTATCTGATTGTGTACAACAGGATTTTGAGCAAAGTTTTTACCATTCAATTATTCAAAAGGTGTCAGACGCAAAACATTTCAGAAACCGTATGTATCAAATATTATAACATTTGGCATTATAGGGTTAAGCAGTTAAGAATTTGATAAATATATTTTGGGGAAAACAGACGCGGGATCTTTGACGAATGGCGGCGGACATTGGGGACTGGCTCCCACCTGCAGCAGCTGCTCGGGGGTCGGCTGCACGTCGGCCTCCTTCCTCATGACCCCGAAGCTCCCTTTGAGGCTGCTGGTGCTGACGTGCTGCTGCAGCAGCGGCATCAGGTACCGCAGCGTCAGCAGCACCCCCAGAATCAGGTGGCTGGGGTGCTCCTCGTCCACCGGCACCAGCAGACCTAAAGCAGAGCGAGACGCAGAGGGTGGGGTTAGGCTGGATCCAGATGTTTGAAAAAAAAATGCTCTCACAGGTCGGTGTCGGATCAGAAGTGGTCCCGATTCAAAATCTGGATCGGATCGGTCCCTGATATTTGCAAAAAACTGCGGATTGGCCGGCGGGAGAAAATGCAGATCCAGACTCCAGATCCAGTTTTTTTTTTCCACAATACGCCACGTGAGTATTCACAAACTTAACTACTAACACAAACATTTACCCCACGTCTCAATGCCTCGTCAGCATTCACAACAAAGGATTAAACG
>JABUIW010036499.1:0-10612 GCA_013363375.1 Menidia beryllina | reverse complement strand
CTGTTCAACATGAGTCTGACAACTAAGTAAGTAGATAAATAACTTTAAACTTTAACACATGCTCTGATAGGCCGGGATCGGTATCGGATCGAGACATCCCTACTCCACAGAGAGCCTGGACAGGTCAGCTAAAGGTCAGAGGTCACGGGTGTGTGTGTGTGTGTGTGTGTGTGTGTGTGTGTGTGTGTGTGAGACGGTGTGCGAGGACTTGTGTCTGACCCCGTTTTGGGACAGCAGGCCGCAGCTGAGCTGTTGACGTCTGAATCCACGCACTCCAACGCCAGGTACTTCTCTGAGGAAGCGGGCTTGTCTTCATCACTGGAACAGACAGGTTAAAACGTGCACGTTAATAAGAGACGCACGCCGAAAGCCCACCAGAAAACCAAACACACACGCACACACACACACACACACACAGAGGTGACAGTGGAAGCATGCCGAGCTGACAGAACACAGTAAAAACAAAGGATGGTGGTTTGGAAATGGAGGGAGTCTGGGAACTCTAGACGGGGAAAAACCATCTAAATGTACAGCAAATGGAGAAAGTCAAAGGTTTTAGAGTGTTAAGCTCGGCCACTTTTTCTGGCCTGGACGCGCGTTTTCGTACTGATTCGACTAAAAAAATCGATTATACCAGCCGTCAGTCTTACTTTGTCTCAGAGAACCACCAATAATGTCAATGGGGACTCAAAGTAAAACGCCTCCAAAGGTCACTTTACAAGGCAACATCTGGGCTGATGTGCTGGAAAGGCCTCGGTCTCAGGGTTTCTGGGACCAGACCCCTTTGCTTTCCTCTCCTCTGACCCTCCAAAAGCTAAATGTTCCTGTTAAATGAGAGATTTTTTTCCATCTTCGTACTCTCGCATGCTGTCTCGGCATCCTTTAAAGTGCATTTTCACCTTTTAGAGTCGTCGTTTCGGATGGAATCAATGGCTGAACCCAAAAAGTATTCGAAAAGCGTACTGAAAAAGGATGAATACAAACATTCATTAAGCCGTAAGGAAGAATGGAAAATCCTGCCGATAGGCTGAAGGTTAAAGGGCATTAACTAATTTGCCGTTTGCCCCTGGAGGCCTGGGCTGTTCTGGGATAAATAAATAAAAAAACGGGATAAAGTTGACCCGAAGTAGAAGAAACAAAAAGTGCACTTGAACAACAGCTTTGGCAGAAAAAAACATGCAGAATGGAAAAAATGAAACCAACAGACAAGAGCTGGAAACCAAAGATTTAAACTGGGAAAGAAAAGTTGGTGGTTGACGTGACAACAAGACTACATCACGGCTGCAGGCTCGTCTCTGATTGGCTGTACATACCGATAAGATTTCAACACTCTGAAGAAGACCACACCCACAACGCACAGCAAGAGAGAGAGGGGAAGCTCAGACTGTGAGTGCCGTTCAGTTCAATACACTGTTATTTACTTACACACACACACACACACGGACAGTTTAATGCAGCATCAACAGGAAGATGGTGGACAGAGGACAGGCTGGCTGCTCACAGAGACTCAAACGTTGGGCTACTGATAGATGGCAGCTTCTACTCTGCTCTATAACGAATGGCTACCAGGCAGAAAAAAAAACCTTTCCAAAAAATTTTTTTTTTTTGGGCTAAATTCAGGTGTCTAAGCTAAAGAAGTGTGACGGAGGCTTAATGTTCGGTGATCAGAATCAGAAATACTTTAATAATCCCAGAGGGAAATGATTTACACATAAGATGAGATGAGATAAGCTTTATTGATCTCACTGTGGAGAAATCCACTGCACATGAGTTTAGATTTGTGGAGACTGTGGGGATTGTATCGTTACATGGACCGTATTTTCTGCACTATAAGGCGCGCTGGATTGTAAGGCGCATAGAGTAGAAGCTACAGTAGAGGCTGGGGCTGCGTTAGCATCCACCGGAAGCAGCTACGCTAAAGAGAATGCTAACTAGACAGTCAGATAATCAGTCAGACTTTATTAAAAGACTCCCCAAAGGAATACCGTAAATTCCGGACTATAAAGCGCACCGGATTACAAGCCGCACGCTCTAATTTTAGAAAGAAAATCAATTTTGTACTTGTATAAGCCGCACCGGATTTTAAGCCGCAGGTTTCCCACGTTGTATGAGATATTTACAAGTTGTTCTGTAAAGATGTTACAGGTGAGCATTTTTTAACGTTTGATTTAATCCTTATGATAAAACAAACAAATACGGTACATATTATGTGTCATGGCCTCACTAAGAGTCAGTTATCCAAGCAGCTAAACATGTACTCAGCAACTCCACAGAAGCAGATTCTTTTTTGTGAATTTACTGAATATCTTGTGAAACTGAAATACAAACATACAAAACATACGTCAAGAATTGTACATGTATAGACATGAATTACGATTGGCTAAGCTCCGTCACGTATTTGTTAACATTGTTAACATCAACATATGAATTACCGTAAAAGTTACTAGAAATATGTCCAATTGCAAAAATAAATACTTACAGACGTTGCTTGAACAAACATTGAAACAAACTGTCACAAATTAGGAGTAGAAGACGAAGGCAGCCGTCTTTGCTACGGCAAACTGAAGCTGTCTCCCGTTGCTAGGATACCGTAAACTTCCTGTCTAGCGGGTTGTCAAAATAAAGGTATCCATGTTGAGGGTGAGTATAAATGACTGATTTAGAAGACTGTAAATAACTGTGAAAGTGAGAATTATGTATCGCACAATTTAATTGGACCTCTGTGAATACTCATTAGTTTTATTGGTCTGTTTTTCGCGCCGTGAAAAAAACATGTATTAGCCGCACTGTATTATAGGCCGCAGTGTTCAAACTGCGGGAAAAAAGTAGCGGCTTATAGTCCGGAATTTACGGTAAACTGTTTTATTATTTTTCCCGAGCTAATATCCTCCATTCAGTAAATAACAGAAACAGTCTGATATGTTACGGTAAATCAAATGTTAATGCATCACAATATAAAGCAGCTAGCATAAAGTTGAGCAGCTTTTCTCCCAAAAAAACAAACAAAACCGCCGGTATAGAAATATTTGAACTACCTGCTGTCATAGTTAGGATCTGATTCAACAATTACCTTTGATGTACAAATTTGTTTAACAGCCACCTTCTCTTTACTGCATCCATGTTTAAAATGGGGACTAATAGATATGTACATTGTGCAGTACTGTGGATCCCCAGAGGGTGGCGCCTCTTCGCTGTTCACTACTTCTTCTACTTCTTCTTCTACGGGAGAAATGGACTAAATCCCGATCAATATATGAGGCTCACAGGATTAGAAGGTGCACTGTCAGTTTTAGAGAAAATCTAAGGCTTTTTGGTGCCTTATAGTGCGGAAAATACAGTACATTTAAAACCAGCCACATGTGGCCCAAGGTAGATGGCCATTAGCAAAATTAAGAATTTAAAATCATTCAAATCTGCCTGTGTAAAAACTAATCTGCTCAGGCTGAAGAGCAGAAATACCAGATTTGCATGCAGTACACCCACTAACTGGAACCCAGGAACGTTTCCCATATGTCTTTTCTTTCTTTTTTCATATCTTATTCAGCCTGTTGTCGGACCGTTGGCTCAGTACCGAGGGGTGGTGGTTGTACCCACATGCTTTGGCTCAGTTACTGTTTCTATTTTCTCCGCTTTCCCCGATTGCGTAACCAGTGAACTGCAGCTGCCCTCTGCAGCGGCCTGTCGGCGGAGTGTCCACATGCTGAGATCCGGGGCTGTTTTGTCATCTAAAACCTCTTACAGGAACAGGATCTAGTGAGGGAACTTTTTAGATAGCTTATTAGAGAACAAACTGGAACCTGTGTGGTTCCACTGTATCAAGTAGATCAATAATCAGAGAGCCTGACACATAAGCTGCGTTTTCTGGACTATAAATACATTTTTTCCTCATAGTTTGGTCGGTCAATTATATTTATATCTAAATATAAAAGTTTTTAAATGTGAATTTATACTGACTGACATGAATGAGGGTTAATCGTTACCCTCTCCAGCCAGGAGAGGGCGCTCTAGGCCTGTGACTGATTAAATGAAGTGGAACACAGCTGAGTTTTATTGGAGGATATCTGGAGCTTGGTGAACTTGCTTTTTGGTACAGTTCCTGTTGGAACTCGCTGGCTTGTTTTATTTATTATTTTAGCCGGTTCAGCCTGCAGGTTATGTTCTTTATGCTACTGTGCAGCTAATTGACCGTGAATATGTGCGTACACACCTATTCAGCCAGTTGTTCTGCGTTCTAGTGCGAGGTTGAATAACTGGCCTTTCCAGATCAAATTGTATCGTTTGATTTTAAAGCTCTTAATGGCCTAGTACCCCCCCACCACCCTAAAAACACCCTAAATCCTTCCTAAAAAAACACTTCTTCTCCCTGGCTTTTAATCAAGTTTAAGTGGACATCTGGCAAAAATTTAATTTTCATTTAAATTTTTATTTAAATTTTAACTTATTTTTATTCCGTTTTATTTTCATTTTATTTTATTGCATTGTGTTGATGTATTTAAGCTTTTTAGTTTTTACCTTATTTCCTGACTCTGTGATATCTATATAGCAATTTGATCAACCCCGGTTGTTTTAAATGTGCTTTATAACTAAAGTTTGAGTTGAGATGAGTTTAAATGTGTGTCCAAGTGAGACTTTTTAATGTTATGATATCACACGTTAGCGCTCTGGACGGCTTTACAGCTAGCAAACACTGAGAAAAGAGACTGTTCTTGGCCAAACTGGGAAAAAAGATGCTAACGAGTCAGTTCAAGGTCTAAGGAAGCCCCTGCTGAGCTCTGTGGTGACTCTGGGGACCCTAACTCCACCTTTGCTGTGTTTGTCAGTGTTTGTGTGCAGATGTGACTGGCGAACCTTTTGAAAACAGCCGTCTCCGTCTTGGCATCGACGGTCAGGCTGACGGTTTCCTTCATGGAACCGTTGATGACCGTCTCCGTGATGCTGCGCTGCTCCGAGCCGCCGCTCTCTTCCTCGGCGTTGGACGTCCCAGAGTCCTTCGGCGAGGCGCCGGGAGGAGAAGCCACGCTGGTCCCCAACCAGCCGTCGCACTCTGAGGTTTGAGAGGGTTAGCATTAGCATCTCCTAACCCACAGGTCTGTTTCCTAACCATTAAATTGTTATCAGAGTTCAACATGAGTCTGACAACTAAGTAAGTAGATAAATAACTTTAAACTTTAACACATGCTCTGATAGGCCGGGATCGGGATCGGATCGGAAGTGAAAAAAGCTGGAACGGACCAATAAAAACCCTTTTTATTGATGATTTCTTTCTCATTTATTTCTTTTTCCATCTCTCTTCTATAAGTCATTTGTTTTATTGCTATGTGTGATTATCTGCCGTATTTATTAAGGAGTTGTTATAGGTTTATGCAATGAATTATAAGAATTACAGTGTATTCTGATGGGAATATTTAAACCAACATACCAATATTTTAACATCCAGATCCAGTTTTTTGAAAGTCCGATCCCTCATTAGCATTAGCATCTGTAACCCACAGGTCTGTGTCCTAACCATTAAGTTGTTATCAGAATAAATCCCTGTTCAACATGATTCTGACAACTAAGTAAGTAGATAAATAACTTTAGACTTTAATACATGCTCTGATAGGCCGGGATAGGATCGGAAGTGAAAAAACTGGAACGGATGCGCCCCTTCTCTCTGATTTATATATCTACGTTGTTTATGATCATTAACCTGATGTTAGCCTTGAATTGCTAGCTGCGGCTAATGGCTAATAACAACACGCCAACATTAATCAACTACATCTGGCTGCAGACTGCAAGAAGCCAAGGATGGATATCCAACTCCCCCACATCCAAGTCGGCCATTTTGATTATGTCACCAATAGGAAGATCCCAGGCAAGAAAATATTAATTGCTTTATGTCAATATAGACATTAATTCAAAAATAGTGAAATAATCTTGCAAACACTGAATTAAACTCTATACAGAATATGTTAAAATATGTTAAAATAGGTTTGTACAATAAGTCCAAACAAGTTTAATCAAAAAATATTTATGAAGGGTGGAGGGTTAGGGTTAGGGTTAGGGTCAGGGTTAGGAACAGGGTCAGGACTAGGGGTTAGGGTTAGGAACAGGGTCAGGGTTAGGGTTAGGACTAGGGGTTAGGGTTAGGGTCAGGGTTAGGACATTGTTTGTCTTCCAATTTCGTATAGACAGTAAAGTTTCGTTTCCACCTCAGAAAGGTGCTAGTCACATGACCTAACCAAAATGGCCGACTTGGATGTGGGAGGAGTTGGATATCCAGCCGAGGCTCCTACAGACTGGAGCCACAGGTGAGGGAACACGCGTGTGTCCTGAACTGACCCTCGGTTGCTGCTGGTGCGTTGACGCCCAGAGGGTCGATGGTTTCTATGCTGGTTTCCATGGCAACGGGAGAGTTGCACCTCAGGGGGTCTTTGGGACTGAAAAGAGAAGATTCTCGCTTTAATATCAGGATGAAAACTGGTTCAAAAGTTGGTGTTTTTTTGGGACGGAGGCCGCTACCTATATAGCTTATTGGCATAGTGATGAGAAATGTAATATTGTGTCTACTCTGTAAGTTGCTTTGGATAAAAGCGTCTGCCAAATGCATAAACATAAACATAAACATACCTGGCCGGAGAGAAGCCGGAGAAATCAGCCCAACCGGTTTCAGAGTTGGAGGCGGAGCCTGAGGAGGAGCTCCATGCCGCGTCTGGCAGGACCTTTGTGGAGGACGACTGGGGAGCGGGGGGGGCGGGGTCTCTGGGGCTGGAGGCCGAGGAGGTGGACGAACCCGTGTCCATGGGGATGTCATCAAAGTTGGCCGTCCACACAGGTCCTTCAAAGAACAAAGTACAGCATCTGGATCATCACTCTATCACTATTAACACTATTTAGCACTATAACTATCAGGTAACTATAACTATCACTATTTAGCATTAAAACTATTAGGCTGGTCCGCCAGGAGAAAATGCAGATCCAGACTCCAGATCAAGTTTTTTTTTTAAGTCTGATCCCACGCGAGCATTAGCATCTGTAACCCACATCTCTAACCCACTGGTCCTAACCATTAAGTTAGTAGATAAATAACTTTAAACTTTAGTACATGCTCTGATAGGCCGGGAAAAGTAAATAAATGAATAATAAATATAAATAATAAATAAAACTAAATAAATAACTTGAAACTTTTTTTTACTTTTTTAAAGTAAATAAATGAAATAAATAAAAATATTAAAATAAATAAATACATTTAAAATAAATAAATAAATATTATTTTTTTAACTTTTTCAAAATTAATTAATTAATTGATTAATTAAAATAAATAAAAATAATAAAATAAATAAATACATTTAAAATAAATAAATAAATAACTTTAAACTTTTATACATGCTCTGATAGGCCAGGATCGGTTTCGGATCGGAAGTGAAAAAAGCTGGATCGGGGCATCCCTAATAACGGTTCATTTAAACTGGAAGAAAACGAGGTCTTCTCTCTTCTGTGTCTGGTGTGTGTACCAACCTGTGTCCACTTCCATTCGGTCATCCGTACTGGGATTGGAGACGTCAAATGGATCCCTCTTGCCGTCCTCCTCCTCCGAGTCGGTGCTCTCCTCGCTGTCTGTGCTGCCAGAACTCCTGAGATGGACACACAGACGCAGTGTTACTAAAAGTAGGGAAAATATGTACTCCAATAAAGTACAGATACTGCTTTTGGTACTTAACTCATTGACTGCCAGCCATTTTCAGAACAGAGAGTCCCATACTGGCATAGTTTTTTGAGCATTTTGACTGATTTTTCAAGAGCCACAGAATAGTTTGTGCTATGACTATGTAAACACCAAACACACCAAAAGAAAGAGTAGACTCTCTTCTTTCATCAGGAAAAAAAATGTGTTTCTACCTTATTCCGTTCTTCCTCGACGTGCGTCTCACCGGTGACATGTTCTCTCATAGCGAACCGTTACCTTTTTCTTATTTGCCTACAGTCTATGCTCATCTCCCATCAAAAGTGGCACTGCCCCCTAGAGGGTCAATTTGTTGATTAACCCCCAGCCACTCTCGTTGAAAAACATAAAAGACGTCTATAGACGTCTTTGGCAGTCAACGGTTGTATTTGAATTGACGTCTATATACGTCTTTGGCAGCCAATGAGTTAAGCACAGTACTTAAGTAGTTGTACTTCATTACTGTACATCTCTGCCCAGTGGAGGTAAATGTCTGCTGTGTGGGCCTGTTTCTACACGCTCACCTTGGCCGTCTCTGTGCCTCTGGAGCGAAGGTGACATCTTTTTCATCCCAGATGTCCTCTTCATCTGAACCAGCGTCTTCAAACTGCTGGATTTTCTCCTTACAGCGAGCCTCAAACAAAGCTATATTTGCCTGGGGAGACACACAGACGCACGGCACACAGTGAGAAACACACGGCCTCTTTGCTAGAGGTTCAAATTAAGGCTTAATCCTAAAGACGTTATCAGAACTCTATTTCACTGTTTTGGCTTTTGCTTTGAGTTTCAGTGACTTAAACATGGACATACTCCAAAACTAAAGCTAAAAAAATACACTGTCCCCTAGTTACAAATGTAAGATCAACACTCAAAAGTACTTACACTTTCATTTGTATTCAGTGAAAAATTGATGTCTGATATTCTATCAAAGGGAATACTGCAATGTTAAAGAGAACAGAGTTTAGTTTAGTTAGGGTTGTTAGGCATCCACAACACAGTACAGAGCACAACACATTACGTTTAACACTGTGGACAACACTGTGGCAGCACAATAACAAACAGGGAATCTGGTTATTTACCATCTACAGAAACTGAAGCTGTTCGAACCACCAGGTGGGTTTTTGAATGAGCTACATTTCAAATTTCTCTTTAATAAAGCACTAAATCACAACAAATGTTGTCTCCGAGCTTTTTAAAAATACAATCCAACTCATTGTTACACATAATCCAACCAAATTAGATTCCAAATTCACGGCTCACTCATGAGGTTGACCAGAAAGGTGTGTTATTTTCTAACACACTAAGCCTGAATACTTCAGAAATGGACGAATGTGAAACGTAATCCAAATAATTCAGTTTAAACTGAATGTAAACGCATCAAAAATGCCATTAAAAACGCCAAACAAGCTAAAACTATGCTGGGTTAAAAAGAATATATATATATTTTTTAAAGCTGACCTGTACTGGTCTGGCTTTAGACCAACACACTGAAGTAAACTCCACTTCTAATACAGATGTGAGGACAGTGGGAGGCTATTGACTTGATGTAGTCATTTTAGTTAATCAGAAACATTATGGGTGCAGAGGTCACTCAGGAAGTGATGGGAATAATAATAATACCCTATGCTGAAGCACACTTTCAGACAGATTCTCGTGAGTGTGTGAGTGGTGTTTATCTCGGCCTATTTCTGAATTTGCCCCGATGGGCTGTCAGTTCCCATTAGATCTGAAGCCTCAGAAATCCCAGCGTGGAAAGACAAAATCAATTTAGAGTACACTGCTGTCAGAGGGTCGACTACGACCAACGAAACGACAAATAAATCCAATTTTGACTCATTACTTCTTTCTGTTAACTAGGAAGTGACACAGTCCAACCACACAAAGCCCAACATTTAAGCAAAAAAGGTGAAAAAGGATAAGACTTTAAGCCTCTTATTCCGAGGTAAAGCCTCCAAGACGGACCAACCAGCTACCAAAAGCCCACAACAGCAGAAACAGTTTAAACGTCCCCCAAACTAAATCACCCTCTTTAAAGTAGAAACATACAGCAAAAGACAGCACAAACTCTGGATATGGTTTATTTTCCTCAGGACAAGGCCACATCAGACGTGAAAATAATGGAAGAACTTTACTTCTTAAACAGAATATAATGAGCAATAGTGCTTTTTCGCGTTCTTTATAAAACTATTTGGATATAAATCCAATAAAAAGCTCTCGTTATGACATGATAATTACTTCAATGACATGTATTTGAGTTTATTAATGAACCTTACCCAGCAGCTTTGTGGTGTCTTAAGTGTAATGTCCCCTCAGTGTCCCACAGTAATACAAGAACAAATCATGCAGGATGAGTACTCACTCCACAACATCGTCCTGATCAGCAAACTCTTCGTCATTGAAGCCGAACTGCTCAATAAAATTGGACGTCATTTGTTGCATCTGATAATCAGAAAAGGCCTGGCAAGACCCAGGGCCAACGGTAATGATATAGTCTTGGCTCTACAAAATTCTGGTCATTACTTGCAGTAAAGAAAAAATTAGCAAACGCATGTACATATAGTGATGTCCACAAAGAGTAAATAATACAGCCTCGTTTCCAGAAAGGTTGGAATACTGTGTGAAGTGTAATTTAGAGCAGAGATTCCAGCGAAATCCCATTTTAAAAGGGGAAATTTGCACATTTACTTAACGATAACAATGTGTTCCAAATGGATATAAAAGTGCATCACTGGGTCTGAAAGATCTTTTCTTTTCATTACATATGATGCAAGTAAAACGTGCATACATATTTAACAAAAAGGAGACAAGGAAAGGACAATAAATTAGATGTGAAGCACTGTGATCCATCTCCAATTTTACAGATATGCGAATATTTATTTAGTTTAATTTATTCACAGAGGTGAAGCTCTC
>JABUIW010036497.1:0-15740 GCA_013363375.1 Menidia beryllina | reverse complement strand
GAATGTTTGATCAAATTTTACTTTGTATGTTGGAAAATCTGTATGTTCAGGCATCGTAAGTAGAGGTTTTACTGTAGTTACATTTTTCGTTAGATTCAGATGAATCTACATGATATGTTATTTCTTAGACTGGAAGGCTGCAGGTTGTCAGAGAGCAGCTGGTCTTCTGTGGTCTCAGCTCTGAAGTCCAACCCCTCCCATCTGACTGAACTGGACCTGAGCTGGAACCCCATCTCTGAGTGTGTGATGAAGGAGCTGAGCAGCTTTCTGCAGAGTCCACTCTGTGGACTGAAGACTCTGAGGTCAGACTCCAGGTTTTAGTGGTTAGTTCAGATCAGAGGATGAGCTGAAAGCTTTGCTGACATTAAATTGTTAACAGAAGCCTTTTAAAGATTCCTACTGAGAGTCTTTATGTTTAAATGTGATGTAAATTCATTAAAGATTCACTTAGAATGACAGAAGAAGCCATATTTCATTACACAGTTATAAACTCAGCTCCTACAGAGCTCATTATTCATGTTTCTCTTGCTGATTCAGTGATTTATAAAAGAGCTTTCATTTATGAATATGAATGAGTGCTCTTTTTCTCTGGTTCTGTTTGACTGTTTTAACCTGCATCCTGTTGGCTTCAGCTCACATCTTTTACTCTTTACTCAGGCTGCAGTGCTGTGGGTTGTCCAACATCAGCGGGGCTTCTCTGGTCTCAGCTCTGAAGTCCAAATCCTCCCGTCTGACAGAACTGGACCTGAGGTACAACCACAACCTGCAGGAATCCGTCACAAAGCAGCTGTCTGAGCTGGTGGAGAGTCCAGACTATAAGCTGACGACTCTGAGGTCAGTTTACTGAATGGAACTGTTGGAGGTCTTTATGTTTTCTTACAGTTAAACTGATGGATCTTCATCCAGATGTTTTAGTTCATGTGGGGAAACACAGATGATCATTCTTAAATGCTCACACTTAGAATCTGCAAAAACATCAAAGCATATTCTGTAACATTTACTGTCCCTTTTTCGTTTGTCCTCAGATTAGAGCGCTGCTGTGTGTCAGAGATCAGATGGGCTAATCTGGCCTCAGCTCTGGAGTCCAGCCCCTCTGACCTGAGAGAACTGGACCTGAGTTACTGCGAGTTAGAGGATTCAGAAGTGAAACAGCTGTGTGGTCTCCTGGGAAGTGATCTTTGCAGACTGGAGTCTCTGAGGTCAGAAACTATGTTTAGTTGTATTTCAGGATCATTGTGATGTAAAATGGTGTTAAACTTTGTGTCAGACTGATGTTTCCCTGATCCAGACTGAGGATCATCACAGTAACGTTGTACTGATGCTGCTTTTATCCAGCTCTGTTCAGTTAACCTTAAACTGAGCCTAAACATAAGTCTAGTTGTCATTAGCATCCTAACATGCAGCAGAGCATCAACAGGACAATGAAATGAGTCAGATGAGGAGACGACACAACGCTGTAACTGTTTGGTGGAAAAGAAAAAAGACGTGCAGAGCTGAGCTGAATAGACACCAGTGGAAATGGGCCTTATCTTTTTTACATGTTTTTATTATGTGTCCTTGTTTTACTGTGGATCATTATGATTTTAGAAAGAAAGGATTATTCTACACTTTCCTCTATTTTTGTGTCTCATTCTATCAAATATTCAAACATTCAAAAATTCTAGCAGCAGCATGTTGTCATTAATGTGAATGAGAGCTCTTTTTCTCTGGTTCTGTTTGACTGTTGTAACCTGCATCCAGCTCACTTCTTTTATTCTTTATTCAGGTTGGATCGCTGCTGGTTATCAGAGACCAGCTGTTCTTCTGTGGTCTCAGCTCTGAAGTCCAACCCCTCCCATCTGACAGAACTGGACCTGAGCTGGAACCCCATCTCTGAGTGTGTGATGAAGGAGCTGAGCAGCTTTCTGCAGAGTCCACTCTGTGGACTGAAGACTCTGAGGTCAGACTCCAGGTTTTAGTGGTTAGTCCAGATCAGAGGATGAGCTGAAAGCTGGGCTGCTCTTCATGGTGAAGTGTGTTTTCTCCTTCAGGGCTTTAGTTTGTGAAATGCTGATTACAGCGAAACCTCTACCTACGATTGCCTAAACATACACATTTTCTAACACACAAAGTGAAATTTGATCAAATATTTGACTTGGCACCCAAAGTAAATTTCCATCATATGTCAAAGTCATAGGAAAAAAATCTAAAAATTCAATCAAAATAAATAATCTAAGTTAGTTTAGAGTTCAGGTAGTAAAGTCAGAGTAAGTTAGGGTTGGCCCTGTATCTCAGTATCCACCTCTACCTCCATTCTCCAGTCTCTGAGCTAAAGGGCCAATAAAAACACTTTTTATTGATTATTTCTTTATCATTTCTTTCTTTTTACATCTCCCTTCTATAAGTTATTTGTTTTATTGCTATGTGTAATAATCTGTATTATTTATTAAGGAGTTATCGTAGGTTTTTGGAACCAATTCTAGGAATTACAGTGTATTCTGAGGGAATATTTGAACCAACAAAACAATATTTTAACATAGGTAGTAGGTCCAGGAATCAGTTAAACTCATATGTAGAGGTTCTGCTCTAGTTGAATAAGCAGCAAACTCTGTGAATGTCAGGATTGGAAACTCAAGGCAGAACTCAGATGCAGAGATCTTGGAAAAAAACTTTCATTCAAATAAAGACGCACTCGCATTGAGTGGAAGACATGGCAAGTACAAAATAATAATCAATCTTGAAAACGAGGCAGACAACGCTATGAACAAAGTATCAAATAATAATCCCTCTAACAAGGCAGACAAAATACAAAATAAACTCACTCTAAAAAGAGGATGGCAAAAGTTACAAAGCACAATATCAAAATCACTCTTACGAGGAATAAACAGGTTCAAGACACGAGGCAAAGATTACTATGGTTTTGGTTCAACTCAGTATAGGACGAAGACAAAGGAAGAAAGTTTGGGGCTGCTGGTTGCAGATGTTTTCTCACTCTGGACGTGGAGCTTCAGCTCCACTCAGCTTTTAAATTCAAAAGATGGCATTCAGACTTTTTATCTTGTTTTCTCAAAACAAATATTTTCACTGTCCCTCCTTTTTTTCACAGGTTTAAATTTGTTTTTAAGTAGTAATGTTTAGAAATAGCAAACAATTAACTGTTGTTTCTTCTGTTCATCTGGAATATTTCAAGCAGAATGAGGCACAGACTTACTTTAATAACTCTTGCTGATTTCAACATCATTTTTAAATATTCAGGTTATTGAGAGAATTAACTCATTGACTGCCAGCCATTTTCAGACCAGAGAGTCCCATACTGCCAGAGTTTTTGCAGCATTTTGACTGATTTTTCAAGAGCCACAGAATAGTTTGTGCTGTGACTATGTAAACACCGAACACACCAAAAGAAAGAGTAGACTCTCTTCTTTCATCAGGAAAAAAAATGTGTTTCTACCTTATTCCGTTCTTCTTCGACGTGCGTCTCACCGGCGCCATTTCTCTCATAGCGAACCATTGCGTTTGTTTTTATTTGCCTACAATCTATGCTAATCTCCCATCAAAAGTGGCACTGCTACCTAGAGGGTCAATTTTTTAGTACATTCTCTGTCTGGAAGCCGATATTTACGGAAAAACTTTAGCCGATCGTTCCCCAAAGCCACTCGCATTGAAAAACATAAAAGACGTCTATAGACGTCTTTGGCAGCGAATGAGTTAATGGATTTGCACAATAAATCAGGTAAGAGAATAATGTCAGGGCTTTTTAAAATCTAATTTTGAAATTTACATCTATAACTTAAAGAGAGAGAAACTGATTTAGGTTTATTAGTTTATCAGTAATGTTTTGACTTTACATACACAGGTACAGCAGAACCTCTACATACGAATTGTATGTTAAATATTGGTATGTTGGTTCAAATATTCCATCAGAATACAATGTAATTCCTATAAATGGTCCCAAAAACCTACGATAACTCCTTAATAAATACTACTGATAATTAAACATAGCAATAAAACAAATACATTGTATAAGAGAGATATAAAAAGAAATAAGTTATAATCAATAAAAAGGGTTTTTATTTGCACTTATTGGCGAATGGAGGAAGAGGTGGACACTGAAATACAGTATGCACCCTAATTACTCTCACTTTCACTACGTGAACTTTAAGCTAACTTAGCTTATTTATTTTCATTTGATTATTTTTTTCTATAACCTCAACGTCATATGTTGGAAATTTACTTTGGGTGTCGAGTCGAATATTTGATCCAATTTTAATTCTAATGCTGGAAAATCTGTATGTTTAGGCATAAGTAGAGGTTCTGCTGAGATAGATTTCTTATGTTGAACACATTTGATTCAAATGAATCTACATGATATGTTCTTTCTTAGACTGGAGGACTGCTGGTTGTCAGAGAGCAGCTGTTCTTCTGTGGTCTCAGCTCTGAAGTCCAACCCCTCCCATCTGACAGAACTGGACCTGAGTGGGAACAACCTGAAGCGGTCAGCTGTCCAGCAGCTGCTGGATCTGCAGCAGAGTCCACACAACAAACTGCAGACTCTGAGGTCAGTAGGCAGCTGGAGGTCCATATGAACTAAACCCAGTTGGTACCAGAGAAAAGATCCACTATGAACCTGCAGCCTTCTCAGTGTGAAGCTGTGAGAGCAGAACGAGGTCAGGCTTTTTCAGCAGAGTCAGCAGAAAGAGCCAGCAGCCAATCAGATCAGCAGCTCGTTGTGTGCATGGTGCACTCCTTTATCTGCTCTCTGTCTGCTTCTCTCTGCAGATGGAGTGATGATGAAGAGGAGGATGAGAGCTGAGAGGAATATCTGTGTCCTGCTGAACCTCCCCTGCTCCCTCCCTCTCCTCTTTCTCTCCTCCCACCCACACCCCCACAACCCACCAAACATACCCCCCTTCTCCTCTCACTCCAGAACCAGCTGCTTCTTCTCTAGATGACCTGACCAGATCCAGGTCCCTGACCAGCAGCCCCCCCTCACTTCCTTTAATCAGACCCCTGCCCCCTTTCCCCTGTGGGGGGCTCATGGCCTCTGAGCTCATTCTGGATTGGTTGTTGGGGATTAGGGGAGTGGCTGGTCATTGGAGGTGGTGGACACCTGGTGTGAAAGCTGCTGTAGAAATAAGCTCTGAGCATTTCCTCTGTCCTGTGTTGAGTTGCTGGGTTTGTTGTGGCCATTTAAGTTGACTTTTTGTAATTCACATGTTCTGTTTAATTTTAAATTGTTCAAACATATTTTAGTTTGTACAGAACCATTTTGAATTTAATTGTTAGGAATTATTAGGATTTATTTGGTTATTTTTCTAAGCTCCTCCCATTAATTTGGGAGGGTAAGAACAGCCAGGGTATATCTGGATGGGGGTTGTGGTTTGTAAGGAGCAATGTCAGGTGTGATGACGGGAGTTTTTTTTGACCACGCTACACTTTTGTTACCTTTTCGATCTCCTTTTTTACTTTTCATTTGCAAAAAAGTTAGAATGGAAGTTTTGGTTGATATTTCCCTATAATTTTACAAGAAATAAAAGGAAAGTGCGTCAAAACCACAAACCGCCTGTTGCCACCGACGGCCTTTTCCTTGTTGGAAGAATTTGGTTAGGAAAAATTAAAAGGCCGTGACAGGGTTTGTTCCGGCTTTGCTGATTCATTTCTGTTCATCTATAGTATTGATGTATTCATTTCTATTTAGTTTAATCTTACATTTACACACCAGTTCATTACAAACATTACTGATGAGTTGACATACAAAGTTAGTTTAAGTGAATAAATGCTGTTTTCTGGTTTAAAGACGTGTGGTCTCCATCTTTAGTCTCCACCTCTGAGCCAGGTTGGGACTCCCTTCAAACAGGTTTTGAAGGGTAAGAACAGAAAAGACTGCAGTCTGAGAGCTTCAGAAAACATCTTTACTGGAGACTCCAACCGTCCAGACGTTCTCCTTCTCAGTTCCCTACAGGTCACCATCTTTCCTGGAGCCACCCTCAAGCAGGCGGAGGCCATCTTGTTGGGTGCCATGGCAACCACCCAGGTGAGGAAACTGGTGACGCTGGCCCAGACCCAGATGTGCAGCCAGAGGCAGAAGAACCAGGATCACTCATGTCCAGATACTTCTGTTCTACAGAACCTGCTTTTTACTGGAGTCTGTTCAGCCCTCCACTTCACTGGACTGACACCAGAACTCTGACTCTGCTTTTAGCTGTTTGTTCAGCCTGAGCAGATCCTGATCTGAACAAAGCTTTCAAACACACAGTCTGTTTTTGGCTGAGCTGAACATTTGATGGCAGCATGTGCATGTCTGTGTTCTAAAAGTGGCATTAACTCAATTATGTTCTGCCTTAAACGGAGGAAAACTGAAGAAACGCTTCCTTTGGCGCTGTGTAGACGGCTGCCTCTCCAGTATCTTCTGGTAACCTTAATTTCCTGAGGGAGTTTTCCCAAGGGATCAATAAAGTTCAGTCTAAGTCTAAGTCTTTTTTCCTGCTGTAGTTACACCAAACTGCCACAGAGTGTCGCTGTAGTCAGGCTGTACTGCATGGCCACTGGTTAAAGCTGAAAGAAAAGAGTCACTAAAACATAAAACACAGCCCAAATAAATGCATGAACATCCATTTTCCTGGACTTATAGTAAATTAAAATCCACACTCAATGTTTGAAAAAAAACCAATTCATACAAAAAACAGACAAATCAGAAAACAGTCACAGCTACAGAAAACCTCATGAGAAATTCACCACATGTTGAGAGTCAGTGACCTTCACTTATTTGCTACTTCAGTCTGCTGCATAACGAGGTACCAAAAGATTTTAAATTCTTTTTAAATACAAATGTGTTTACTGGAAGATGCAATTTATATTTGGAATTAATCATCTACCAATATCATGATCATCATATATTTCTCTATTATATGTCAAATTATACTGTCTAAGCAGTATCCCAGCACACATGTTTTTATTTTAGGTGGACATTTTGAAGGCAGACCAACAGGTCTATTAGGGTCAGAATTCTAGCTGTTCAAATACTTATTTTCCTCACAGTAAAATGTAATGACAGTGCAAGTTCTAATAGTCAAACATTCATGTGAGACTTCACTGCTTTCCTTGTAATTAAATGACTAAATCTGTAATCACTGAATTATAACTGAAATTTCCATCAATTAAACAGACTTTTGCTTTAGAATAAAATTTCCACAACAGTTTGGCGTTGTGGGCAGGACCCCACGACTGGTTTCTCTGGACCGGAACCTTGCAGTGCTTTGGCCAGCCTGGAAGGAAAGCGTCCAGCCTCTAATCTCCAAGAATTTAGGAGAGAGGACTGACAGGTCCGGTTCTGGAGCGCCAGCGCTGGGATCCAGCACGGACGTGTGGAATTGGTCTGAGGTGGTAAGAAAAAATGTGCACAAAGGCTAAAATTAGGTTAGAATGAAATAGTTTAAAATGGAGTTACCTGGTTCAAATTGAAATGGTTTTTAATATTTTACGGGTTCCCTTGGGAGGTTTCAGGAGACTGGACGGGGCCGGGATTAGTCTGCGGTAGACTAATGTGCGCTAGAGCAGGTTATCAGCTCAGGAGCGCAGCGGTACTATTGTGCTAACAGTACAGGTGCTGGAGTTAGAGTACCAGGAGCACAGCACTCCACAGGAGGAGTGCAGCAGTACTTCAGCCAGAGTACTGAGAGTACCTCTTAAGAGACGTCCCTAGAGAAGTAAGGAATATTCCCCCATCCTGTGAGCAAAGATGGGCAACGGCAAGTCTCGGAAACCTGACCCTCCTGTGGGACCCAAATTTGTTGAGAAAAATACTGAGTTTTAGCCCAAAATGATCTTTCAGCATATCGGAAGTAAAAATGAAAGACTGAATAAGTAGTTGAAACAGAAGTTTCAGTAGGGGGAAATCAGATGAGTATAAAGAAAAACTCTGATCATTTACCCTGACTGACTGACTGCATTTTTCCTGCTCTTTGAGAAAAGAAAAAAAAAGACAATTTCATGCTACCTGAAAAGAAGGAATGGTTGTCAAAAATGACTT
Organism: Menidia beryllina; assembly: GCA_013363375.1. Taxonomy (NCBI): domain Eukaryota; kingdom Metazoa; phylum Chordata; class Actinopteri; order Atheriniformes; family Atherinopsidae; genus Menidia; species Menidia beryllina. The sequence goes on along the minus strand of JABUIW010036497.1, from coordinate 7,732 downwards.
GCATGACAACATTTTAAATGCCATCACTGTTTTGGTAGGAAAGTTTTGAAAAGTGTCTACTTCAGATGACAGGGAAATATTTCTCAGTTTGATGGATAATTTGGGTAAACAAGATAAACAAGTGAAATTATTGGTTAACTTATTGGTGATTTTGGAGCATTGTTGTCTAGAAAAAATAAATTAAAAATGGTGGGTTGCAAAAGACAAAACAGACTGGTTTCTTGCTCACTCTCAAAAGCTTTGTTACTGTAGTCATAACAGGTTTTATAACAGGTTCCATCTGTGTGGCTTTTCCACTCAGGCCTATTGGTGTGTGATACAGTGATACACAGTCAGCTCACTAGCACAGTTCTCCTCCCTCATCTTCTCCTGAACCCTGCTCACCGCTCCCCTCTTTGGACCGCACATGGCTGGAACACCATCCCTCGTTAATCCCATGAGTGGATTCCACAGCAGCTTTATTTCAGTCACACATTTGAAAACCCTCTCAAAGATTTCCTTTCCTGTGGTTGGGCCATACACTGATTTTAGTCCCCAAAGCTCCTCTGTAACACACAGACTGAGTCCACTCCCCGGATGAAGACTGACAGCAGTATCAGATATGTGGTTGCTCTCATCAACAGCAGGAGAGAATGGAACCAAACCCTTTCCCTTTCCCATCATCTGCTCATACAGATTGGAGGCTCACATGTGTGATCAGCTGCTGTGTTTCTGCCCAAGCTCATATTTAAAAATGCTTGTTTTTTCTCTGGACACACGAGGTCACAAGCTTTCATCAGGCCCTTTTTCACCAACTCTCCCTCATTAAAGGCCTGATGTTGATCTCTGGGCCACAGTATAACTCACCTTTACAGCAGCCTCACTTTGTAAACATATTTTGTTGTGGAACCAGACTTCTCTTCATCTCCTCTACTTTCTTGCTCCTTTCAGTAACGTTCATGTTCTGGTACTCATGGTGGTGTTTCGTTTCAAAGTGTGGTCTGATGTTTTACTCCTTAGTTAGCCACGTTAGCTCCACATACAAGACACACTGGTCTGTCATTTACAAAAACAGACATTCTGCCTCTAGCTGTCCAAAAAGCTCCTATTTTCTGCTTTTATTTGCACCATTTTTTGGGAAGGGGCTAGCTGACAGCAGCACAGAGCAGCATCGAGTCCACGACCAGAGGTCCAGAACCAGAGGGTCCACAACCAGAGGGTCCAGAACCAGAGGTACAGAACCAGAGGGTCCACAACCAGAGGTCCAGAACCAGAGGGGCCAGAACCAGAGGGTCTAGGAAGGATCACATCCTCCATTTTTCTGGGACTGACAGCAGTTGTCATGGCAGCAGCTCAGCTGATCAAAGGCATCTCTCATCACTGTTTCATTAAACCCACTCATGAGGGGGTTACCTTCACTACAGATTTTTAGCAGAACCTTGAATTTCTAGAAAGCGGCTTTTCCTGAACATCCAAACTGACTTTTGACCTCTCAGACTGTTTTCATGACCTGAGACAAACTGGATGAAAGACAGAGGACCAACATCTGGAAAGAGACCAAGAGGACTCTGCATGTTCTTCTTCTCTGATTCTATTCAGAAAAAACACAGACAGTAGAGAGACTTTACGAGAACAGAAAGCAGCTAAAGATACTAAAGTCACAGCGAGGCTTTCCAAACGGAAGAAGTGAAGCTCAAACACATTTGAATCCAAGTAAACTGACGCTGAACAGAACAGTATGAATGCTGTGTGTTAGCTGCATTAAATGTGTGTTACTACATGTTTCTATCTGCTGTCTGCATGTGTGCATGCTTAACACACAGAACAGGGCCTCGTTAGTAGCTATGGAAATGGAGCCCAGCTGTCATCATATTATTATACCCATCCATCCATCCATTATCAATACCGCTTATTCCCTCATGGGGTCGCGGGGGGAACTGGAGCCTATCCCAGTGGTCAACGGGCGAGAGGCAGGGTACACCCTGGACAGTCCGCCAGTCCATCGCAGCATATTATTATTCATTGTTTCAAATTCTGAAGCAAGCTTGTTGTTGATGCAGGTGACCAATGGGACACTCAGATGATTTCTGCACAGACTGACTCAAAACTGAGATTCAATTCAAGATTAAACATTCCAAATGCTTGATGCTGTGCAACGCTTGCAATATAGGGTCAAAATAAATAAATGCAACTAGTGAGCAATTTTCAAAATTGTAGAGATACAGAAAGCCTGTCTCACAAATAACCATATTTTTATTAATGTGTTAGGGAGCATCTCCAACGTCCTCTTCCACACCAGCTGTTGCCCCTCCATCAGCTACACTAGCAGAAACTTTAAAGGGTCAGATGTTTATGAAAATGTACTTATTTCCACAGTGAACTTAACTTTCCTTGGATGAAAAAACATAGTTAGGAGTAGTTCTTTTACACACATGTCAATATTCTTTAACACTACTGTTAGTGGTAGTAATTGCATCTCCTATGTGACATCTATTGCATTGACCGGGAATCGAACCCGGGTCAACTGCTTGGCAAGCAGCTATGCTCTCCACTATACCACCAATGCTCCATAAGGTGTCTTGCATATAGATATTTCAAAAACATATCCTGTAAACATCTGGAATTATTCACTCTATCTACACTCAGGGAAAAGTTGATTTGTCTAAATAAAAGTGGCAACCAAACACTATGACCATCTTGCTGTGACCTGGATTCAAACCGGGGTGGCTGCGACCCCAACGCAGAGTACTGACCACTATACGATCACAGGATTGTGCTGACAGGCATTCAGTGTCGTTCTGTTTCTAGAACCGACATCTGTCTTTTTTCTGTCTTTTGCCGTAGTAACGTCTTCCCTTGAACTAACCTGGTCAGGAGCAGGTTTTCCTCCATAAACTCAAAGTATCTTCTGTCCCCGCCCTGTTTAAAACAATCAAAGTATTGTAATTGTATTAAGCATGGTGTACGCACTGCAAGACAACAGTCCGTTGAAGACCGGAGTGACCGAGATGCGACATAAGCCTTTGCAAAGAATTTGGAAAGAATGGCCACCGTATGAACAACAGCACGTTTATGTGACGACCACAAAAGTGTCACATTTTGTGTTTATGGAAAAAAAAGGGAAAATTGTATTTTATTTTGAATTCAAATTATTATGTTTTATTTTGGTTTACATTTCTTTACATGGTGATTTGATTTCGCATTCAATGTGTGTGTTGTAATGTTTACTCCCTGCCAGTAGGGGGCGCGGGTGGGTTCAAGTTTTAGCTTCTCGCATCGCGGTTTCCCGCATTACTGCTTGATACTCTGAACTGACAAGCCGTCTCCTCATCTCTCTCCTGTTTGTCAGGACATTTTCACCTCAGTGAGTTGGCACAAAGTCTGACTTTTCCTTGAAGTGAAGAAGACACTTTAGATTAAAGCATCTTTCCACAGGAGACATTTTCACCTCAGTGAGTTGGCACAAAGTCTGACTTTTCCTTGAAGTGAAGAAGACACTTCACGCTCAGTTTAATAAGGCATAAGGCATCTTTGTTGTGGTCCTGGACAAATATGAGAAAAAAAGCTTGATTTATGAATGACTGTTGGCTGAAAATGCTCAGGGTACAACATGCTTCAAAGCTTCTTTCATACAAGTACAACACAATCAGAGGTATGTGGCCAGTATGGGGCTTAAACCCATGACCTTGGCGTTATTAGCACCACGCTCTGACCAGCTGAGCTAACTGGCCTCTTATCCTTCAACAAGTGTAGGCGATTCGGCCCATATCCCATGCATGTGATTTAAACTGTATTCAGGAAAGTTGTTGTTGGTAGGACTCTAACCTGCATGGGGAAACCCCAATGGATTTTTAGTCCATCGCCTTAACCACATGGCCACAACAACCCTGATCAGCAAGCTGAGCCAGTTCATTCTCTCCATTTCTCTCTGGGAAAACACAAGTGCAGGAAAATGTGGTACTTGTCCTACTTTATTCTGTCAGAATACCAATCATAGCTATATCACACGCATTAAAAGCCTCAGTCATGGACACACAAGACTCTGTCTGGACTGTCCTGAAGACTCAAAACCTTTTTTAAAATTACCTTAATGATGAGAAAAGGTACAAATAAAAAGGAGTGGGGCAGAACAGTGAATCTACAGAGAGCAGCCTTTTTGCTCTGGTCTTCATTATTGTAGACTGAGATGAAAGTTCCTCTGTCCATACACAGAAGCAACGCTTTCAGGCTTCACACTGTTTTTTGGTAATGAAGAGAGAGATGCTGGAAAGAGAAGAATTGTGTCATGGTGTATAAAGAGTGGTTCCCTACAAACAGGTGGCAGAATGTTCTTCACAAAGATCTGAGGAGGAGGATCAGACAGAGAAAGGACAGCTGAAGACCATCTGGTGAAGGTGAGAAAGACTACAGGCCCTGTTATCTACACAACTGGCTTTTCTTTCCGGGTCAGCATGGTCAGATGTCTCTGATTCAGACACCAAGTTACAGATCATTCTAAAAATGTCTGGAAACATGTTGAATGCTGGAAGGTCTGAGCGAGTGGTGAAGGTAATAGACTACAGAATCTTTGCTCTCTGCACACTCAGGTTAGAATCCAACCAACAACTTCCTTTAGGATCAATGAAGTATCAAGTAAAGTAGAGTCTTTTTCAAAGTCCTGCTGCCTCCTTGTATTTGTTTGCTTTATTTTATCCAGATATTACAGCTTGGATCAAAGAATAAATGCCTGTGTGAAAAGAGCAGCTTTGTGATTTAACTGAGAGCTCCAGCTGTGATCCCTTTAAGTTCAGAGATACAAAAACCCTTATAACAGCAACAGAGCCTAAAGTCTTAAATGCTGGAAATGAACATCCATCCATCCATCCATCCATTACAGTAACCACTTATTCCCTAATGTGGTTGCGGGGGGAACTGGAGTCTATCCAGGGAGTCAATAGGCGAGATGTGGGGTACACCCCACATGGTCCACCAGTCCATCACAGGGCCTGGAAATTAACAGGAGTAGTTTAAAAAAAACAAAAAGGATTTGAGGAGATGGATAATATTCAAACTGTGTTATAAGGAGTAAAGTCCATGTTGAACTTTTTCAGTAGAGGCATAATTTAGTTCTCATAGTTTTTATCTTTTTTTAGCTTCAAAACACACATTTGTCAATGTTTTTTTGGGCGGGCCAGCACAGTCAGCGGAGCATCACAATTATTATTATTATCAATATTGTTCTGAAAACAACATAAGGTGTCAGAACAGAAGTGTCTCACCATCACTTTGTAAAACCTACCTCAGTGGATGCTGTCACCAGAGCTCAGTTTGTCTCAATGACACCAGGAAGCAGGAAGTTAGCTGGATTCTCCAATGATTGAGCTATCCCAAATGAGTTTAAGTCCACACCAAGATGGTTATCAAACATGAGCTGCGTTGTTTACAGTCTAAGGAGGAAACCCATCTTGTTAATAGATGACGGAGGAGATTTTAAAGCCAGAGGTTCCACTGAGACTTGAACTCAGATTGCTGGATTCAGAGTCCAGAGTGCTGACCATTAAACCATGGAACCCACTGGTATGTTTAGAGAAACAACCCTCTACCAGGGGAGCATTTATCACCATCCTGCCTCCCTGTCATACTGTAGAACACAATGCTTCTTGAATTGTGCTAGTGAGCTGACTGTGTATCACTGTATCACACACCAAAAGGCCTGAGTGGGAAAGACACAAAGATGGAACCTGTTATGAAACCTGTTATGACTACAGTAACAAAGCTTTTGAAAGTGAGCAAGAAATGAGCCTGTTTCTGCCCAGTTTGGAACTGGGGACCTTTCGTGTGTGAGATGAATGTGATGACCACTACACCACAGAAACTGTTGTCAGTTATCTTCTTTGAGTTGAGTTGAGTTGAATCCCGCCCTTGTCAGAAAGATGGATGATGAAGTGAGTGCTGATCTCTGACATGGAGGAGAGTCATGGACAGTTCCAGATGGTCCTCTGAGCTCTGCTGTTCCACACAGAGAGCTTCTAGTGTCCTCACACTGAGGACTCCATGCTGCTGCTGACACACACAGTTTCTACCTCCATCTGCAGAGGAAACACAAATCTGGCATCAGCTCAAATCCTCCTTTCCATCATCTGATAAAAGCTCTTCAGGCCCGTCCCTTTGCTTTGGATGGAAAACCTTCCTTTCTTTAAAAAAAGAGTCGGCAGTAATGATGGAAACCTTACAGAGTTGCCTTTTCCTCTGATCCATATAAATCAATTACAGTTTAAATAAAAAGAAACGGATGACAAAGCTTCCCTCTAAATAGTTTCTGCAGTGTAGCAGTTACCTTCAAAAGCTGCTGGAAACTGGGATTCTTTGGGATCTCCATAGAGCCTGAACAAACCATTAAGAAACTATTTTTATTGATCTGTATATTGGTTCTTATTCTGTATGAAGGGTCGCATTGTGAGACATTGGTAATGATCCAGGAACACACAGAGCAGCAGGAGGTCCACATCCACATGTCAGGCTGGGATTTGTTCTGCTTTGTCCTGCCTGCAGGACGTATTACAGAAGGAACCACCATGTTGTCTGGACTGTTCTCCACACTAAGTTTGAAACACAAGGGCTTAGTTGTTCTGAAAATGTTCCACAACCTTCCATTTGGACATAGAAAGTTTAGAGCAAGAGATCTGGAAGAAAATTTTTTTTGGATAATCAGATTATTGATTAACTAAAAATATCCTGTGCAAAGATTTAATTTCCCTTCAAACAGCTTCAGGTTTTTATTTGTAGAATCAAAGTGTTGGTCTAACTTAGAATTGATTGAACAGTGAACGTATAACAGTGAATTTGATTTTAATTGACTTTAGAGCATCAAGATAACATTTGTGGTGACTTGGTGCTTTATGAATAAAACTGAATTTCCAACATTAAAGTTCAACCAATCCAATATCAAACCTTTAGCGTGTGAGGAGGACATGATGATGGACATGATGGTGAGAGCATCAAATCCTAGCCATTAGACCATCAGGGAGATGGTGTGAAGTTATAGAGTTATAGAAGGTTTTGAGTGTTCAGGAGAGTCCAGATAGAGTCTTTTGTGTCCATAGAAGTTTTTTGTGCATGTGGTATATCTACGGTTGATGTTCTAACTGAGTAGAGTAGGACATGTAAAAGGATTCTACTGCACTTGTGGTTTCCCAGAGAGAAATGGAGAGAAAGAATCAGCTCATCATGCTGATCAGGGTTGTTGTGGCTGAGTGGTTAAGATAATGGACCAGAAATCCGTTGGAGTTTCCCTGCTCAGGTTTGAATCCCGTCAACAATGTCTTTTCTGAATACAGTTTCAATGACATGTATGGATACGTCCTGCCTGTTTATTGATGCGTGGCGTTGGTGGTGGCCGAGTGGTAAAGGTGTTGGACTCGAAATCCATTGGGGTTTCCCCACGTAGGTTCAAACCCTACTTGCAGCGGTTTAAACTATAACATTTTGAACAGAATCAACATGATCATGAAGGAGAAAATAAAACTGTCAAATCGAAGAACAGAGGTTTGAAAATCATTACAGCAAATGTGAACTTTTACAGGTAATTTCATTAGTAGAATGCACGGTTCGTGTGATTGGCTGAATAAAGGCCACACTCTGATCTTGTTTTAAAAAACAGGCAGCATGCAGCAGCCAACAACTCTGAACTGAACGTATGGTTAAGATGCAACCACCAAAGATCTGGTAGAAATGCTTTCAGACAGTTCCATAATGATCTCACTATATGTCGTTT
>JABUIW010036448.1:0-14781 GCA_013363375.1 Menidia beryllina | reverse complement strand
TGTTCTTTGGGTTTTAGTCTATGGGTTTTCGGTGGTACTCGTCCCTTAGGTTGTACTTGGGGTCCTTTGGGTGGTTCTCGGTTTGGTACTCGACGGCCTTTGGGTTGGTCTCGGTTTTGTACTCGACATCCTTTGGGTGGTTCTCTGGGTTTTACTTGGTGTTCTTTGGATTGTGCTCCCGGTTCTTTGGGTTGTAATTGGTGGGTTTTGGGTGGCACTTGTCCTTTGGGTTTTGCTCTTTGTTCTCTGGGTTTGGGTGCTGCTTAGTGTTGTACTTGGCTTCCTTTGGGTTGTACTTGGGGTCCTTTGGGTGGTGCTCAGTGTTGTTTCCCCTCTAAACATGGTGAGTTGAGTTGTACCCAAAAGGTCTTTATTTTGGTTTCGTCCACATCATTCTGGTCTTCTTGGTCGCTGACAGTCCTTCGGATGGTTCTTGGTGTTGTACTTGGTGTCCTTCGGGTGGTTTCCCGTGTTGTACTTGGTGTCCTTCGGGTGGTTCTTGGTGTTGGACTTGGCGTCCTTTGGGTGGTGCTCTGTTTTTATGGGTTGTAGTCAGTTGATTTTGAGTGGCATTCATCCTTTGGGTTTTACTCTGGGTTCTTTAGGTTTGGGTGTGCACAGTGTTGTACGTGACATCCTTTGGGTGGTTCTCAGTGGGTGGTTTATACAGGCAATGAGGTGAGGCAGGTGAGTTTGATGTGGATTATTAGATTGGATTGGGGAGTGTCTTAAAGAAAGACTTAATGGCTTGTAGGAACCTGAATACTTGCTGTTTGTCAAGGGGGTCAAACACTGTTTTCAGACGGTCATCAAATGCTGTTCATTAACATGATTTGATTTTCTGGAATTTTCTTTGGGATTCTGCCTTTCACTGTTAATGCACATTTGATTCCATTTACAGATAATTGAATTCTTTGTAAGTGGGCAAACCGACAAAATCAGCAAGGGGTCAAATACTTTTCCATACCGTAAGTGTTGTGACAGTGTGTTTATGTGTCTCTTTCTTCTTCAGTGTCAGAGCTGAGGGCTGTTCTGCTGGGGGACAGCTGGACTGAAAACTGTTCAGTAGCCAACTTCCTCCTGGGAGAGGCTGCGTTCAACTCTGAGGAAGAGCCTAAGAGCTGCGTGAGGATCCATGGACTGATTAAGGGGACGAAAGCCCTTCTTGTCAACACCCCAAACATCTTCTGTGCAGCCATCTCTGAACACAAACTGACCGAACTGGTGGAGGGCTGTGTGAGGCTCTCTGCTCCTGGACCTCATTTGTTCCTTCTGGTTGTCCAGCCTGAAAGCTTCACGGAGGAGCGGAAACAGAGGCTCTGCAGAGCTCTGCAACTCTTCAGCGATGCCTCCTTCCATCATTCGCTGGTTCTGAAGTCGGCACCCAAAAAGGGGAGCAGCCTGTATCATTCCATTCCCTCATCATGGTCACCTTTGCAGGAAGTGATCAGAAGATGCAACCGCATGTCACTGAAGCTGAGAGGCCTCCAACTGTTTGAACTGGTAGAAAACATGAAACTGATTCTTAAACAAAATGATGGAAGACATGTTGTCTCTGGACACCTGAGGATGGAAGCCAGGAGAGAAGCTCTGGCTGCTCTGGGTGCCGGGCCAGCTGCTGGTGAGTCCTACAGAGCCAATTAGTAACATGAAAACTGGTCCCCAGATGGAGAACATGAGTGTTCTCTTTGAGGATTCATGCTTCGTATCATAGATGATTATTCTCTGTGGAAGACTGTTCAATGAAGTGCCAACCAGTACAAGTGTATTGTTACATAATTTCTTAACTGGCTGGGAGTTGGTAATTTGGGGGGTTGTTTGGAGAAGAGTAACTGCCTTCCTATGCTATCAGAGTCAGTTTAGGGAGTTTGGGTAGGCTAACAACTCTCTCTGCTAAGATGCACACAGAAAAGGCCTTTTGGATGAGAGGATAAATGTTATCAAGAAGTCCACTGCCTCTGACTGAGGCGCCTCTTCTTGGTGGAGTTGGTTTTGGCATCTGGTAAAGACACCTACTCAGATGGGACCCTGAGCCAATGATTCAGCCCAACTAGAGAGGCTAAATCTGTGGGTTAGCATAAATGAATCTTGCGAAAATATGCTTAAATCCCTTTTTGATGCTGAATTTTTCAGACGATTCACACTTTGATTTATGCTGAAGTCCTATTTTCCATCAGTGAATAATTTGAGCTGATAAATCCACAAATGTGGGGATTACAGAGCTAATGATATTTTGCCAGAGAAAATGTTTCTGGACAGGTCATGCCTCATACTGTTTTTTTTTTTTTGGTTTATCGCTTTACAGAATGGGGAATCAACATGCTGGACTATAACCATGAACAGTCATTGGAGAACATTTTAGAAAAAAACAAATCAGACTTTCCCACCATCGGATACAGAAAACCAAAACCTGACCGGGTCCGGCCGGCTCTGAACCTGGTCCTGTGTGGGAGGAGGGGAGCCGGGAAGAGCTCAGCAGCCAGGGCCATTTTAGGTCAGACAGAGCTTCTCTCCAGCTCATCAGAGTGTGTCAGACATCAGGGAGAGGTGTGTGGACATGGGCTTTCTCTGCTGGAGCTGCCAGCCTTGTGTGGAAAACCTCAGCAGGCCGTGATGGAGGAATCCTTCAGCTGTGTCTCCCTCTGTGACCCTGAGGGCGTCCACGCCTTCATCCTGGTCCTCCCTGTGGGTCCCCTCACTGATGAAGACAAGAGGGAGGTGGAAATCCTCCAGGACACCTTCGGCTCTCAGCTGAAGGACTTCATGGTGGTTCTGCTCACTGTGGAGTCAGATCCTACAGACCCAGCTGTTGTTAACTTTGTTGAAGGAACCCAAGACATCCAGGAGCTCTGTCAGAGGTGTGGAGGAAGATCTCTGGTTTTCAACATCAGGGATGGGCAGCAGGTCCCAGAGCTGCTGCAGGAGCTAGAAAAATGTAAAGTGTCCCAGTTTAAACCCGTCAGCTACACGTCAGAAACATTTACGTTTACCCAGATGGAGAGAGGTTTCCGGCTGCAGACTCAGCTGGATGATCTCAAAACGAAAACGGCCCATGCCGGTAGGTTCATCTCTGTGTCTCTTTACTTTTGCTCCGTCTCCACTTCACACAAATTTGACTGAAACCAAAACTAATTGAAGTTTCTTATTGATCTGGTTGAACATCCTTATTGATTTTATGAGGAAAGAAGTGCTCGAAATCCTAAACAGATTAAATACTAAACTGAAAATAACAGAATATGATAAAGAAAAAACGAGGAAGGGAGGTTTGATCCATGAGGAGTTTGGAAATTGTCATCATATGAGGGGAAATCTGAGTGAGAAAGGCCAGTTTCGGCTGAAAAAACCTTGGGCTCATTTGAACCCTTTAACGCATCACGTTTGATTTCTGAGACCTGTTGCACCTTGTTGTAAAACACAGAATACAGACTGCTTCCCTTATTTAATTTTAGTGTGTTGTGAAAATGTGCAGAATATATTGACAAAGACATCGGATAAAAAAGTTGATATTTTTTATCCACTTTTTGGAGCTCAGAGTTCATGTTTGTGCATTTAGACGCTTTTATCCAAAGCTAGTTAAAGTTAGCATCAGGCTAACAATGAGCTACATGAAGGAAACCAGCAGTCAGACTCTGTTAGAGGCCGCAAAGAGACAGAGCAGAGACAGAGGGCTGTACAGGAAGTGGTGGAGGGGGTGCAGGGTAAAGGTTAGGGGAGGAGATGCTCTCCTCATAGCTGGGTCTTCAAGAGTTTCCTGCAGGTAGACAGGGACTCTGTAGCACCCAGTAGGTGTTTCTAACATCGAGGAGCGGCTCATAAAGAGTCTGGATATGAGCTAGGACACGGGCCTCTGCCAGAGGAATCAGGTGGATGGGAGGTGTAGCCTTTATAGTTTTGTGGGCTAATATCAGGGACTGGCTAAGGCTAGCCAGCGAAGCACAGAGAACAGAGGGAGTACGAGGGACTTTTAGGCTGTTTGAGGACCATTTGCAGTGGTTTGACAGCAGGCCGAGGCCAATCCGGAGAGAGCTGCAGAAGTCCATAGAGACGACCGGGAGCTGGGGGCCATGCTGGGGCAGGTCTGTCTTATTTTCAGAAATGCGAAGCCACACGATCGAGCAGCTCTTTAAAGGTCAGCTGGTCACAAAGCAGGACACCAAGTTTCAAGCTTTGATGAATCAGAGATTCTGTTTGGAACTGAACACTGTGGTTTGTGGTTGGTTTGACTGGGAAGATGAGCAGTTCAGTATTAGAGAGATTCAGCTTTCATCCATTTTGATGACGGTCTGAGAAACAGTCTGAGATATGAGCTGGGACCATGTGGGCGTCAGGCGGGAACCACAGATAGAGCTGGGTGTCGTGGCAGTGGGATGAGAAGCCATGTGATCAGATCCTCTGGACCAGTGAGGGGATCCCAGAGGTCCCAGTACTGAACCTTGGGGGACCCCTTTGGTGAGGTGCTGCTTGCAGAAGCGTGGCCAGTGAGGTAGGGTTCAAACCAGGACTGTGCTTTCCCTGTGAGGCCCAAGCTGAGAGTACAGACCGAAGGAGGTCCTGATGAGATGAGACGGATGAGGACTGAGGACTTAGTGTTGCTCTTGTTCTTTAAGGCTTCTGTCACAGCCAGCAGGGCCGTTTCAGTGGAGCAGCCACTTTTACACCCAGATTGGTTTGTCTCATGTTGTCTCATGGAGGTTTTTTTGTGAGAGGTGCTCTGTGACCGGCATAGAGACTGACCTGTCAGTGGTCTGAGACGGGAACAGGAGGAGAGAGACCCCTTGTTTCCCCCTGAGTCAGTGGGGGAGAAGGTTTCCTAACGGGCTGTAACCAGAGCTTGTCTGTATGAGGTGGGAGGCAGGACTTAAGGGTTGAAGGCAGGTTTTTGGTGCAGGTGAGTTTATTCTTTACAAAGATAGAAATCTCCCCCAGAATCCAACTAAAAACTGAGGTCACATGTGGCTCTATTATGCCAATCCTACAGAAGCCCAGTCTGATGAAAAATCTATTTTCTTCTAGTTATTGATGGTGTGCTTTGCATGTCCTCTAGGGATGGGAATCTTCACCACCAAGGCGATACGATACACATCTCGATACACAGCCAACGATTCGATACATTCACGATTCATGGAATTTCTAGTGATAAGATTCGATACGATTCTCCAACCTCCTGCGATCCGGTGCGATACAGAACGATCTAAATTTAAAATGCTGCGATACAGTGCGATACGATACGATACAATACGATGCGATGCAATGCAGAAGAAAAGTACACCATGGACTACATAGTTCAAGTTATGGCACGCAAGCTAACTGTGCCTTTTATTTTGAAACAAAGGAAGTGCAACTTAGAGAGTGATTGTCTCTCTGAAACTTTACAAGTGTAAACTTCAAACAAAAATAAGATGTAAATATATTATCTCTGTGTCGTTTTCCTCCATGCTAACGTGGTTTCTAGCTTGCCGCCTCTGTCCTCTTCGAAAGCAAGTTTAGACCCTCCTACTCGCGCGAGTCTTGGGGCAAGACTTGAGTGGCAGAGAGACTAGCATGCACGCAGTAGGCAGGCAACAGGGATGGAAAGAAACGCAACTAAAACTCAAAGACACGTTTCTAAAAAGTTATAATAATAGAAGATAATAATCGGTTTGTATCGATGCAGGTAGTTTTGATACGATGCATCTCGAGTTTATGTGCGGTTTTTACCGATGCAGATGTTTGCAAATCGATGCAACCGTATCGCACAGGTCGTTCCGATGTTCCGATACGCATCGGTGAATCTTGCCATGCCTAATGTCCTCCCTTTTCCTGTTTTTGTGCAGGTGCAGAGCAGCAGAGTCCAGAGCCTCTCAGGATTGTTCTGATCGGGAGGACCGGCACTGGAAAAAGCTCCTCAGGAAACACCATTCTGGGCAGAAAGGCGTTCGAAGCCAAACCACAACAACAGCAAGTCACAAAGACGTGTCGTAAGGAGAAGTCCGAAGTGGACTGTCTTCCAGCCTTTGTGGTGGACACCCCCGGCCTGAGCCACAACAGCCTGACCCATCAGGAGGTGCAGGAGGAGCTGATGAAGTGCATTCATCTGGTGGCTCCAGGACCCCACGTCTTCCTGCTGGTGATTCAGATCGGACGATTCACAGAAAAGGATGAAGAAACATTACAACTAATCAAGAAAGTCTTCGGGAAGAATGCAGAAAAGTTCACCATCGTTCTTTTGACCGGAGGGGACAATTTGCTGGAGGACGGACAGACCATTGAAGACTACATCCAAAACAGCAGCGTGGAATCCTTTAAGAAGCTGATCAGAGACTGTGGAGGGAGATACCATGTGTTCAACAACCGGGACAAAGAGGACCACTCACAAGTCAGCCAGCTGATGGCAAAGATCCAGACCATGGTGGAGGAAAACGGAGGCAGCTGCTTCACAAACGAGATGCTGCGAGAAGCAGAAGCAGAGATCCAGAGGAGCACAGAGCAGATTTTGAGGGAGAAAGAGGAGGAGATGAACAGAGTGGTCGAGGCCCTCAGACGAGAGCACCAGGAGGAAAAGCAGGCCATGAGAAGAAGGATGGAAGAGGAGAAGGCCCAGATCGAACAGGAGAAGAAACAGAAAGAAAGGCAACTGATACAGATGGAAGAAAACATCGCAAAGGTGCAACAGCAGAAAAAGAAAGAAAAGGAAATTAGAGAAGAAGAAGAGAGAAGGAGAAAGGAAGAAGAACAACAACAACGTCAGCAGTGGGAAGAAGAACGAGAAGCAATGGAGAGAAAAATCAAGTCAGAATCAGAAGGAAAAAAAATCACCGACCAACAACTTGAGGAAATCAGACGACAGATGGCAGAAAAAGTAGAAGCGTGGGAAAGGGAAAAAAACCAGTGGTGGGAGAACAGATACAGAGAAGAAAGGCAGAGTCAGGAGACGGAGGAGAAAAGACTTGCATATCTCCTGGAAGAGTTTCAGAGGGAGAAAGAAACGTATGAAAATATGAAAAAGAAAGAACAGCAAACGATGAAAGAACAACACAACAGAAAGATGAAAGAGTTGGAGGAAAGTTATGAGAGAAAAATGCAAGATATGAAAAGACGCCTCAAGGAGGAAGCCAGAAAACAAGCAGAAGTTTTAAAGAAATATAAGATCTATGGAAGTCTCCTAAAAGCCATAGATCAGTGCAGAGTGATGTAACCCCCCCAGGTGACATCACCTGTGTTGCTTCCCATAAAGTGGAAAATGAAAGTCAGTGAGAAAACATCATTAAGGAGTAAACATGAGACGTTTAATTTGGAAAACAGTCACTTTGACCCAGGAGTTCAGGGACAAAGGACCCAGTGACAGTGGCAGGAAGCAGCTGGTTTGGGGAGCTGTTTTCGGACAGTATGAAATGGGTAAACTATTGGGTAAAAAATTGGGGTTTTCCTCCTGAAGAGTCTTTTAGTGTGTCTGAAATAAGCGGCAAGCTCAGCAACCTGGAGCACCAGCACCCCCCTCCAGGCGACAACTAAAGAGGACAATTAGCAACCCCTGACTAAAAGTAAGAAAAAGAAAGATAAATCTGCACCTTCACGAGACAAGAATTAAACTGCGCAGCCAAAAGTCTGAAGATGACCCTGAGGAGGGAACATCAGCGATAACCAATCTGCCCATGATCAAAGTGGCTGGTCCAGATGGAGTGATGTTGGTGTACCGGCCACGGACTAAAGCTGACATCACAGAGGCCTCCTCACACCCGCAAAACCCTACTGAGTCTGGACAAAGGTTAGCTGATAAACTGTGCACATTTTACAGACAATTCAGGCCCACCGGAGTGGAAATCCATCATGTACTCATGAAGAACTTCAGTCCGACCGAACTTTGTGAGATCGAAGCAGA
The DNA here is from genome assembly GCA_013363375.1 of Menidia beryllina. Taxonomy (NCBI): domain Eukaryota; kingdom Metazoa; phylum Chordata; class Actinopteri; order Atheriniformes; family Atherinopsidae; genus Menidia; species Menidia beryllina. The sequence goes on along the minus strand of JABUIW010036448.1, from coordinate 6,923 downwards.
CAACCTCCCTGCCCCACACCTTTGCTAAAAAAGCGCCAAATGAAGCTAATGTGGCCAATGTGGAATATGTCTTCTTTTTTTTTCTCAGATGATGCAGCTCACTCCTCCTGTAGGAAGCTCATCAAAAAGTTCTGATGGCTCATCTGTCTCTGATAAGTTGTGTGCTTAATTTGGCGTTTTTACGATGATTTTGGATCCTTTATCACCTAAATACTTTTGTTTTAAACTCACTTTGTGATAGAATGAAGGTTGATGCTATTGATAAAGTTTTTGCTACTTTTGAGTACTATTTTCATTGCATGTTTAATATTTGTTGTAGGTTTAATGTAGCCTCATGCTATGATACATATAGATTTTTTTAAATGATTAATATGATATGCATCATTATAATCAGAAGTGGAGGATTGTGGGGGTAATCAATATATGTGTAATCACTTTCTTCACTTCTCCAGGGAGTGTATATTCTGAAAGTTCTTTTTCTTTCTCGTGGGACTCTTTCCTCTTTCAGGGTCTCAGAGAAGGTCTCCTCATACGTTATCTCTTAATGTTTTGTCTTGAGGATTGTTTGGTTTAAGGGCAGGTATTTCCATGATGGGAGACAGACTTTACCCCTCATTCCAGACTCAGAGGGCTATAAAATACACCATGATTTGTTTTACTTTACAGGAGCTTGATACATCATGTGAACCACTTCTATGATGGTGCTGGTTGCTCTAACTTCATGAAGTTTTCCCTTTTGATAAATTTTCTATTTCTTACTCACTTGGACGGACTCAGACTTTTGATTTAGAATGGAATTTCCACAACACTTAAAATCCCCTCTGGCTCATTCTGACTGTCCGATGAGCACCCTGAGACTCCAGAGCCCCAAAGGGTCCCAGCTGTGTGTCCCAGCTCAAGCAGCCAAAGACCACAGGTCCTCTGAAGCGTCCCCCTGCTCTTCAGCCGGCTCCAGGAGCTCCAGAACTGGAGGGAGATCTGTGTTACTGAACAGGTGAGGACTGGTAACAGAGTAACACATTCATTGGTGAGGAGGGAGGGGGGAGGTACCAGGGAGCCGGGGAGGGTAGCCAAGGTCCAGGGGGAGGTGCCGAAAGTCCAAGGGGGGAATGAGGTGTCCATGGGGTGCAGGGCTTGACGGTGGGCTGAACATAGATCCAACGAGTGCTAAATGGACAGAAAAACCCCACACAGGTACAAGACAGGCGTCGGTTTGAATCTCAGAGAGGTAATCACCTGGTGTCAGGAACCTGGAGAGTGCAGGCATATAAAGGCTGCAGGTGTGTTGCTGAGCAGGCCTCCACCCTGAGCCACCCAGCCTGAAGCAACCAGGAACCAGGAACCAGGAACCAAATACCAGGATCACCACACAAAGGCCTAAATCCAAAGTCCACTTGGTAACCTGTGAGCCAGTCCTTTGCAGATTGGTTTGGAAACCTCTGAGCACATTTCCCCCTTTGAGCCTTGTGCCTCTGCTTTTAGAGGCTTTCATCCAAAGCGACTCAGGATAGGAAATGCTCTGTGAAGAGGTGGGTCTGTAGGAGTTTCCTGATGATAGACAGGGACCTGCTGTTCTTGTAGCGCCTGGTAGCTCCTTCCTCCATCAACAACACATGAAAACATTCTGGATTGTCTTCACTTGGTGCAGCCAGACCACAACCCACTGATGACCGGAGGGACCGAGTTGGGACCTTTGCAAGAGGATTCAAGAAGATGGGACCCGTACCCTTAAGCACTTTGTAGGCCAGCGTCAGGAACTTGAATTTTATGCAGGCAGCCTGGGGTAACCAAGGGTAACCAGGGGTAACCAGTGAATGTGATAAAAAAGTGTGTGTGGATGTTGATCTCGAATACGTGTATCTACTGGAACAGAGAGAAGGAGAATATGTGGGCAAAGCAAGAGAGTTTAACACAAGAGAATAGATCTTGAAGGAATATGACAATCATACATTTACATGATTATGTAATAGAATAGTTTTAGCTTTTCGGCTACCCCCACCAGTTTGTTTTTTTACGACACTTCCAAAATAAGGTCTGTTTTGGCAGTTGATACAATTTTTCTCTCTTTTCTTCAATGATCTGGACTCTGGGCCCAATTGCTAAATAACCTTAAGTCCGAGGTCAAAAGCAGGCACAGCTGCTGAAAGAAGACGTCTGTGGCAACTTTTTGAGTCTTCTTTGGTCCCGCTTGGCCCTACGGTTTGGTTGTGAGAGGCAGGATCCCCACAGGATAGTTAGAGCCTGTGATGGAGTGGAGTGGAGGGCAGATTTTAGAATTTTTTAGATTTTTGATGAAACATCAAGGTGATAGAACAGTACATTGTGGAGGCAGGAAAGCCATTCACTCTCTATGGGGCAAAGGACTCTGCCTAACATGGTCCTCAAACTTGTTTGGTTCTGAGAGGGGCAGACCTCTTGGAAAAAAGATATGGCTTTGCTCATGATCATCGTTACGTTCACCAGAGGAGATGAACTTGATGGTAGTTCGATTGAAGACTACATTGAGACGGAGTGTGACGACTACGTAAAACAGCTGATACGCGAGTGTGGCAACAGGTACCATGTCTTCAACAACAAGGATCAAACTAACCGCACACAGGTCTCCGAGCTCCTGGCCAAGATCGAGGGCATGGTGGCGGAGAGTGGCGGTGGCTGCTACACCACTGAGATGTTTCAGGAGGCCGAAGAGGCCATACAGGAGGCGACCAGGAGGCTGCTCAAGGAGAGGGAAGAAGAGATGAGGAGAGAAATGAGGGAGCAGGAAATGAAGCACGAAGAAGAGATGCACAGCATAAAAAGACAAATGGAAGAGCAAATAGCTAAAACTGAATTGGAAAAAGAAGAAATATTACAACTTCTAAAAGACAAAGAGGACTACATCAACACTGAGCGTGAGCGGAGAGAGAGAGAACAGCAAACCACAGAAGAAGAAGACAGAAGAAGGAGACAGGAGGAGGAAATTGAAAGGCAAGAATGGAGAGACAAACTCAACAATTTGGAAAGTCCAATTTCCGAATCGGAGTCAAATCAAGAGCTGCTCAGAGAACTGCAGGAAACCAGAGAGGAACTGAGAAGACGGCAGGAAGCCTGGGAGATGGAAAGAGAAGTATGGTGGAGGAACCGGTATGAAGAGGCCATACTGAGAAAGGAGAGGGAGGATATGAGAATCAGAGAGCTGAGAGAAGAATACGAACAGGAAAAAGAGCGGTTACAGAGAAAGATGAGAGCTGACTGTATCAGAATAAACCAGGAGGTAAAAAGAAGAAAAGATTTACAAGAAGACCACGCCAAAAAAATGGCACAGCTGATACAGACGCATGAGGACGAAGCCAGGAGTAAAGCAGAGGAATTTAATCGGTTTCAAGAAAGATACACCAGAGACTTCGAGTCCCTGATGAAACAATACGACGAGGAGTTAAAGGATCTGAGGGTGACATGCGAGATGTTAATGAGAGAGAATGAGGATCACCAGAGAGAGTACGCCCACCTCCACAGCCTGTCCAGCCACAAAGAGCAGACACTGAGGAAGGAAATGCAGGAGCTGAATGAGAGGAAACGAGAGGAGCTGAAAAGCTTGCAAAAGAAACATGGCTGCATCTTAGCCTGAGGAATTTGTCTTTGACAGTCACTTTCGTCCATCCAAATGGACGAAGACACGCCGGACTCTAACCAGGAAAATCTGTTTGTTTGTCATTGAAGTCAGCCGACCCAGCATCAGCCTTCCCAGGGACACAGACCAGCAGCATGAGCAGCTCCAGCCCCCCGTCTGTCTGAGGGGGATGTTGCTCTGCTCTGCTGGAGTTTCAGCTGGAACATCTCAGGGTTCCCGCCGGGTTCCTCTGCATCCGTTACAGGTCACAGAAATGTCGGCGGTGCTCAGAGATTTCTCTGTTTCAGGAATAGATGGACATAAACGGAGCAGAATGCTCAGTTTGCCTTTTCTGGCACCTTAAACTAATGAATTATTTTCATTTTCACAGCTGTTGAACAGATCTTTAGAATTTCTGACTTTTCCACAATTTTTGCTTAGTTTGTGGCTGTTTGGCTGTTTTTGGATATCATTTATATCCAAATTTGGATATCATTTGGACATAATTTAGTTTTTGAAGATGTTCTAGTCCAAAGCATCAGAGTTTTTATGTTTTCTGTGGAGCCGAAAGCAGCTGGAAGAGTTTATTAGTTAATTTGATCAAACTTTGAGTTTAATCTTCTTTTTGTACTATTTTCACATTTATCTGCTCAGTCAAACATAAATTCAATCACTTTCTGATAGCATTAACAGTTTCAGCCATTCATATTCTTTCATTATTGAGCATTTTTTATTGCTTAACCCATCTTTAAGTTCTATTTTCTGCACATTTGCTGTGTTTGTTCAGACTTCAGTTCCTTCCTGGAGTTTACAGAACGTTGCTGTTTGTTTTTCTGTGTTGGATCATTAAAGTGGTGATTTTTTCCCTCATCTTAAAGTTTCCTGCTGATTCTTCTTTGCCGGTTCATTAAATCTGTTTCACAGTTCCTGTTTTGTGGTGAGCAGTGTTGGGCTGGGTTTGGGCTTCAGGGGCGGGGAGACGCTTCCTCTGACCCATCAGCCCTCTGCTGTCACTCCCGATCAGTCAGAGAACCAGAGCAGCCGAACAAAGACTCCTCTCCTCGTAAGCTCTGCCGTTTCTGCTCTTATTTTAAGGGGGAAATGCAGCTGTTTCTCAGTCTCTGCTCAGCTGATGCTGCATCTGCCCCTTAAGAGCCGAAAAAGCCAGATTCTGCTGCTCAGCTCGTCTGAAAAAGCCTGACACTTTGAGCTGGAGACGCTTTGGCTCCATCTCACCAGAGCCACAAAATACCAGAGTGCAAAAAGTCAAAGTAAAGAGACATTTTAAAGGTCCGAACCCGAAGAAAAACGCAGATTATTCTCAGGAGAAGACTTTAAAAATGATTTCTCAGAGTTCCGTTTGCTCGGCTCAGCTCTGTTTCCTCAGACGTGACAAAAGATTTTCCTGTTTCCTCCGCTGCTGCAAAGCAAACTAACCACAAATGTTCATGTTTTGAGACACTTTTTCTTCCAGACATGTTAAAATGTGTGTCTGAAGAACAGGGGCAGCAACATGGTGAGTGAACTTCCCTCTCCAGACATTCAGAATCACTTTTCCGGTGATTCCACGGCTGGATTCGGGTGCTTGAAGCTCTAAATAATTTTTTTTTGTCCTGATTCAACTGTGAAATGAAGCCAGAGCGTGGTGACCTGATGGAGATCTTCAGGGGGCCTTACAGGCACTGGGCTGTGTATGTTGGTAGAGCCTTCGTGGCCCACTTCAGGCAGAATGGTGAGCACCACACACACTGTGCACAGAGACACTCAATGTCTGAATCGGTGGTCTGATTCAAACCTCAGAGCTGCTTCGGATCCAGCAGGAAAAAGCCAGAGTTACGTCGGTTTTCAAAGCTTTCACCGGCGTTTCTGAGGCACCCTGACCGCACCATGACTGCCTTTTGGTTTTTCTGATATCCATTGATATCCGCCACTGGCCTATCCTGTTAAAATTTGCCGCGGGGGTGCTTGAGTCCTATAAACTGGCAGCGACTAAGGGAAACACTTCTTCTTCTGTACAGGAATGCTACAGGCTGCTTTCCTGCTCATACTGCCACTCTCTGGTGAATTCCGGTACTGCACATTTTACTAAGATCGGCTCAGAAGCAAGATCCGGGGCTCTTGGGGAAACATTCGGGGCTGTAGCCCAAGTAGCCACCCCCTAGATCCGCCTCTGGAGCCTCCATTAAGGTGCTTCTCTTTGTTTGTCACTGCGCATGATCAGGCCGTTTGGGGTTATTCTCAAGTCCAGATACAGATGTCAGTCCAGATAACAAAGTTACTGACACATTCAGGGTTCACACAGAAAACCACATCAGACATGAACACATGAAGAGCTCCTCTCTGCCACAGCTACAGAGGGAGGGAGGGTTTCAATGAAATGTCCACGATGAGCACGATGCCTCATTCAGGACCAAACCGGAGCTCTTTATTCTGCTGCGCCCTGAAGCGCGCGACTTGTACTGCGGGCACGCGCGTCCTGGTAAACGCGCTCATTTCAGAAGTTTACTTTCGGTTTCGCCGCGTTGTTGCGCAGCTCTCGTTTAGATTCGAAAAAAGAATTTAAAAAAAAGATCTTTAAAAGGAAGAAAAGCACATAAGTAAAAGCGGAGTTATTGGATGATTCAGACCGGAACCAGAACCAGAACCAGAACCAGACCCGGTAAATCTCTGGATGATAATAATTAAATTCTGTTTTCTGGATCTGAGCTGGAGGCTCGGATCCTAAAGAACTGACACAAATAAACTTTATGGACGTTTAAACAGGTTTTTATCCGCGTGAACAGAAACTCGTTCAGTTTTTACTCGTTTTAACGGGATTTCGTGCTGATCTGAACAGTTTAAGCACTTTTAGGAAAAAGCAGAACCAGTTGGCATCGTGCCAGAGGACGCGCTTGATTACAGCTTTACGCAGCAAATGTTCATATTATTACAGTCCAGGACTCAAAACTCACGGTGTTATTTACAACCTGAACAGAGAAATAAAGAGCTGTTAACAAGTCCTGTGGTTCATCTAACAGGAGTAAAACTGCCCTATCAGCAATAATTACACGTCTGCAGGGTGGAGGCCTCTCTGTACCACCGTTCAAATGAACAAGCATCAACAATAATAACTCTTTCTTTTTCAAAATAAAGCTGCATTTTCAGACTCATTAATAAAAAGATTTATAGTTAGAGGGCTTCATTGTTTTTAATTTGAAAGAAGTCTGTTGCAGATCAATAACTGGGTCACATTTTCCTATTCTTTTCCAGGTTTTCCTCCAGAGTGACACCATGGAAAATGAGCCATTTGGTGAGTTGAGTCCAGCTCCAGACTGATTATGTAGGACTGTGTGGG
>JABUIW010036378.1:0-17551 GCA_013363375.1 Menidia beryllina | reverse complement strand
TATGAGAAAAGTCACATTATAGAACAATTCTTATATGCATTGAATCAATAAAAATGTCCTTTAATTCTAAGAAAAGCCAAAGAACCAGGCTCCTCTACCAATATAATAATTGTATGAAGTAACTGTTCATGGAGATGTGTGAGAAGTAACATCATGATCTTTAACATCTTAAAGATCATGATGTTAATTCCCACAAGTTGAGGCATACTGCATTTTAGGAGGGGAATTTGAGGCTTGATAACGATCAGACTAAACTTGTTTTAGCTAGTGTCACAGATGCTATTGTTATTGATTTCACATCCAAACCAGTTTCTCCCGTGGTTCCAGCGGCCAATCACAGACAGACTTTCTTCATCCAATGGGAGGCCTTGTAAACAAAACCTTCAGCTCCATGAAAAGCGTAGCAGAAATGGCTTTACTGGCTTTGAGCACAATTTTTAGCCACTTTCTGAAAATTGTTAGATTTTGGTGGCATTTCAGTAACATTTATTTATGATAATCTCAACATTATATATATTCAATATTCTTAGATGACCACTTCTTCAATTTCTGTTTGCTGTTTTTGTAGTTTGTTTTCTTAATCTAATAATCTGAATAACTTTTTCAGGCTAACCTGTGTCTGGTTTTTGATCTGGTCATTACAGAATGGGCTTCATTCACTGCATAAAGTGGACAGTGAAACAGATTTAATGTCAGCATGGACATTATTTTCATTTCTATGATGTTTTATTTAATCATTTCCTTCTGTTTGCCATACTAAGTCATATTTTAGGTTACTCTAAAATGCCCATGTCTACTACTTCTGTCGAGCGGTCATTTTCAGGCCTTAAGCGAATTAAAACTTATGCCAGAAATACGACAGGGCAGGCTGGACTTTCAGCGTTAGCTTCAATGGCGATAGAAAAGGATTTCTTGATGGAACTGAAGCGCACGGATAATCTGTATGACAGAGTAGTTGAAGTCTTTTTGAGGAAAGAGAGGAGGATGTATTTTAAATGTTGCTTTTTTCCTAAATAATATTGTGAGTTTATGAGGATGTTACAGCCTAGCTGTGAAATGCACAGTCAACCACTGGGGTCTTCAGATTGTACGACAGGGTGCTGATCTCTTCTAATAGTGTCAATATTGTGAAGAACAACACAAACCACAGTTCTATCACAGGTCCTCTCAGGGGTCATCCTGAGGTGATGTAGAAACCCAGATATGCTGGCAAATCCTAAAAGGAAATAAAATGACTAATCAAAGCCTGAGGTTGCAGCACAGTGTCATTAAGAGAATATAATTTCAGATTAATCTAACAGATCAGATGAGTGTTGATGTCACCTGTCAACATTTACACCAGACATCTACATCAGGACTAGATCATGAAGAGACTTGTACACCTGCAGAGCTGTTTTAAAGTCTGTTCTCTGTGACAGGAAGCCCCTGCAGACCTGATCACTGGACTAATATGGTCGTATTTCCTGGTTCTAGTCACAATCATTCAGTGCTCCATCCGTTGGTCCATTTTGTAACCTTGTAGACTGAGAATGTCCATTTTGTGGTTGTAATGGTTTTTTTCCTGATGAGTGACCTTTCAGAAAGGAGACTTCAGAAACTGATTCTTGATGGTTCTGTGTAGTCTGGGGATATAAATTTGATTTGAAACTGGGTAAACTCTGAGCTTCATGGACTGAGTTAGTGATGCAGGTTACCCTAAAACAGTCCATTGATAACAAAGAACTGCCTTCTGCAGCCTCTTTGTTCCACACACAATGCCTGTAAGCACACAGCTGTCATCGTATAGTGGTCAGTACTCTGCGTTGTGGTCGCAGTAACCCCGGTTTGAATCCGGGTCACGGCAAGCTGGTCAAGGGTTTTATGTTTACTTTTATTTAGACAAATCAACTTTTTGGTGACTGTAGATTGGGCTGTGCGTTCAAATCCCACTATGAACTACAGTACATGGCACAGTGGCTCAGAGGAAGTGTGCTGGAGGTCCACATCTCACCATGCCAGCAGCTTGATGCCACATCTAACCAGGCAGGATCAAGCTCCTATCCTGCTAGCTTTCAACACTTGGTGGACGAATGTGTTATTGACTAGGACATAGTGTTTGATTATTTGACTGGGATCTGTAATTTGGTGAATCGGTTAGACCTACCAGACCATGGTGGCCTCAGAGAACAGGTTAGTAAATTTTCAGTGAATTATTCCTCATCAGAAACAGGTTTTGGTGTTGTTGGTGCTGACCTCTGACACTGACTCTTAGGGAACCACTGAGCTCACCCCGTGTTTTAGTGGTTGAAGGAAACCATTGACAGGATAGATCAGGGTGATAATAGTTTTTATAGAAGGTGTCTGTATTCTAACTAAATGCTAATCTGATAGCCTTATGCTACCCTTAATGTTAAATTATACTTTAGAAAAACATATGGAACAGGTCTCATGAAACACCAAGCTCCGAGTTTAACAGCAATACATTAAATCACCAGATACGGTGAATACCTTCTTTACTGTTCAAGTGTAAATTTATAACACACATATCAATCACCAAAGGTGCGTTTAACCCGTAGCCCTTGGCATGCTAACATATAGCTCAATAACAAAAAGTGGTGCCATTTTCCTTTAAAGTATAGGTATATTTCCTGAACATTATTTGTCATGTGACATAAGGTTTTAAAATACATAATAATTCCTCCCTTCTAGCCCTGAACATGGCATATATAGCAGAGTGGCGCAGAGGAAGCATGCTTGGCCCATAACCCGGAGACCTGTCCAGCTCCATGTTTGTCTCTGAGGAGCTATGAGGGAAATGTTCATTATGATTTTTACATGTCACGGCTCACTGTGACCAAACACAAATCCGCTTTATCAGTTTAGCCAATCGATTAAAAACCCAAACAGGAATCGGGGTGGGGGGCTCATCAGATCAGTTTTAAAGCTCAGACTGCAGGAACAGCCGTCATGACTGTTTTCTCTGAGTCTTTATCTCTGATTGGCAACAGCTTTTTGTTTTCAGCTTTAAGAACTGAGAGTAAATGAGTCATTCCCTTAGTCTGCAGACTGCTGGCGTGTTGTTCTGCTGTCACATGATCCACACAGACACACCTGTACAGGTAGACCTGGTTTCCACATCCTAACGTTCATGAACTTGACGGAGGCGACGTTTTCCTCTCAGGCGAAGCAGAATATGAAGGTAAATGATCAGTTTTTGTTCCTTTAATATGTTTAACTGGTAAAAATCAGCTGTAAACAGAAATCTGCATTAAATGGTCCGTTCCAGAATTTAACCCATAATGCCAAATGTATCATATTTGATACATATGGTTTCTAAAATGTTTTACCTCTGACACCTTTTGCCTAATTTAATGGTAAAAACTTTGCTCGAAATCCTATTGTACACAATCAGATACACCTGATAGCAGGGGGCAGAAGACTAAACAAAAAATAATCTTGACATAGTAATAAATTATTAATAATAAAAAAGTATTTCTGTTTTTTTTTAAACATTCTGTTAAAAGGCCAAATAAGGAATTCAAACAAAAAAAAAGTTATTTTCTGTTTTGTTTTACTCTTGGATCGGGCTTTAAAGGATTAATAGATAAATGTCAGCTCAGCTGTACTGAAGCAGAAGTGAATCCTCCATTTTATGAAGCATCTGAAGCAGAATTTACTGGATCAGAAACTCACACATTTCTATTCAGCTGTGGGGGAATTTTCATAAACACTCTGAAAGAGAACAGGCTGATAATGTTGGATTTAAACTCTGGATTCCACCCTGTGTGAAGTTAAATAAGGAAACTCGAGTTGTTGGTGTTTTTGGAATATTTGTAAATCTATCAGCTGAATAAAAGTCCCATATCCTGAAATAACAGACGTTCTGTAAGGTTCTGAACAGCAGCTGCTCTGTCAGCAGGACCAAGGCTCCATTTTATGAAGCTGCTTCTCTGAAAACTCTGAGGTTGTGAACTCTGAAATGAGGAAACTATGAGTTTTCCGTTTCTCAAAAAGTTTATCCACATCTGTGTCTGTTGCTGTAGCAACAGTCTCTGCAGAACTAACCAGGTCTGAGCAGGTTTTCTTACTCATCCAAAACAACAAGGTCTCCAAAAAAAAGTCAGCATGACCAATTTTGTATTATGTATGTACATGTTTTTTATTCATTTTAATCTATAAATGTCTGTACATCTGTAAATGTATTTCTGTTTTTCATTTGAAACTGTCAGGACTTTTATCAAAAAGTATTTATGTTTTTCAGTGTAAATGTAGTGAATGCTGGTTAAATCCACTCAAATCTCCCCCCTCTGGTTCTCACTGCAGCAGCTCTTTTACCTTTTGACCTGCTTCCATTAGGTAACAGAATTGTTCATGTATAACAAAATTGGGTCCATATGCAGTTGTTCAAATAAGATTCACATTACTTTTTTCTTCCTAATGTGCGTTCTGCTTTTTGTATGACCAAGTTAGAGAAGCAAGGGGACTATTTTAACTGTCAGGTGCAGCTCTTACATCATCATATCTTACAATACGTGGACTGTGACTGTAGGGACATCTTATCCTGGCAGTGAAAGAAAGCCCAGAGATTGGGCTCTGCTGACGGTATACTGAGTTCAGAAACCTCCATTATCCAGTAGATAACTGGCTCAGAACACTGGTTTCCCTATGTCTCCCCACAGGAAGTGTGGATGTCTGCTTTATATTTCCCTTCATAGCGGTCTAGTGAGAATGTGAGTCAAGTGTACTGTACCTGCAAATGTTTCCCAATGAAAGCAGACTTAAAACAGCACACTTTCTGTCCACATAGAAATCTCTGCTTCTCAAGATAACAGTTGAATTATTTTGTAATATTTCATTTAATTTGAGTATGGTAAGCCTGGAGGGTTCTTAATAAAACACAGAAAAATTTCTCTTCAGTGGAATGGAAATTTATCAGCTTAGTATGATAAAATCTCATGTTTGTCGTGACTTCTTGTCAAGATCAGATTTTTTTCCACTTGTTAGCTTGCGTGACATCTGTTCATAATCTGTTCCTGAGTTTGACATACTTTGCATTCAGTCGTTGGCAGCTTCCTCAAGGTTGTTCAGCTAGAATGGAATGGAATCTTATCTTAGGTTTGGTCTCTGAGCATGTGCAGGGTGACATTGTAGAGGCTCGGCTCCCTTTAACAGGAAGAAAACCCAGAAGCAGACACAGGAATGAAGTCCATCTGCCTGAGCCGGTTGGTGCCTGTGCTGAGCGTTGTGCATCACCTACTCTCTGTGGCCAGACAACAGGGCGTCATTCGAAATGAGAAGTCCAAATGACCTTAAAACATATCAAACCTCATCCACTGAACACTGTCAGTTGTAGATCATTAAGGGGGGGGGGCGTGCCACAGGCGTGTGCACGTGCTCCAGCAGCCATGAATGACCTTCAGTGTCCCACAGAAACAGCCTTCCTGTGCTGAGTCACTGACTGACATGATGCCACAGACTGGCTCTGCCTGCTCACTCTTGTAGGCTGAGAGGAAGCTGGAGCACTCCAAGCCCCAGAATGCTTTGCTGATACACAGCTCTCCACACATCTGAGTGTACAGCTGGAATGAGTCCTTAGGCGCCCACCACCCAAACGAGGCTCAGACTCACACAGAAACACAGCTGTCTGTAGTCACTGGTTACCATAGAAAACAGGACAAAGGAGACACAGAGATGTGTCACCGTGTTATGCACTGAAAAGAAAACTATTCTCATGAACTGGAAAGCAAAAGATAAACTCAGTATTAATCAATTTAGAAATCCTCTTTTAGACTATATTAGCTTGGTATTAATGTCTGCCTCCTCCAAACAGCAACTAGCTGAACTGAGTTCTCTCTGCTCCCACATGATTAGCTGTATCACTTAGGGGGGGGGGGCGTGAGGTGGGGATCCCCTGGGGACCCTTTTGTGGTGGCTCTGGCCCCGGACCGGGTGGCCGGTCTGCTCGGGCACAGGTTGGGGACTGGGCCTCGCCTCGGCCCCCCCCCCCCCCCCCCGGCGGTGGGGGGGGTGGGGGGGGTGGGGGTTTGGGGCCGGGGGGGGTCTGGGGGGGCCTGGAGGGGGAGCTGCAGGTGGACTGGGTCTTCGGGGGACTGTGACTAACTGAGCCCAATCTGGGAAACTTGGGCTGAGGGTTACTCCTCACACACACACAGTCAGTCCCCCAGACTCTAACAAACAAGTCTCTAACAAAGAAAGTGTAATTGAAGAAATCTTATATTCTATACATGTAACGGGTGTGAGGCTGGACCCAAGTACAGTACAGGCTGAGACCAGCGTCGAACTGTTCAACAGTTTATTGTCCAAACAAACTGGAGAGAGACAAGGGCAAGCAGGCGGAGGAGTCAGAGGCAGAAGGCTGTTCAGTTTACCGGGGCAGGAACAACGAGGACGAGTCAGGGGCAGGCAGGGTCGAAACCAGGGAAGCAATCCGGAAGAGACCGCTGGAGAACTTTACATGACGCTAAAGACAATCTGGCAGAGATTGAGGGGAAAGAGTGGGTTGAAATCAGGTGAGGGAACACAGGTGAAGGTGGTTGCACTGATGAGGCAGATGATCAGGTCAAGATCAAGTACTGGCAGAGCTGGCAGAATGGTGGAAAACCAGGACCGGATTGTGACAATACATTTCTGAATTGATTTTTATCAAATTAATTATTTTTCTCCATGGATGCAGGTAGAAAGTGTGTGTGAGCTGGTGTGTGTTTCCTCTGCAGGTAGAAAGTTTGTGTGAGCTGGTGTGTGTTTCCTCTGCAGGTAGAAAGTGTGTGTGAGCTGGTGTGTGTTTCCTCTGCAGGTATAAAGTGTGTTTGAGCTGGTGTGTGTTTCCTCTGCAGGTAGAAAGTGTGTGTGAGCTGGTGTGTGTTTCCTCTGCAGGTATAAAGTGTGTGTGAGCTGGTGTGACCTCAGCAGCATGGATCAGAGTGAGGAGCCTAAAAGCTCTCTGTGTGGGGAACATGAGAGCCAGAGCAGAGCTCAGAGGTGAGAGGACCATCTTTAACTGTCAGGGACTCTTCTCCATGTCAGAGCTCCCAGACTAAAGCAGCTTTATTCACAGGAAACAACCAGGACCAGAACCACAACCCAGCTGTGTGTCCTTTGAAAGTGACTGGTCAATGGACAGGCCTATTGCATTCAAACCAGCTGTTCCATCAGACAAACAGTGAGTAGCTGTCAGTGTTCAGAGGAGACTGCTTCCTGCTTCAGATGAGAACCAGTTTTCACATGAACTTCTTCACGCTTGGATCAGTTCTGGAGGTCTCTGTGAGATTAATTCTAATGTGATGTTCTTAGTTGAGTCCTGCAGCTCTTTATTCAAACAGAGGAAGAATATCACAGACCAGCTGTCCACAATGGAACATAGTTCCTCAGCAGCCACACAGACTCTCTCACAGGCCTCTGTAGACTCAAACACCATCACCGAGTACATTAGTTTGAAGAAAACAAGTGTTTTTCTGTCAGGATCCTTCGGAGACTCAGACCAGGACCCGAACCTGAACCAGGACCTGGACTTAAAGCTGGTCCTGGACCTGAATCTGGACCCAGCTGTATGTCCATAAAGAGTGACCGGTCAATGGGAAAGCTTATTAACTTCAAACCAGCCCATCATCCATCATTCCAGAGGTGAGCTGTGGTGAATGCTGTAACAGTGTAAATGTATCAGAATCAGTTTGAACAGTTTTATTCCAACATGTGTTTAATGTGAGCTCAGCTCTGTTTCCATCATCTATGTCTTCAGAAGTGAAGCTCTGTGTGTTGAATGTGTCCCTTAAAGTCTGTGGTCAAAGTGGACAGAATGGATGTTGGAGGAGGCCTTTGTGAGTGTGTGTAGGACAGCAGCTGGTCCAGCTGGTGTCCCCTTTGTGCTTTGGCTCTAACACAGTGGAGCAGGGAGCTTCCACTCAGTGGCAGCTGCAGCTGAATGGAGGAGGACACAAAGGAAAAAATCTGTAGGTCTCAGTGGGACCAGCAGGACCACTACAGGGAGTCCTCTGGTGGACTGGAACATCCTCACATCAGCTCATGGACCTTTAGCTTGTGTTTGTCTGTGTGTGGACAGACAGAATGTGAACTCATTGTTCCTGATTCCTCCACAGAGTGGAGCAGCAGAGCTCAGAGGTTCCCAGTGCTCAGTCTACCCAGCAGCATCAAACACAGCTGGACTCCATCTTCATGGTCTGGACATGTTCTTCTGTTCAGTCATCTCCACGCTGCACTCTGTAGACCAGTGGATTGTCAGAGTGTCCAACATGGAGCTGATGTTTTGCTTCAGTCTGATGGACTCATTCAGAGTTTCTGTTCCAGCTACTGGAGAACAACATGATCACTTTTGTGAAGGAGGAGCTGAAGAAGATCCAGAAGACTCTGAGTCCAGATGACCCACAATGCTTAGAGAGTCAGAGGGAGGATGAGGATGCAGAGCAGTGGAGCAGCAGAGAGGCATTAGTGAAGATCACAGTGCACTTCCTGAGGAGAATAAAGCAGGAGGAGCTGGCTGAGCGTCTGAGGAGCAGTAAGAGGATTTCTCTGAAAGTTTAACCTGCTGGAGGAATGACACATTTATTCAGTTATCAAGACACTCATTCTTTACATGGTCAAATGTTTATTTCATAATGTTATTTGTTGTCTTCATTTCAGAACATTCTGCTGCAGTCTGTGGCCTTAAACATAAATCTGCTCTGAAGGAGAAGTTCCAGTGTGTGTTTGAGGGCATTTCTAAAGCAGGAAACCCAACCCTTCTGAACCAGATCTACACAGAGCTCTACATCACTGAGGGGGGGGCTGCAGAGCTCAATGAGGAACATGAGGTCAGACAGATTGAAACAGCATCCAGGAAAGCAGACAGACCAGAAACAACCATCAGACAAGAAGACGTCTTCAAAGTCCCACCTGGAAGAGAGCAGCCAATCAGAGTAGTGCTGACGAAGGGGGTGGCCGGCATTGGGAAAACAGTCCTGACCCAGAAGTTCACTCTGGACTGGGCTGAAGGTAAAGCCAACCAGGACATCCACTTCCTGTTTCCCTTCACCTTCAGAGAGCTGAACGTGCTGAGAGGGAAACAGTTCAGCCTGCTGGGACTCCTCCATCACTTCTTTCCTAAAACCAGAGCAGCAGAAGTCTGCAGCTCTGCAGAGTTCCAGGTTGTGTTCATCTTTGATGGTCTGGATGAGAGTCGACTTCCTCTGGACTTCCACAACGAGGAGCCCCTGACTGACGTCACAGAGTCCAGCTCAGTGGACGTGATGCTGACCAGCCTCATCAGGGGGAACCTGCTTCCCTCTGCTCGCCTCTGGATCACCACACGGCCCGCAGCAGCCAATCAGATCCCTGCTGACTGCGTTAGCATGGTGACGGAGGTCAGAGGCTTCAGGGATAAACAGAAGGAGGAGTACTTCAGGAAGAGGTTCAGAGAGGAGACCCAAGCCAGCAGCATCATCTCCCACATCAAGAGCTGCCGTAGCCTCCACATCATGTGCCACATCCCGGTGTTCTGCTGGATGTCTGCTACTGTTCTGGAGGAAGTGCTGAGGACCAGAGGGGGGGGGCAGCTGCCCAAGAGCCTGACTGAGATGTACATCCACTTCCTGGTGGTTCAGGCCAAAGTGAAGAGGGTCAAGTATGATGGAGGATCTGAGACAGATCCACACTGGAGTCCAGACAGCAGGAAGATGGTGGAGTCTCTGGGAAAACTGGCTTTTGATCAGCTGCAGAAAGGAAACCTGATCTTCTATGAATCAGACCTGACAGAGTGTGGCATCGATATCTCAGCAGCCTCAGTGTACTCAGGAGTGTTCACACAGATCTTTAAAGAGGAGAGCGGGCTGTACCAGGACAGGGTGTTCTGCTTCATCCATCTGAGTGTTCAGGAGTTTCTGGCTGCTCTGCACGTCCATCTTACCTTCATCAGCTCCGGAATCAACCTGCTGGAAGATATTCAAACAAAGACTCTCTTCTACCAGACTGCTGTGAACGTGACCTTACAGAGTCCAAATGGACACCTGGACCTGTTCCTCCGCTTCCTTCTGGGTCTTTCTCTGGAGGCCAATCAGAGGCTCCTACGAGGTCTGCTGACACAGACAGGAACTAGCTCACAGACCAATCAGGAAACGGTTCAGTACATCAAGGAGAAGCTGAGAGAGGATGTGTCTGTAGAGAGAAGCATCAACCTGTTCCACTGTCTGAATGAACTGAATGATGGTTCTCTGGTGGAGCAGATCCAACAGGCCCTGAGTTCAGGAAGTCTCTCCACACATAGACTGTCTCCTGCTCAGTGGTCAGCTCTGGTCTTCGTCTTACTGTCATCAGAGAAAGATCTGGATGAGTTTGATCTGAAGAAATATTCTGCTTCAGAGAAGGCTCTTCTGAGGCTGCTGCCAGTGGTCAAAGCCTCAAAGAAAGCTCTGTGAGTACAGACACAGATTGATCTCTTCTGAAGTGGTCTCTTATTAGCTGGATACAGACTTTTTTGATTTAGAGATTTTTTTCAGCATATTTAAAAACTGAAACTGAACTTAACAAAAGCTGTTTGCCTGACTGATGATGTAATCCATTTATTTTCTCTCTTCTCAGACTCAGAGGCTGTAACCTCTCAAAGAGAAGCTGTGAGGCTCTGTCCTCAGTTCTCAGCTCTCAGTCCTCCAGTCTGACACATCTGGACCTGAGTAACAACCAGCTGAGGGATCCAGGAGTGAAACATGTTTCTGCTGGACTGGAAAGTCCAAACTGCAGACTGGAAACGCTCAGGTCAGAACTGGATGAACACTGACTTTTCCTTCCAGAAAGTGAAGTTTAGGATTCTGAAGTAGTATGTAGTATGTGAAAATGAGCAGCTTTGTTTGGGAATTTAGCAGAATAAATACAAATCTGTGCTCTGTGTTTTATGAAAAGATGCAGACAGATCAGCCGCAGGTTAATGTGAATCTAGCTGAGATTTTAGATGCAGAGTTTCTTTTCTTTGTGGAGACTAAAGATTGAACCATTTTCCACATGTTCATATAGTAAGTTGCAGAAACGCTAAATGTTTGTAGTTTGTTATGCAAACAGGCACACCCATATTTTTTATCAATAACTGAATTAACCCATCATTTATTGTCACATGACTTTTCCCACATACAAGAAAATACAGAGTTAGGTCAGTACTTGGCTATGTTTACGGCTGTGGATTAACCAGGGAGATAGCTACCTAGTTCGACACATGGCCTCTGAATTAAAGCAGGTTGAACTTGAGCAGCACGCTAACGGTGGTCCTCTCCTTGTTGATCCACAGAGTTAGCCTCTGTATAACTTGGTTACACAGTGCTCCCCAGCCTGTGCAACCCTTGCTGCTGCCCCAGATTCCCCTAGGTCTGGCACCGCTAACACTCAGTGTGCTGCCTGTTCTCATTCCTCCTTTAACATGAACACTTTCACAATGTTTGAACCTCTGCTGCAGTTTGAAATGTTAAAGTTGATCCTCCAGATTGGTTCAGACTAAAAACTTCTGACAGTGTCTAATAGACTGATGTCATTGGTCAGACTGCTGACTGAGTGCTTTGGAGCCATCATCAGATCAACATGTGATAACATCCAGCTTCAGCCTCAGAGCAGCTCTCAGAGTTTCTGTGTTGTTCTGTGTGTCAGCAGCCTGTCCAGCTGTGGGATCTCAGAGGAAGGCTGTTCTTCTCTGGCCTCAGCTGTGACCTCCAACCCCTCCCATCTGAAAGAGCTGGACCTGAGCTCCAACCGTCCAGGAGATTCAGGTGTGATGCTGCTGATGGCTGCTCTGAAGGATCCACACAAACTCAGGTATGAAGAGTCCTGCTGCAGCCACAAGCTCTGATAGAGGAGGAGGAGGAGCTGGAGACAGGTTCTGTCTCTTCTCTGTGTGCTGACTTTGTGTGTCCAGTGTGGATCAGCTGATGTGATTCTGGCTTCCTTTCCATGTTTTCTATCACAGACTTGCAGACTGTGGACTGTCAGAGAGTGTCTGTGAAGCTGTGGCCTCTGCTTTAAAGTCCAGCCACTCCCATCTGAAAGAACTCGACCTGAGTAGAAACATGCTGATGGATTCAGGAGGGAAACATGTTTCTGCAGGACTGGAAAGTCCCAACTGCAGACTGGAAACTCTGAGGTTAGTTCCCTCTGATAGCTTTTCTGGTTTTTGGTTTAAATTATGTATTTCCATGTTAAAATGATTAAAGAAGCTGCAGAGCTCTGCCACATGTTCCAACAGACATTTTTCTCTCTATCCCATGGATTGAAAACAACGTTTAACATAGAGAAAGGACCCTGTAAACACAGAGGCCTTCACTTGCTCTGTGAGCTCCTCTGAGACATCTTTGTTCAGTAGAGATGAGGCTGTGTGATCTGGGGGCTTTGGGGCTGCTGGTTGCAGATGTTTTCTCACTCTGGACGTGGAGCTTCAGCTCCACTCAGCTTTTAGCTTCAAAAGATGTCATTCGGACTATTTTCTGTTGTTTTATTAAAAGAAATCTTCTCACAATCCCTCCTTCTTTTCAACACGTTTAAAACAACATTTAAACTTGTAGTGTTTACAAATAGCAAACATTCAAATATAGTTTCTTCCCTTCAGCTGGAAATGTTAAAGCTGAATGAAGCACAGACCTATTTTAAAAACTCTAGATTATTTTAAACTGACACAAGTTTATTGAGAGAATAATGTACTTTGATGATAAATAAGGAAACAGCTTAATGTCAGAATCAAAGTACTGACTGGCTTTTTAAATCTAATGTTGAAATGCACATCTATAGCTTACAGAGACGTCAAATGTGATTTTGGTTTATTATTTTATCAGTTAGGTTTTGACTTTACATGACATAAGTAGGGCAGCATGGTGGTGTGGTTGTTAGCACCATCGCCTCACAGCCAGAGGGTTCTGGGTTGGAGTACCGGGGGAACCAGGACCAGAGGTTTCTGGGTTGGAGTCCCGGGGGAACCAGGACCAGAGGGCTCTGGGTTGGAGTCCCGGGGTAACCAGGACCAGAGGGTTCTGGGTTGGAATCCCGGGGGAACCAGGACCAGAGGGTTCTGGGTTGGAGTCCTTGTGTATCTCTGTGTGTCCGTTAGATGGACTGGGGACCGTCCAGGGTGACCCCGCCTCTGCCCATTGGCTACTTGGATAGGCTCCAGTCTCCCCCGACCCCATTAGGGAATAAGCGGTTACGATAATGGATGGATGACCTAAGTAGTTAGATTTTTCATTTTGAACACATTTGACTCAAATTAATCCACAGGATTTGTTCTTTCTTAGACTGGAAGGCTGCAGTTCGTCAGAGAGCAGCTGGTCTTCTCTGGTCTCAGCTCTGAAGTCCAACCCCTCCCATCTGACAGAGCTGGACTTGAGCCTGAACCCCATCTCTGAGTGTGTGATGAAGGAGCTGAGCAGCTTTCTGCAGAGTCCACTCTGTGGACTGAAGACTCTGAGGTCAGACTCCAGGTTTTAGTGGTTAGTTCAGATCAGAGGATGAGCTGAAAGCTGTGCTGACATTAAATGGTTAACAGAAGCCTTTCAAAGATTCCTACTGAGAGTCTTCATGTTTAAATGTGATGTAAATTCATTAAAGATTCCATTAGAATGACAGATGAAGCCATATTTCATTAAACAGTTTGAAACTCAGCTCCTACACAGCTCATTATTTATGTTCCTCCTCTCCACCACCAGACTGCTCTCATGTGTTATGTGAGTCATTGCTTTGGGGTTAACAGTGATTTATAAAAGAGCTTTCATTTATGAATATGAATGAGAGCTCTTTTTCTCTGGTTCTGTTTGACTGTTGTAACCTGCATCCTGTTGGCTTCAGCTCACATCTTTTACTCTTTATTCAGGCTGCAGTGCTGTGGGTTGTCCAACATCAGTGGGGCTTCTCTGGTCTCAGCTCTGAAGTCCAAATCCTCCCGTCTGACAGAACTGGACCTGAGATACAACCACAACCTGCAGGAATCCGTCACAAAGCAGCTGTCTGAGCTGGTGGAGAGTCCAGACTATAAGCTGAAGACTCTGAGGTCAGTTTACTGAATGGAACTGTTGGAGTTCTTTGTGTTTTCCTACAGTTAAAACTGATGGATCTTCATCCAGATGCTTTAGTTCATGAAACACAGATGATAATTCTTAAAAGCTCCCACTTAGAATCTGCAAGCACATCAAAGCATATTCTGTAAAATGTATTGTCCCTTTTTCATTTCTCTTCAGATTAGAGCGCTGCTCTGTGTCAGAGATCAGCTGTGCTCCTCTGGCCTCAGCTCTGGAGTCCAGCCCCTCTGACCTGAGAAAAATGGACCTGAGCAGGAACAAGTTAAAGGATTCAGAAGTGAAACAGCTGTGTGGTCTCCTGGGAAGTGATCTTTGCAGACTGGAGTCTCTGAGGTCAGAAACTATGTTTAGTTGTATTTCGGGATCAGTGTGATGTAAGATTATGTTAAACTTTGTGTCAGACTGATGTTTCCCTGATCCAGTCCGAGGATCATCACAGTAACGCTGTACTGATGCTGGTTTCATCCAGCTGTGTTCAGTTCATCTGAAACTGAGCCTAAACAAGTATAGTTGTCATTAGCATCCTAACATGCAGCAGAGCATCAACAGGACAATGAAATGAGTCAGATGAGGACACGACACAACGCTGTAACTGTTTGGTGGAAAAGAAAAAAGACGTGCAGAGCTGAGCTGAATAGACACCAGTGGAAATGGACCTTATCTGTTTTCCATGTTTTTATTATATGTCCTTGTTTTAGTGTGGATCATTATGATTTCAGAAAGATAGGATTATTTTACACAATGTCCTTTATTTTTGTTTCTCATTCTATCAAATATTAAAACATTCAAATATTCAAGCAGCAGCATATTGTCATTAATGTCAATGAGAGCTCTTTTTCTTTGGTTCTGTTTGACTGTTGTAACCTGCATCCTGTTGGCTTCAGCTCATCTCTTTTACTCTTTATTCAGGTTGGTGAAATGCAGGTTGTCAGAGAGCAGCTGGTCTTCTGTGGTCTCAGCTCTGAAGTCCAACCCCTCCCATCTGACAGAACTGGACCTGAGCTATAACCCCATCTCTGAGTGTGTGATGAAGGAGCTGAGCAGCTTTCTGCAGAGTCCACTCTGTGGACTGAAGACTCTGAGGTCAGACCCCAGGTTTTAGTGGTTAGTTCAGATCAGAGGATGAGCTGAAAGCTGTGCTGCTCTTCATGGTAAAGTCTTCCGCTCACAGCTTTTGTTCTTTATTCAGATTGGAGCTCTGCTGGTTGTCAGAGACCAGCTGAATGTGATTGGACCCGCAGTCACATCTGTGTGCAACATCTGTCTTTACTGGCTTTACTCTGAATGTGATTGGACCCAGATTGTCCTTTGTTCTCCTCAGACTGCAGGTGTGCAGCTTGTCTGGGATCAGCTGTTGGTCTCTGGTCTCAGCCCTGAAGTCAAACCCCTCCCACCTAGTGGAACTGGACCTGGGTGGAAACTACCTGGGAAAACCAGATGTTGAGAGTTTTAGTGCTCTGGTGGACAGCCCTGAGTATGGACTGGAGACTGTAAGGTCAGCAGAGGGGGAGCTGGGCTGTCTTTTCCTCTAGCTGCAGGTTGAACACCCTCTGTGTTCTGCAGGCCTGCAGGGAGCAGAAATCTTAATCATTCAGAGATAAAAAGGCCTCTCTGGTTATTTTGTGTGTGCATAAACAGCCTTGTGGCAACAGGGTTTTTTACTTCCAGAGGCCCCAGAGCTTAAAGCCTGAGCAGTTCCACTGTTCTAGATCATAGTTGTTTATCTTATTCAGTTCTTGAATGAATAATTTTATGGGGGAAGAAAGAAGCTGTATGCAGACCAACCACAAGGGTTTTTAACCTAAAACCAAGTGCAAAACTCAAATGAACCTGAGAAAAAAAGAGAGATGCAGTACCAATCTAAGCCTCTAGGGGACACAATGACTTGTCGGCCATCTCTTTCTTACCAATAATTCTGATAATTGATCACTCTCACAGCTACAGGAAATTGCCTTGACCTTCTAATGTGTCATTGGGAAACTACATTGGAACACTAGACTATTTGTCTGTGATATTGTTAATGAACATATAAAAACAGACTGCAGATTTAAGTTTGCATTAAGATGTTTTGCCTTTGATGATAGGAATTATCACTCAAATATGCAAAGAAATGAGGACAGAAATGACCCAACTCTGCCTGTAATTGCTCTCGGCGCCCCCTGGTGCTCATGCTCAGCTCTTATGGATGACTGAGATAGTTTTTTTATCACACAGAGACTTAAATGTTTTATTTTGGGTTGTTTCCTGTCAGAATATTAAACAGAATGTTTTTTTTTTACTCTTCTTCACAGGCTACTTAACTTTGATGTGTCTCTTAAAATAAACTGGTTATTCCTGAGGGAATGATGGGACAGTGAATGACTGCAGCCTCTCTCTTTCTCTCTCTCTCTCTCTCTCTCTCTCTCTCTCTCTCTCTCTCCCTCTCTACTCTCTGTTTGCTTGTGTTTGCTGCACAGGTTTGGTGGCTGGACGAAGAAATCCTCCAGAGACTAAAGCTGTGAGTGCCTGTCCACAGCCAGCGTTAACGGGGGGAGTCTCTGCCGCTCTGGAAAGTCCACTCTGAGGCTGAAACCTCAAAAACACGCTGCTGTCTTTGAACTGTGCATTTAAAGCTTCCAGTCTTTAAAAACAACAACAACAACATGGACAACACGAATAAGGTCCAATCAGAGACTGTAAAGGCAGAAATGCACAAAGTATCCCAGCCCAGATTCAACCACTAACTTCTCTTCCACAGATTTCTCATAAAGCAGAACAGTTTGGAGGTGGTTTCATTATTTTGAGTTTCTTACTTTATGGCCCAATTCAAATGCATTTATTTTCTTTTTGTTATCCACTGAGATGTTCTATTTTGAGATTTGGTGGTGCATGAAAACCAAACCGGGAGTATGTAACTGTCAGCTGTTTGTTTTGTCACTTTGACTCAATAAACACTTACTTTCTGTATTTACCACCATTTCAAGTAACTCTGGCAAGTGATATCTGCTGGTGACTAATTTTGTTTGGCTCTGGGATGGGGACTTGAGTAGGATCGCCCAGAACCTGAGTCTTTGCAAAAAGAGACGGACTTCAATTAAATTAAATTTTATTTATATAGTGCCGCATCACAACAACAACAGTTATCCCCCAGCTTTCCAAACAGAGAAGCTCAGAGTTATTTACAGAATAACAGTTCCTACCAAGAGAAACACTAGGAGACACAGGGGGGGGGGGGGGACTGCCTTTTAAGAGGCAGAAACCTGGAGCAGAACCATGGCTCAGGGTGGGGGGGATTATCTACCTCGAGGGGGCGGGGTGATAGACGGAGTGTTACACAGTAACACACAGACTGGATGAAAAATAGTAAAGATATTGATACTAATGATAATGATAGCAGTAATGATAGCAATAAGACTATGCACAGTGGCTTTAATTGCTCTAGGAACACCTGCAGGAAGTGATAGGATGAGACTCCCAACCACAGATCCAGACCCCACAGCTCCAGAGCCAGGAATATCTGCAGAAAGCGATAGGAGAAGAGAGGA
>JABUIW010036288.1:0-12086 GCA_013363375.1 Menidia beryllina | reverse complement strand
ACATGAGTCTGACAACTAAGTAAGTAGATAAATAACTTTAGACTTTAACACATGCTCTGATAGGCCGGGATTGGATCGGTAGAGAAAAAAGCTGGATCGGGATGTCTCTAGCCTGGACAAGGACTTTTAAGAGTTCTGGACCAGGACCTTCAGAAGGGTTGGAGCTGACGGTGGAGCGCTCTGAGATTAATATACTGAGGAGTATATTAGTATCAGTATATTAACCTCAGAGCTCCTCCATCAGCTAGACCTGAAGAAGCTTCTAGGATCAGAGGCCAAATGTCTTTGAGAAAACTTCACCTCCAGCTGCCTGAACTGGACTTTTCAAGCTTGACCAGGACCTGCATGACTGAGGATCTTCACATGAAGCCAGAAAGCATCTCGGTTACCTTCATTTACCAGTTCTTGGTGTTCAGGAACTTGTTTACCAGAACCACGGAGAGCATTATATACAGGAGCATTATGGTTTGCATGGACGGCTGAAAAAAGCAGGACAGTGAAGTCCTAAGCCTGAGTCATGCCCCCCATGAGGGGGGCATGAAGCACAATCTGGGATTTTGGGCAGCTGAAAAGCAGCGGGAGCACAATCAGAACACGCGAACTAAACACAGAGAGAGCGGGCGGACATTTTAAAGCTTCCTATCCACCACATCCCTGTTCTGAAACTATGTTCCACGTGAACAAACAGGAGTTCCTGTTAGTCTCCTTGTAGGAAACTGAGAAGAAGAAAGACTGTGACAGTAGGGATGGGAATCTTCACCACCAAGGCGATACGATACACATCTTGATACACAGCCAACGATTCGATACATTCACGATTCATGGAATTTCTAGTGATAAGATTCGATACGATTCTCCAACCTCCTGCGATCCGGTGCGATACAGAACGATCTAAATTTAAAATGCTGCGATACAGTGCGATACGATACGATACAATACGATACGATGCGATGCAGAAGAAAAGTACACCATGGACTACATAGTTCAAGTTATGGCACGCAAGCTAACTGTGCCTTTTATTTTGAAACAAAGGAAGTGCAACTTAGAGAGTGATTGTCTCTCTGAAACTTTACAAGTGTAAACTTCAAACAAAAATAAGATGTAAATGTATTATCTCTGTTTCGTTTTCCTCCATGCTAACGTGGTTTCTAGCTCTGTCCTCTTCCAAAGCGAGTTTAGACCCTCCTACTCGCGCGAGGCTTGGGGCGAGACTTGAGTGGCAGAGAGACTAGCATGCACGCAGTAGGCAGGCAACAGGGATGGAAAGAAACGCAACTAAAACTCAAAGACACGTTTCTAAAAAGTTATAATAATAGAAGATAATAATCGGTTTGTATCGATGCAGGTAGTTTTGATACGATGCATCTGGAGTTTATGTGCGGTTTTTACCGACGCAGACGTTTGCAAATCGATGCAACCGTATCGCACAGGTCGTTCCGATGTTCCGATACGCATCGGTGAATCTTGCCATGCCTATGTGACAGAACTTATTTTGCTCACTTTTCTTTTTTTTTTTTTTTAACAATACTTTATTGTCTTTTAGAAACAAGACAAACAACAATTCAGCACAGTTAAGTCTAATACAAAATCTGAAATGTCCAGCAAAACACCGGTACATGCATTTCAAATACACATCAGGGTCAAAACCTATAATCCATATGATAAATCAAGGGGAAAAAAAGATAAACAAAAACAATCAAACATAATGTTTAAAGACAAACTTTGTGTAATAGCTCGGCAAGCTCACTAGGCAGATGATCGAGCAAAGATTTTGCTCTCTTTTCATGTTGAGAGCTTTCATACTACAGAAATCAAACATTTAGCGTTTAAAAGTGTAAATCTGTGAGGATGTATTTCATCATCTGTGTCAAACTTCTCCAAAAGTGGGAAGTTGCTTGTTTGCTTCCCATGCAAGCGTTGCATCATGTGGAGGTTATTTTCCTTTGACTGAACTCATCATTAGCTTGTGTTGTGCTAATGAGAGGAGGTGTGAAACTGTGAGAGGCGCAGTCATTAGCAGGAATGCGTTCACACTCTCGGAGGGTTGTTTGTGTGTGTTAGCTAAATGAGTGTCTGCAAAACAAACATCTAACTTCAGGTCACTTAATGTCTCAGAGGAATCTTTCCATCAATCTGCAAAATAAGTACAAAGTTAACAGGCGTCTGTTTCAACAATAGTTTATTCACCATAATGGACAGTAAATTGTTCCAGGAAACAACGTTTAAAACTACTTCAGAGGGACTAAAATTCTGACTTATTGTTTCATGGTGCAGTACTTGAGAACTGGGCTGCATCACTGTGGGAGGAACTTCACTTGGCTGGTTTATCTTGTGGAAATAAAACACAAAACGTATTTCATATACATGCAAAAGAAAGTCATAAGCAGTTTATTTCAGAAAATTTGAAGGAAATGGACCTGGAATCATAAATAACAATAACGTTTTACCTCCTCCGTCTCTTATAAAACAAACATGGAGCTCCTTGACTCTAAAACAGGTCTCATCTAAGTATAATACCAGATTATTTTAACGTAGACCAAAAGCATATTTTGCACATCTTACTATTAGTAGCTAAAAAAACTATAACGGATAATTGGAAACAAGTTTTGTCACCATCTATAGCAGAGTGGAATAATAGGGTAAAACAAGTGTATATGATGGAAAAATGACCGCATGTTTACAACTCAAAGTGGACAAGTTCAATCAAAGATGGCGTTTGGTGAAATTATATTTGGATGTATGATTTTGGGCTGTAGTGATTCTAGTGAATTGCAATCTGCTCTGTCATCGGTATTCCTATGGTATGTATTTGTATATGTGTATATACATGTACGTATACATGTATGTGTGTATATATTCTATATGTATTTTTTGCTGTTTGTTTACGTTATGTTGCATTTTTGGCCTGTGTGGGGGCACCCTGGTTTGGGTTTGTGTGTGTGTATGTATACGTATGGTCGTGTGTATGTGCAGTTTTCTCTTTTAGGGCATTCAAAGTTTCAGGCGATCTGGTTTATTGTGCTGCATTTATTTTGAAATATTGTATATGTGGCATCAGTATTTCTGTTATTGATTTCATTGCTCTTGGCTCAGGAGATGTTCTTTTGTTGTGAAAATTCTTGAAAATAAAAAGTTCCCCAAAAAAAACAAAAAATAGGCCTCATCTTTTCTGGACTCATAAACCTCGGCCATGACCACACTGCGTTCGTTAGACTTCAGAATAAACCCCAATTACGTTGCTACATTGCTACACAGAGTACACATTTACACAGAGTAAGTAAGGCTGGTTGAAGACGTCCTAAAAACAAACGCCTCACAGTGAGTTACATCCATGAAATAGGTCTCAGAAGCATCAAACTCCCCACTCCAGGAACGCCTCATGTCCCCTTCAAAGACCACAGGACAGTCCTGAGATCACACCCCACAATAACTCCACACCCCAGTTCATCATCTTAGCCAGGAAAGGGACGGGACACAACAGTGTTCATGGGAAAGCGCTGAAAGCCTCTGGCAGGCGCTAAAGGGCCACTAGAGCAGTGTTTTTCAACCTTTTTTGAGCCAAGGTACATTTTTTCATTGAAAAAATCCCGAGGCACACCACCAACCAAAAATGTCAAACAAATCTGTAGCCGCCTATAGTAACACTATAGTTATTCTTATCTTATCTTAACTCATTGACTGGCAGCCATTTTCAGAACAGAGAGTTGCTCACTGCCAGAGTTTTTTGAGCATTTTGACTGATTTTTCAAGAGCCACAGAATAGTTTGTGCTGTGACTATGTAAACACCGAACACACCAAAAGAAAGAGTAGACTCTCTTCTATCATCAGGAAAAAAATTTTTGTTTCTACCTTATTCCGTTCTTCCTCGACGTGCGTCTCACCGGCGCCATTTCTCTCATAGCGAACCATTGCGTTTGTTTTTATTTGCTTACAATCTATGCTAATCTCCCATCAAAAGTGGCACTGCCCCCTAGAGGGTCAATTTGTTACTACATACTCTGTCTAGAAGCCGATATTTACGGAAAAACTTTCGCCGATCGTTCCCCAAGCCACTCGCATTGAAAAAAATAAAAGACGTCTATAGACGTCTTTGGCAGCAAATGAATTAAGTGTCTTGAATAGGAATCAAATAAACACAAAAATGTATTTTTATCATATTTTATATTTCTTCTTTCAAATTGCACTTTAAATGTCCACTTCAATATACAAAATTATATTCAAAATCTAGTCATAAGGAATTATTACATGATTACGCCACCAGTCACTAGAACAGCACAGACACTCAAAAATGGAATATTATTTGCAGATAATTAATTCCTTATCAAAGAATCTTTTTAGACCAATGAGGTGAAATAGGATGAATTTCTACGGCACACCTGACCATCACTCACAGCACACTAGTGTACCGAGGCACAGGGGTTGAAAAACACTGCACTAGAACACATTCAAACTGATTAGAGATTCCCGACCGTTTCACGCTGCTCACAGTTTTGTGCACTCCAGGATCTTTTCACATCTAAGTTACTGCGTTAGTTCTTGGTCACAGGCCACAAGCACCACTATCAAGCCTCTTCAGATGATTCACAATAGAGCTATACAAATCTTAGATAAAAAAAACAATCAGGTCTTATTACTGTGTTAGTCTGAACAATTTAAAAATGCTCAATTTTGAGAACTTTTTCAAATTTGCTCAGTTAACTCATTGACTGGCAGCCATTTTCAGAACAGAGAGTCGCTCACTGCCAGAGTTTTTTGAGCATTTTGACTGATTTTTCTAGAGCCACAGAATAGTTTGTGCTATGACTATGTAAACACCGAACACACCAAAAGAAAGAGTAGACTCTCTTCTATCATCAGGAAAAAAAATTTTGTTTCTACCTTATTCCGTTCTTCCTCGACGTGCGTCTCACCGGCGCCATTTCTCTCATAGCGAACCATTGCGTTTGTTTTTATTTGCCTACAGTCTATGCTCATCTCCCATCAAAAGTGGCACTGCCCCCTAGAGGGTTAATTTGTTAGTCCATACTCTGTCTAGAAGCCCATATTTACGGAAAAACTTTCGCCGATCGTCCCCCAAGCCACTCGCATTGAAAAAAATAAAAGACGTCTGTAAACGTCTTTGGCAGTCAGCGGTTGGATTTGAAAAAGACGTCTATAGACGTCTTTGGCAGAGAATGAGTTAAAACTGGTTTACAAATGCTTGCATGATGAGGCCCCTGAGGTTCTGAGAGACTGTAGTTCCTCTCAGAGATGTGGGCTCAGTCACAAGAGGAGCTCACAGTGGAAACTGTCCAGTACGCGGACGCAAAACTTCCTTCGGACAATCAGCTTTCACCGTACAAGGCACCAAAACATGGAACACATCACCTCAGAACTGGAGGGAGAGTCAAACTGGGTCCTTTTTAGACATAAACTTAAAGGCTTTTTATTGAGAGGTCAGACATGTGAACATTAATAATCTAACTGACCTGATCTTGTTTCTGTGATGTTTTTAGTGTGTCATTTGTTCTGTTGTGCCTTGTGTACAGGCACTGTGTTTTGTGTAAAAGCCTAACTGGGGCATTGAGAATTTGCCTTAGCTAAAATGTTGTAGTGTGTGACATGATTCATGAAACATACAGTGGGGGAAATAAGTATTTGACCCCTTGCTGATTTTGCAGGTTTGCCCACTTACAAAGAATGCTTGTTTTTCCTCATCAGATGGTTATCAGTTTTTATCAATTCAAATGATGTCATTTTCTGGAATTTTCTTTGGGATTCTGTCTTTCACTGTTAGAATGTACATATGATTAAAGTTATAGATCGTTGCATTCTTTGTAAGTGGGCAAACCTGCAAAATCAGCAAGGGCTCAAATACTTATTTCCTCCACTGTACATGTCCCTATCAAATAAACAAATAAATAAAATAAATAAAATAGAACCAGGACAGGTACTCATGGACTTCCCAAAAGCAATCACCACCCCAGATAAACACATGCACCATCACTTTGAAGGCAATGTGCAATTTTATGAGGCAACATCAATAGAACTGACTTAAACGTACAATAAATCTTTCCCACTTGTTGTTATGCTGTGTACAACTTTATGTTGGTATAAACAGTATCTCAAGAGTCATGTTTATGGTGTAAAAATAAACTTAGTAGTTGTATTTTGAGTATATATTCAATCCCAACTCAAAACACATCTGTTTAAGACACGTTTTCTATCTGAGGCCTATTGATATCAACATTACCTCCGATAATTTTATTGATCTGTGTTGTTCTTTCTTTTAAGGCGTTTTCTTGTATCTTTGTAGGGTGTCCTTGAGTGTCAAGAAAGGCACCTTAAAATAAAATGTATTATTATAAATCATTATTATATACTGTAGGTCAAACCAGCGTCTCCATGCAAATCTTGTAATTTCATTGTCCTTACAGCAAGGCCTCCAGTGACAAAAACCTTTAGTTTCTATTCGATTATATTCTATTCATGTAGGTTTATGTGTTTTAAACCACCATTTGTCCTTCCCAGGTGAGGAGTAAAAGTATCCATGGCAGACTTCCGGTTATGGCCGCGAGCTAGAAGGTCACGTTCGACACTGCTCTCTACAACAATCCTGAAAAATCCCTTGATTAGACTTCAAAACGCCCCTAAAAGTTATATTTGAATTTGATTCGGACACAACAATGCCTGGCCCTGGAAAAACCAGCAAGGATAAGGCAAAAGCAGCCACGCAATCTAGGTTAACTGACTTTGGACCGCAAAACGTGGAGCTAAGTGCTAAGGAGGCTAGCAAAGATGTTAGCATGGAGCGGAGCGCTAGCAAAGAGGCTAGCGCGGAGCTAGCGCAACGCCGCGGGGATGACACGAACAGCCCACCTGGTGCCATGGCGGAGATACTGGGGGCAATAAAGAACTTAAAGACAGAGTTCGGAGCAAGGTTTGATGGCGTCATGACTGCCATAGAGGCTATACGAAAAGACGTGGGTGAATGCGCCAAACGTCTGACACACGCAGAGGAGCGCTTATCTACGGTGGAGGACGAGCAAACCGGGCTGAGGGCTACGGTCCGCAATATGGAGAAAAGAAACAAGTTTCTGGAGGAAAGGGTGGTCGATATGGAGATGCAATCCAGGCTCAATAACCTCAGGTTAGTGAACCTCCCTGAAGGCGCCGAAGGCTCGGACACCTGTGGATTTTTGGAAAGCTGGATTCCAGAGGTATTGGATTTACCCGCTTTAAGAAGCCCGTTGATTTTCGAGAGAGCGCACCGCGTTGGACCGAAAAGAAATGCAGAATCATCCCCAAGAACTGTAATTATGAGGTTTCTTAACTATAGGCAAAAAGAAATGGTACTCAAAGCCGCTAAAGGAAAGCTGGATATCCTCTACAAGAATCAGCGGGTGAGATTCTACAATGACGTCGCCACGGAGGTGCACAAACAGCGCAAGCAGTACGATGGAGTGCGAAAACGGCTGCGCGAACTCGGGCTGAGACACGGCATCATTCACCCGGCTAAACTGGTGCTCACACACCGAGGGGAAACGCACAAGTTTGACACACCAGCGGAAGTTCAGGCTTTTATTAATCGGATCCAGGAGTAAGGGACAAAGTGGCTGTTATAAAAATGGACTGGTGGAGTACAATAACTGCCTGGACGTTTCTCTTTTTTTTTTATGAATAATACTTTTACGGTAAGAGTAAAGTCCACTTTGTGTTCATAATGGGTGATAACGATGTGTCACATTGGTCCTTGTTCTTTAATACAGTTACTGCTGTGATTACTATATCCTCACTTTCATTATGTAAGGATTAGAGGTCATGTTGCTTATATAGGAGCATTTAAACATATGTTTAGGGAAAACTGATTTATCTTTTTGTTGTTGTTTGGAGTCAGTGGAACAGATAATAGAGATCTGTACTTGACAGCGGTCGGAAGGAGTGTATTAGAGGTGTCTGCCCATTTGGATGGGAATAGTGTGTTTGTTTTTTCACAGAGTTCAGTATTCGTTTGTTGTGTATGTTCAGTTGCACATGTTGTCCCTCTCAGACATATTTGTAGAATATTTATGCCATTTTCCTTTGAGTTGACATGACACAAGGAATAGAAATTAAGTGTACATCCTGGAATTGTAGAGGCTTACATAAATCTAGGAAAATTAAGCAGGTCATGAATAAACTGAAGGACTTGGAATCTAAAATAGTTTTTTTACAAGAGACCCACATGTTAGAAGAAGAATATATAAAAGTGAGCAGGAGGTGGCAGGGGAATATATATGCAGCTTCTTTTACATCAAGAGCCCGTGGAGTGATGACACTAATCCATAAATCTGTTCCTTTTCAGGTCACAAATGTTATTAAGGATAAATTTGGCAGATATTTGATTGTACAGGGGTCCCTTTTACAACAAAACCTGAATTTAGTGAATATATATGGTCCCAACGTAGATGATTATAATTTCTTCTCAAATCTTTTTCTGACTCTCTCATCCCTCTCAGGTAAATACATTGTTGGGGGGGATTGGAATTGTGTTCTGGATCCCACTCGCGACAGATCGACCGGGACTGACCAAACACATAATAAAAGTAGAGAAACCATTTGTAACTTTATGAAAGAGTTAAATATGGTAGATATCTGGAGATATCTAAAACCAACTGACATAACCTATTCTTGCCACTCAAGTACATTTAATACATACTCTCGCATAGACTACTTTTTAATTTCAGCAGATTTGTTAGCAAATGTAAATGACTGTTTCTATGATAGTATATTACTATCGGACCATGCCCCTTGTAATTTAATTTACTTAAACAACAAATTGGTGAAGGATCCCCCCAGATGGAGCCTACATCAAAAATGGCTTAAGGATGAAAAGTTTCTTAAATATGTTGAGGAAAGGATAGATGAATATTTTAATGTGAATGCAACACAAACTACAGCCTGTATTAAGTGGGATGCATTCAAGGCCTGTTTAAGGGGTTACATAATTGGCTACACCTCATCAAAATCTAAAGAACAACGTAAGAAAAGGCAACAGTTAGAGTGTAAAATAAAAACACTTGAAGAACAGGTTTTTAGAGATGGTAACTCATCAGCTGAGAAGGAATTATTGATGTTAAAAGCACAATACAATAAAGAATCTGCTGACAGAGCAGCCTCCAGTTTACTAAGGTTAAATCAATCGTTCTATGAACAAGGAGAAAAGCCTGGAAAACTCTTAGCATGGCAAATTAAGCAGATGGAAGTCCAAAAAAGCATAACATCTATTACCAATAGTAAAGGGGAAAATGTGGTAGAGCCGACCAAAATTAATGAAGAATTTAGAAAATATTATGAAAGACTTTATGATTCTCAGGATACCTCTGATTTACAGGAACATAATCTTTTTCTTAACAAATTAGATATTCCAAGTATAGATGAAGATTATAGACAAAAATTGGAGGCTGAAATTAATGAAGAGGAAATAAGTAGGGCAATTGACAGCATGAATTTGGGGAAAAAAGCAGGACCTGATGGGTTCCCAATAGATTTCTACAAGAAATTTAAAAAGCAACTAATAAAACCTATACTAGAGATGTTTCAGGAAGCGTTTTCTCATGGTGGGCTCCCTAAATCAATGATGGGAGCATTAATTATTTTGTTACCCAAGCCAGGGAAACCCAATAATAAGTGCGAAAACCTGAGACCAATAAGCTTACTTAACGCCGACCTTAAAATACTTTGCAAATTATTAGCAAAACGTTTGCAAGATTCACTTCCTTCAGTGATACATAGGGATCAAAATGGTTTTGTTTTTGGACGCCAAGGTCTGCATAATGTCAGAAGGCTTTTTAACATTATTCATGGCCTAGACAACAAATCAGATAAGGCTCTGCTTTCTCTAGACGCCGAGAAGGCATTCGACAGGGTCGAGTGGCCCTACCTTTTTAATGTCTTAAGTCGATTTGGTTATGGAGATACATTTAAAAAATGGGTGCAATTGTTATATTTGAATCCTACTGCGGAGATATTGACAAATAAGAATGTATCAACCCCAATCACTATTAAACGTGGATGTCGTCAAGGGTGTCCGTTGTCCCCATTGCTATTTACGTTAGCAATGGAACCTCTGGCCATAGCTGTAAGGTCTCATCAATCTATAACAGGTATTACAATTGGACAAGTAGAGCACAGACTCTCATTATATGCAGATGATGTCATCCTGTTCATCTCAAACCTAAATAGATCTGTCCCAGCTTTGCTAAAACTTATAGAGGAGTATGGTCACATTTCAGGGTATGTCATCAACAGATCTAAATCATCTGCGCTGTTATTGGATGAGAGAGAAAATGAAACACCACCTCGGGTTCTTTCTCAGTTTAAAGTTGTTAGTGAATTTAATTACTTAGGAATTCAGGTGCTTTCAAATTTGGATATAATCGTCAAAAATAACTATGAACGTTTGACAAAAGAGATTACTGAGAATGTCAATAGATGGATGTCCCTCCCCATGTCATTGATTGGTAGGGTCAACATTTACAAAATGAGTATACTTCCAAAAATATTATATGTTTTTCAGAATGTTCCCCTGCCACCTCCTGCAGACTGGTTTAGTAAAATGAAGAAGTTAATGATTAGTTTTATATGGAAAAATAAACGAGCCAGGGTTAGATTGTCTCTCTTACATTTACCCTACAGTGAAGGAGGACTGAAGTGCCCGAATATAGTCTGGTATTACTGGGCGGCCCAGCTTAGGACCATTCGATATTATTTTAGTACTAAAGATGTCCCCCAGTGGACAGAAATGGAATCTAATTCTGTAAGTCCACCTCTTCCTTTGTTTATTTTGTCCGATACAGTAGCTAAATTAATGAAGAAAACAGTTAACCCAATGGTTAGAAATATGGTTAAAGTTTGGTACGATGTAAAGAAATTTACAAAAGAGCCAGTTACATTGTCACAGTTCACTCCAATATGGGGAAACCGTGATTTCAGTCCAGGTAGATCAGATGCCGTGTTTAAACAATGGGCTCTTAATGGAATAGCCAAAGTCCAGGATTTGTATCCAGCAGGTTCAATTTATATGATGTCATTTGAAGCACTCAGGCAAAACTTTAACATACATAGAAAATACTTTTTTAAATATCTTCAACTTAGAAGTTATATTAGGACAAAACGAAGCAATGATATAACCAAACCACCAAAATCCAATTTAGAAGAAATGGCCTGCAAAATTAGCTCAAGCAAAGGTGCAATTTCAGAATTTTATAAATTAATAAGTTCAAATTCATTAGAAAATTCAGTTCTAAAATTAGATGCATGGAAGGAGGATTTAGGGATAAATTTATCATTGGAGGAGTGGCAGTCTGTCTGCACTAAGGCCCATAAACAAACAATTAATTCACGCTTAAGGCTTCTACAGTATAAGTGGTTAATGCGAGTTTATGTTACACCAGTTAAATTAAACAGGTATAATTTTAATATACCGGACACATGCACAAAATGCTCTGAAGAAAAGGGTACACTGTTTCATTGCTTCTGGGAATGCAGGGCAATTAGGATTTTTTGGAGAGAAGTAAAGCAAACTATACAACAACTTGTTTCAAAAGAAATTCCTCTGGATCCTGGTTTTTTCATTCTGGGTTTATATCCCAAATATATAAAATATAGCAAATGTGAACAGTTATTGATCGATATATGTCTGTTACAATCTAAACGTCTCATTGCACTTTTCTGGAAGAAATCAGCAGCACCAACTATCAGGCACTGGGTCAGACAAATGATGACAACTTTACCCCTGGAACGTATAACATATCTCCTAAAAGGAAAAGGTGATCTATTTGAAAATATATGGGGACCCTTTATGACTTTTGTGGAAGGTATGGACTTATCTGAAGACGACGAGGACAATTAAGTAACACCAGCTTGGAAATGTGGTTGATATCGGAGCCTTTGTAACCAGTTTGTGTCTTTTGCTGAAAAAATGTAAAAGTATTCAAATGCATATGTGTATCTGAGAGGGTATTTGTTTGTTTTTGTTTTTTGTTTATTCTTGGTATGGTTCTTGTATTTGTTTATACCGTATGTATAATGGTTGAAAATAATAAAAACATTGATGGAAAAAAAA
>JABUIW010036286.1:0-15488 GCA_013363375.1 Menidia beryllina | reverse complement strand
TCCCATGACACCATGGTCTGATAGATCTTTCACTACATTACAGATCAGAGTCAGAACATTAAAAAAGGCCGAAGATTCCTGTTCAGTTTAAAATGACCTGCTATTACCTGAGAGTGAACAAACATGATGCTAACTAACGTCATGCTTGTCAGAAGTACACAAATATAATTTACATGAACTTGCTGCTGATTTGCATAAACCCCAGAGTTAGCTCAAACCATCAACCTTTTGGTTAACAGCCGAACGCTGTTATGATTAATTAGTTACACATTTATACTTGGATCATCTCTCTTTTTTTTTCTCAGGCTTTAAATAAAATAATGGGGCTAACAAATGGTGCTGGGACCCTGATTGGCAGACTTTGAAGCTCTATCTGACTGGAGACCACCGGAGTCCATCAGAGGAAACTCTTATTCAGACCATTACTGGGCAGAATTTAAAAGGTAAGCAGAAAACCTTTTTCACTATGTTTTCAAGAACATTTCCATGCTCATGAAGTAACAAGGAGAATGCAGGATGTTGTTGTTTTTCATGTTGAGCAGCTGCTTTTCCCAGGCCTTCTGACATCCAGATGTCCTATGGAGTGAATGACACCGCTCTCTTTGTTGTTTCATGTTGCTTTATCTGGTGAGCAGTAAAGACAGTTGTGACTGTAACCTTGTTTATGTTTTATTTCTGTATGATTAATTATTTATTTTAATCAAAGCAGTTCAGTAGTATGGCACATATAACTAAGATAATATAAATAACACTGGAGAAATTAAAATGAAATATCATTACACATTATAGCGTCATTTTAAGAACTAAATTTGGACTAAAATTAGCTATTAAGCGTGAACAGTGTGAACAAACTTCACTACTTTCCTTGTTCATTTTTACACTGAATTGAGTAGATTTAACTCAGAAGATTTGACACTAGTCATACAGTTAATTTTGTTTTTTACTGTATATTGATAATTTCTAGCATTTCAATGTTTGGACTTCGTTGCTCTTAAAAAGGCTTTTGTACCTCTGAACTTAAAGGGGACCACAGCTGAAGCTCTCAGTTAAATCCCAAGCTTCTCTTTTCATACAGGCAGTTAAATGCATCTGGGTAAAATAAAGCAAACAAATAAAAAGGAGGGAGCAGGACTTTGAAAAAGACTCAACTGTACTTTATACTTCATTGATCCCAAAGAAAATAGCTTCATTCTGACACATATTTACTTCCATAATGCTGCTCTATTCCCACCATATATACAGTTTCTGTAATATATTTATTCTATAGTTTACACTAAATACAGGAGGATCTTGTGTTTGTGTCAGTTGGAGTTAGGATTTAGCAGCTGCAGTGTCAGAAGGATGACGATTTTCTAGCTCAACTGTGGGAAAATGTATCAGTCAAACGTGCAGAAATACACATTCCTGATGGTTTTCTGTAGTCTAGGGATATAAATTTGATGTATGATGAATTGAAACTGGGTCAACTCTTAGCTTCATGGATTGAGTTAGTGATACAGGTTACCCTAAAACAGTCCATTGATAACAAAGAACTGCCTTCTGCAGCCTCTTTGTTCCACACACAATGCCTGTCAGCTCACATCTGTGATCGCATAGTGGTCAGTACTGTGCGTTGTGGTTGCAGTAACCCCGGTTTGAATCCGGGTCACAGCAAACTGGTCAAAGTGTTTCATGTTGACTTTTCTTAGACAAATCAGCTGTTTGCTGACCGTAGATTGAGCTGTGCGTTCAAAGCCCACCATGTACTACAGTACATGCCACAGTGGCTCAGAGGAAGTGTGCTGGGCCCATAACCCAGAGGTCCACATCTCACCATGCCAGCAGCTTGATGCCACATCTAACCAGGCAGGAACTAACTCCTACCCTGCTAGCTTTCAACACTTGGTGGACAAATGTGTTATTGACTAGGACATAGTTTTTGATGGTCTGACTGGGATCTGTAATTTGGTGAATCAATTAGACCTATCAGACTCATGGTGGCCTCAGAGAACCGGTTAGTTAGAATATTCTCAGTGAATTATTCCTCATCAGAATAATGTTTTAGTGTTGTTGGTGCTGACCTCTGACACTGACTCTCAGGGAACCACTGAGCTCACATAGTGCTTTAGTAGTTTGAATGACAGGAGATATCAGGGTAATAATAGTTTTTATAGAAGCTGTCTGTGTGCTGTGGACTGATCAACATTTGTGTAGATGCTGGAAGACACAAATAAGAAATAAAACAACTTCCTTCGAGCCGGAGTTGAACCAGCGACCTAAGGATTCCAGCCATTGGACATCTACAGTCCTCCGCTCTACCAGCTGAGCTATCAAAGGGATGCAGTTCTTTCTTCCCAGCTTTACCCACAACAACACACTGCTTGTGTGTTACCATAGTGATGACACTGTGTTATGTCATTGTGGCCTTTTTGATGTCAACTTTTGATGTTACTGTTACCATAGTGATGTCACTGTTTGATGTCATTGTGGCCTTTGTGATGTCAGCCAACGATATAGATGCTATAATTATGTACCTTATGTACCAGCTGCTGATTGCCACAGGGAGTTCTCACAGCAGCATCAGCAACAAGGTGATGTGTGTGTCTCCGTAGTAGAGGGAGCAGCTATGTGCCTAACACCCACCCCACATGATAACTTGAGTGGAAATGACCTGAAATTAAACATTTTCTACATGCAGTGGTGCACTCTTAGAAGCTTTTTTTCCCCTCTTGTGCACAATGCACCTTTTCACTGATTGCAGACTGGGCATTTTTCAGCTTTGCCCAAAACAAATGTTACCATAGTGATCTTTATGATGTCAGGATTCAAGAAACTTTATTTATTCCAGAGGAAATGACCATGCAGACGTTACAGTTACAGAGGATAATCAATCAGGTGAGTTGGACAGGCGACATTGGATGAGGTCTTCTTTTGGCCTCAGGATGTTCTGACTATCCCTATCACCACCTGAAGGGGATGAGTTACACAGTCTGATGGCCAGAGGCAGAAAGGACTTTCTTTGTCATTCTGTCTTACACGAGGAGGATGAGTCTGCTATACATTACACTGTTTACATTCCAATGACATGTTCAAGTTCTTCTGCTGAAACCCAGGACTGAACAAAGGATCTTAAGATCTTCAGTCTAATGCTCTCCAGCTGAGCTATTTCCAGCTGTTTTAAGCCTGTTACTAATATCAACGTATTCTACAGTATGACAGGGAGGCAGGATGGAGATAGGTGCTCTACTAGCAGAGGGTTGGTACTCTAGCTAAACTAAAGGGTCCCATGGTGTAATGGTCAGCACTCTGGGCTTTGAATCCAGCAATCTGAGTTCAAGTCTCAGTGGAACTTCTAGTTTAAAAAAATAATCTGGGAGGTTTCAACTTGAACTCTGGGGGTTTTCCCATGATGCACTGAGCTCCCCTCTTGTTTCTCTCTCTCCCTCCCTGTTCAGCCTCATTCCATGAAGGCAAGTTACTAACTTGACTCTTTCCCATAGTCCTGTGCTTTCTTGTCCCTCTCTTCTCTCCTCGTGGGGTCTGGATCTGTGTTTGGGATTCTCCTCCTATTACTTCCTGCAGGTGGTCCTAGAGCTGTGGAAGCTGGATCTGTGGTTGGGGGTTTCCTGCTGTCCCCGTGTTCCTACTCTGCTACAATTACAGACACTGTTCATAGTCTTATTATCATTAGTATCAATATCATTGCCATTGTTCATCCAGTCTATGTTACTGTGTAGGCTGCCTCTTTCTGCTCCCTCTGTCCTCTCGCCCCCTCTTTCTTGCCCTCTCTTTCCCTCACCCCCAACCGTCCGAGGAAGAACCACCCTGAGCCATGGTTCTGCTCCAGGTTTCTGCCTTTTAAAAGTAAGTTTTTCCTTGCCTGTGTCGCCTAGTGCTGCTCTTGGTGGGAATTGTTGGACTTCTGTAATTAACTTCAGAGTAGGGTCTGACCTTCTCTGTTTGGATAGAAGGCAGATAACTGTTGTTGTGATGTGGCACTATAGAAATAAAATTTGATTGAATTGAAAAAAATATACAGTACATATATCTAAATCTATCCATCCATCTGTACATACAAACATATACACACTTATGACTTCCATCTATAATCAAATTCTATGAAACAATTTAATTTTCTTTAGAAAATGTGTCAACTATATCAACTTAAATTCATAAACATAATGCAGCGCTTCTACAGTCTGCTTTGACAGACACAGCTGTGAATTCTATCAAAGAGCCAAAGAACTGCAGGTGAACTGGGTCCCAGGTGAGGTTCATGAGACTGATTAGACAAGTGGAGCTCCAACATAAAGACAGCTGCAGCCACACAGCAGCTACAGCACAAATCTGCCTTCAGCAGTCACTAGACTGCAGTTTCTACCAGCGCTTGTTGACTTGTGCTATTTTTGCTTAGTCTTGTTAAAGTCCAACATGTTATCTGAGGCTTTTCTGAGGTCAGTTGCCATGTTTCTAATGTAGGCTTTTTGTTATCTGAAGCTTTTACTAATTTATTTCCTTTTGAGATCTAAATAGGATTTCCTGGATCTGTGTCCTGCTCTTTGACATTGGAACATGTTTCCCCCCTCAGAAAAGCAAGTATTTTAGCCTTTCTCTGCAGTCTATATAATGGCAGCTAACATGGACTTTGGGTTTTCTCTAAATGTGTTAAACCCTGGTCTCTGGTAAGAAGGAAACTGTTGTATGGCCTAGAACAGTGTTTCCCAATCCTGGTCCTCAAGGAATGGGACTCTGGAAACTTTCTGCATAGCTGAAAAGTCGGAAAACTTGGAAAACATGCAGGGTAGGGTGCCTTGAGGAACAGGATTGGGAAACACTGGCCTAGAAAAATTAACTTTGGGTTTAATAAATCACCAGCTTGTCGCTAAGCTTGTTGAAAGTATTTCAGGGGTTAAAATATGACTGAACTATCTCTAAAATGATGCCTCAATTCTCTTCTGGGCTCAGGTCAAACCAGTGGATCCTCTGGTAGTGGTGGTGCATTTGGTTCTGGCTACATGAGCGGTGGTACATCTGGCTATGGAAGTGGTTCTGGATCTGTGTCAGGCTACACCAGTGGACCTGCCTACAGCAGCGGTGGACCTGGATTTGGGTTTAGTGGCAGCAGCAGTTCTGGATTTGGGTCTAGTTCTAGCAGCAGTGGTGGATCTAGATTTAGTTCTGGTGGATCTGGATCTAGTGATGTCTTCAGTGCCGTGGACATTGATAGTTTCCTGGCTGCCCTGAGGAGCTTGAAGGTGGACGGTTCCTCCCCACAGTCGGCCTGGTCCTCCAACCAGGTGCCCGTCACAATGGCTGAGGTCCAGAGCAGCTACCCTGTGTCCCACAGCGTTCTCTCCAATGGTGGCTACAAACGAGCCAGAGACTCCAGTTCCTTTGCCAAATACTCCCAGGATGCTTTTGAAGATGGTGCTGATACCCAACCCAAGACTGGGTCTAAAGGACAGAAGTTCTATTGAGGTGACCTGAACTAATATCTGTAGCATTGAGAATCCTATGGAGCTACTAACTTCTGTCTCTTGCAGGTGACTCTGAAGGTCCGATCTGCTCTGGAGCTCCAACATGTTGCTGAATTCAGACATAATAAACCTGTTTAGAAAAATGTTGTCTGTGTACTGAGCATCTGTTCACACTTGCAGGTTTCTTTTGGTCTTGACCACCTCCACTGAGGTTGACTCTGCCTCTTAATGTACACTCATCTCAGCAGCTTTAAATCCAGCTGTTGTCCTCCTCTCTACCTGGAGGTTTCAATTGTATCGCAGCCACAGATGACTATAGCTTGTATGTACCTGGCAATAATGTGCACTATACACCATGATTGTGTGGCACTGAAATATGCACCTGATTGCTTACAGGAACTTTATTTTTTCAATCCAACTTTGTAAATGATGCTTTAGCTACATAATCTGGACTCATCTGATTCAGAAATGCTTGGTCTCATGTATGGCAATTGAAGCTGATTTGTGGGGGTGGAGGAATATTTTGACCTTTGACCACCAGAAAATGGCTGCTTAAAAGAAAAACGACTTGAAATAAATGCTGAAGAGGGTACGAGACAAGTTAAGCCTGAGAGAAATTAGGTGAAATTATTTAAAAAGTATTCAAATACTCTGAATGATTAACATAGATTAAAAAAGGCCTTTGAATAAAAGTACCACGTGAACATTTCATGTGATGCACCATGAGTTCTTCCAGTAAGTGTCCTTACTTACTAGTAACTCTGACTCTGACTGATCCTTCTCTAAGGTTCATGCTTTGACTGCAGGTTTTTATCAATATTTTTGTTTGTTCTATGAAATATTATTCTTCATATACTAGGGTGACCATATTTTGATTTCCAAAAAGTAGGACACTTTGCCAACCTTTGAAACCAATTCAGACAGGCTTCTCAGATGTTTATGAATATGCTTTTTTATACCTCAATCGTACAAAAATAACTTTGGTAGTGAAACACTATCTGTAAAAACCAGTAACAAAATGATAACTTTCCTTTAGAACATTATTTGATTTTTATGTAATCTAAATATCATCCATATTAAAAAATACAGCTTTAACAAAATGAAACAGTGTCACAACGCTGCAAACTCAAAAAACAAAAAGGATCTATACTAACTATCTATAGTAAGGGTAGATCCTTTTTTTTGTCCCACTTGTTGGTACAGGGATAGTACGTGGAAAAAAATTTTTGCAGTTCGTCTGTGAAGTTGTACTTTTGTTTTGGCATTTTTGTCTCCTATGCTGGTTGTTCTGCTCAATGTCGAGAATTATGTCGATTATGGTCCCATGAAAATCAGTGAAAACCGGACATTTTCATGAATTAATTATCCCCCTATGGACAGGATCTAAAAAGTGGACATGTCCGGGCAAAAGAGGACGTTTGGTAACCCTATCATATACATGCGTGCTTGCGCATATGTGTACATGAAAAGCAAAAAATGACCTAAGATGATTTTTACACTGTTGATGAAAAACTGCTCGTTGACCTGTGTGGCTTGTGGCGCAATGGACAGCGCATTGGACTTCTAAGAAAGCTCCATCAAGATGTAGACATTCAAAGGTTGTGGGTTCGAGTCCCACCAAGGTCAAGTGTTTTGTGGTATGGCAGTATTGTCATTGGCAACGTTTGCCTTTGGTAAAGGGTAAAGAGCAGTCACCTGCTGTCACC
Organism: Menidia beryllina; assembly: GCA_013363375.1. Classification (NCBI taxonomy): domain Eukaryota; kingdom Metazoa; phylum Chordata; class Actinopteri; order Atheriniformes; family Atherinopsidae; genus Menidia; species Menidia beryllina. The sequence goes on along the minus strand of JABUIW010036286.1, from coordinate 8,326 downwards.
CATCACTGTGGAGAGGTCTGCGGTTTAGTTTTGACCCACGTGTCAAAGAGCTTCTTAAATCTTTGTAAGTCGCTTTGCATGAAAGCTGCTGAAAGCAGGAATGTAAACTGCAAAATTAACAGCCGAAGAACATTTTAACACAGAGAGGAAAAGTTCAGACGTGAAGGTCAAAGGTGAATAAATTACCAAAACAAATATTTTTCCAATTTGAAATGTTTCTATTTCTTCTCATTACTTTGCAACTGAGTTAAATTTGAAAATCTTGATATTTAGTGTTGTTAACATTGTATGTGAAAATTAAACAATGAAATGAAAAGTGATTAAATCCCAGGCTGTTCACCATTTTCACAAAATGATGAATACCTGCCTTTGTTTCCAGGAACATTTTGAACAGGTGCCTGTTGTTTGGCAATTAAGTTCTGATTGGTCTGGGCTGGTCTCCAGTAACATTTATAAACCCTCTGATTTGCTGGTTTCTTTACTGCTGGCTTTCACTATGATGTCTGTGGGGTTCTTTGTGAGGTTTGTGGCAAGTTTGCATTTAGACAGCTGCTTGCAGGTAAAACAAGAAAATCTGTTGTTTACATGTTATGAACTCTTCCCCCCCCAGGGTTCCCCTCTTTGCCTTGCTGATTGTTACTACATGTAGTGCGCCATTTAAAGGTGTGTAGATTGGGTTATTGACTACAGCAAAATACTGTTGTGCTTCCTCCTTAACTTGTTGTTGTTTTGCACTAAGGCTCAAAGGACCAGAGCAGCAGTGGCTCAAATGCTGCAGCTAACTCTGGCTCTTACCGGAGAAGACCAGCATCTGTATCCTACGGTGGTTCCCCTGTGGCTGGTGTTCCTGTGGCTCCTGTCTTGGGTCAATCTCTTGTGGCTTCTCCAAGTTTCTCCAGTTCCTTTGTTCCCGGGCAAGTGGTTGCACAAGCTCCTAGTTTCTCCCAAGCTACATTTCAAGCTGACCCGAGGCTTGGTGGCTCTAGCACACTTGTACCAGCTCAAGCAGTTGTGCAGGCATCCAGCATCCCTCAACTTGTTCAACCTAGTCAATTTGTCAGCTTGAGCTCTGCCCCTGTGGCGACGTATGCCTCTGCCCCTGTGGCGACGTATGCCTCTGCCCCTGTGGCGACGTATGCCTCTGCCCCTGTGGCGACGTATGCCTCTGCCCCTGTGGCGGCATATGTACCAGTTGGCGTAGGCTATAATACTGATTCTTCAGAATTTGGAGGCTCTCCATCTGGAATGGAAGGTAATGCATTTGCCTTGGTTTAGTAGTTTTGCATTTCAGAAATCAATCTAATTCATTTTTTCTTTAATCCCTAGAAACTTCCTGGGCTGTCACTCCCCAGGACTTCTCTGGTCTGGATGCATCAGGTAACACCCAGGCCCTTGACCTTGGGGATGTTCTTCCTGCCTCATCTCTGCCAGAAACTGGACCTGCCCTACAGTCAGGGGAGACTTCCAGCGTTGTGAAGGAAGCTGAACTGGGCAACTACCAGCAGCAGACGGAGGAATTTGGCTACCCAGATGACCTCCAGGTCCCTGGACCTGGATTGCCAACAGTGCTTGTACCACAGTTTGGTGTGGGTGGTGTCCGAGGTTCTCCTTACCCCAACTTTGACTACAGGCTCCTATATGGTCAGTACCCTCCTGGAACCTACAGCACCTTCAGCCAACAGAATGAGAAGGGCAAAGACTACTCTCAGGAAATCCACTACTTGAAAGAGCATGTTAGTGACAGTGATGGCTCTGGGCAGCAGAAAAAGTTCTTCCCAGGAGCTCAATAGGCCTCCTCAAGCAGGCCAATACAGTGAGTAAAAAGTACAGTATGTTCAGAAAGGGCCACAGCAAATGGCTGCAACATGTGGATGCTTAAACTTGTCTGTCCTTCCAGGTTGGATGTGGGCAGTGACTCGAGCTTTTAATCCAATAAAATCACACCAACTCCAATGCGGAATTTTTTTTACTTGACTGTATGGGACAAATTCAATGGACAATAGGCCAAAGCTCTCTAAATTGAGACTGGACATTTTGCAACCACATGTATTGATACCATTTAAAGTGCAAATGTACATGGCAAACCCCTTGATTCCATTTAAGACACTCTGCTAACCCACTTTTAACTTGGTTGAAATTATCATATGGCACATTTTTACTGAGGCCTTTCTTTCTCCAATCCAGTGTTGGCCTGTGTAATCCCCATAGTCCCCAGTGTACATGCCCCTGACACCTCATCCAGTCCAAAACCTTTTAAGATGTGAATCATGTTTTCATTTTGGACATTGACTTGGAACCTTTATTAGTAAAACCTGAGTTGGGAAAAAATGCAGGAGTGTTGTTTCATTCTATTTTGGCTTCAACAGACACCGTTGTCATTATGTTTGTTGCCCAACTAACCCAGCCTCATGAGTTAAAGCCCCACGTTGGGTGTGGAACTTTGGCTGCCAGCTGTGGCATAAATCAGTCACAGATCAGTGAAAGCCTCACATGGTCCTCCAGGTTTTCTCTGTCACCATAAGCTAAAAGACATTACCTTACTGTCAAGTTCTTTCTTTTGCTTGTGCAGCTTCCCCACTTGAGAGGGGACGGATGAATTTATGCAGACTCTAATCAGCAGTTTTTTACTCAAAGGACCAAGCAGTTTTCTTCATTCCATTCTCCCTTTATTTAAGGTGTATTCGGACATGTTGACCTTTGGTCCAGAACAGGTAAAAACCTTTAAACAAACCCAAAAGAAGAAAAATAAACAATTATTTATCTGTAAATAAGTTTACATAAATTAATTTCCCTCAAATTATATAAGCAAACCACTGTGAATCAAACCCATAAAGTAAATCAAAGTTAAATGAACAAGTAATTAAGTTCCTTAACCTTAAAGTACATTTCAAATTCATTTTTACAATTGCATAATATTTATATTCATTTAACCATACAAATATCTACTTCGAAATAACAGTCATAAATATTTACTTTATAAATATAAATAACACGTTTTTATTCTTAATGCTAAATTAATTAATAGCTAAACTTAACACTTAAATTCATTATTCAAACATACAACAAACAATTCAATCATAAAATCAATCAATTAACGCGACAATCCACCGGCTCAGTCCAGACGGTCCCGTTCATGGGCGCTAATAAACTAGCACGCTAGAAGTCCGATCGGAGGAACGAGAGTTCTTAGCAGTCCGATCTCGTAACCAACGCAGCTTGTGTCTTACCGGCTGCCTCTCTGCTCGTCCACAAACCCATCCAACTCTGCACAAACCACCAAGATCTCCGCTCAAACGAGTTCCCAGACTCCTGCGCTCTTTGTTTGGTTTCCTCTTCCGCTTCCCATTGTCCGTCCCTCTTTTAGGTCCGTGTGGAACTCAGTGCGAGTGCATGTTTTTTTTTTTTTTTTTCTTTTTTTTTCTTTTTTTTTTTTTTTTGATTTGACTTCACACTTACTCTCTGTTCTCATTTTATGACAGCAATGTTTAGTGGAAATGTGGATAAATTGACTTAAAACTCAAACCAACTTGGGTTCCGGTTCTCAGCCTATGTATGTCTGGGGGACGGGGCCTAGTGGGCCTGGTTTTGCTGTCCTTTGCTCTTCTTTCTGATCAGAGATTATAGATAAGAGCCAAAAAAACACATGGAGAGATAAAACATGGGTAGATGTAAGCCACAACAAATTATGACTGTCAACAGCTCAGTTTTTTTTAAATCCAAAAAGCTTTTCTTTTACAACTCCACATTAGGGAAGCCTTCACTGCCTCTGTTTTTCTAACAGAATGACCTATCATGTTTCCAGAAGTAGAGACAGAAGTAGAGACAAAATTCAGTCTCTGGGTGGGTTCAAACCACCAAACGTTCAGTTAACAGCCCTACATGTGAACCGATTGGAGCACAGAGACTGCAGATGGCATTTAAGGGTGGTGGGTGTGGCATAAATCTTCCCCACCCGTCACTGCTTGGTGGTGGTGGAAGCTTAATTTCCATTGGTCTGAAAAGGTTTCTGTGAACTTCTGGTCATCTTAGTCTAGCTTTAAAATGTTTCTGGGTATGGCAGGACAAGCCCCTGTATCACGGCCCATATCCAAACACTGGAAAGACATGATAATGGGAGTCATATGTTATGAGACAAGTAAGACCAAATATGGGACGGCGTGAACCTGACTTAAAAGAGGACACACCGAGATACAGAGATAGATTTCTCTGACATTCGGCTTTGAGACCTCTCCAGATTTGATGCATTAATCTCATCTTATCTTACAGTCCTGGCAGAAAATAAAACCCTTCTTCATTCTGCCATTCTCAGTAGAATTTTTCCTGCAGTGTCTTCATAAGAGCTGTTGTGAGGGCGACCATCCCATGATATACCACATGCTCCTTGTGCCTGAAGTCCTGCCTGATCTCTCACTTTGAACCCAGCGCTGCCATACTTTTTTTTTGTGCTCTAACAATTTCCCTGGTTTGTTCCCAGGCTTCCTGCAAAAGAACAGCAGCCAGTCAGAGTAAATCCTTTGTCCAATCAGCTGCAGCCTGCATCTGTCAGCAGCAGCTGTTACCACTGATCAATCAGCTCCAGTTCCTCCTCTGAGCTCTGAAGATCACATAAAAGCAGCTCCTACAGGTTCCAGTTGGTATCTGAGGGCTCTGGACTTTGTGTCTGTGCAGTTTGGAAGCCTTAGTTCTACACATCAGCAGAATGAGGTGAGGAACTCCTTCTCTGCTGCTGATTCTTGGAGGCCTCAAATGTCTGAGGCATACACATGAATACACATGAGTTCCAGTGTTCCTTATGAAATTATCAACAGGATTGTACATGTTGGATGTGTGGAGCCAAATGTTGTCCTGCTGATGTTAAATCTTCTGTACACTTCATGCTGAGGGATGTCCATGTGTCTGCAGGGTGTTGTGGATTGTGTGTCTGCTGACTGGAAGCATCTCCTGCCTCCCTCAACAAGACGGTAAGATGACTCAGTAACTGGACAGTTGACTTGACTGTGAATGGAATGCTGATTTGGACTGAAAATCCTCCTCAGCGGTCTGGTCTGCACAAGCTCCATCAAAGCCAGCTCATCAGAAGCCTTCTGGTTCCTGGACACAGCAGTATGGGGGTCAGGGTGGTCAGTCTGGAGCTCCAGGAGGACACCAGCAGGCTGAGGAGGGGAGCTGGAGCCTTTCCTCTGATACCAGCGGTGGGGATGAGCCGGTCTTCACTCCGGTGTCTGACGAGGAGCAAGTCTACGCCCGCAAATCTCGCTTCCACTACAACAGGCAGCGTGCACGCTTCACCCAGTTCCACTACACCCCCACAGAGTCCCAAGAGGCTGAGCAGGGCAAAGGCTCTCAGCACAGCAAAGGGCAGGTTCAGAGGGGCTTCTGAGGCTGCTTCTGGTGAGACTGCCTTCACTCAGTATCTGGTCTCTGTAGCTGTCAACAGCTAACCAAGCTTTGTCCTGCAGGAACTTCAGCCCCTGAAGATGCTGCTTCCTGATGAACACAATCAAATAAATAGCTTTTTCTGGTTTGACTCTGTGGTGGAAATCTTGAATCCTTCTGTTAAGCTTGGATGGGTCTAATCAAAGTGAGGTTATGAGCCATTTTGGTAATGGAGGAGATGCTGGGAAAAAAATGGTCATGTGTTTAGAATGGTTCCCTTTCTGGGAAACCAGCCATGGCAGTGATGACACCAAATCCTAGCCTGAAGACCATCATTGAGATCCTGTGTTTCATACCTTTTTATATTGATATTTCCAATAGCCTTTGTGAACCAATAAGGAGGCATTAACATATGTTCTAACTTTCATAATTGAGAAATGTTGATGGCCTGGACCAAATCACATGAAAGTCATATTTTAGTTTTTTTTAGACAAAATGCCACGGCAGGAACCTGGTCCGTTCAATACTGATCTGGCTGATCACTGACCCATAGTCAGGTTCTCATATCTTTCTTAAGGGGGTATATGCAAGTTAAAAACCTTGGAAAAGAAAACAGTTGCACAACTTTTTTTTTCTGTGCGTTGCCCAGTGAGTTTTTCCATGCGATGCAGCCTCAGATTGTGGAAGACAGAACAAACTAACACTAACACAAAAAGATCTATCAGCCCTCCTTTGCTTTTTAGGGTGAGCAGCTCTGATGATGCAGGTACAGCATCAGACACCAAACTACCACAGCATACACCACAGGACAGCCTTTGGAGAAGTTGGCCAACAACAAACACTGAGATTTACACCGGTTCACTGTCTGATCGCTGATAATCCGCTTTGCCACATCCAAGATGGCGGCCACGTACGATTCAGCCCTCAATGAGAGGTCTACGTATATATGTCTACGTGCACCATGACCTCACACAGCTAGAGCAGCTGGTGATGCGTTCAGGTGCGCTCCGGAAATCTGAAAACAAGCCAAAATGAACACCATTAAGAAAGAGTTTTTATTTATCTGTATTTTGGTTCTTATTCTGTATGAAGAGTCGCATTGTGAGACATTGGGAATGATCCAGGAACACACAGAGCAGCAGGAGGTCCACATCCACATGTCAGGCTGGGATTTGTTCTGCTTTGTCCTGCCTGCAGGACGTATTACAGAAGGAACCACCATGTTGTCTGGACTATTCTACACACTAAGTTTTTTAAATAAAAAGGGCTTATTTGTCCTCAAATGATCCACAGCCACCCATTTGTACATACAAAGTTTAGAGCAAGAGATCTGGAAGAAAAATCTTTTGGATAATCAGATTATTGATTAACAAAAATATATCCTGTGCAACGATTTTAGTCCCCTTCAAACGGCTTCATGTTTTTATTTCTAAAATCAAACTGTTGGACTAACTTTGAGCTGGAATCGATTGAACGGTGAACGTATTACAGTGAATTTGATTTCAATAGACTTTAGAGCATCAAGATGACATTTGTGGTGATTTGGTGCTTTATGAATAAAACTGAATTTCCAACATTACAGTTCAACAGGGCCTCCTGCTGCCTCTGTCAGCTTTCTAGATAAAAAGGCACAGGTCTTAAAACCTATGAGTTATGACGGCTGGAAAGATGATTCAAAGGGTACTTAAAAAGATCAAACAGCAACAAAAATTGTGGCTGAGTTAGAGCAACAAAATGAGCTAGAAGAAGCCTTTTACTAATCAGCTGGGAGAAAGCTGAGTGGAGGTGGTAGCAGAAAATGCACCAGAAACTGGAAAAGTAGCAAAATGTACTAAAATGTATGTGAGAATAATCTAAAATGTTTCTTTATCAAAGGAAACACTGTAATGTGTTCCTGTATTGGTAAAGCAGGACCCACTCCAAGCCTCACAGACCACAATCATCCATTGACTGTTCAGTAATCTGCGTGGACTGATGTGTTCACTGACTCCCTGTGAGGCTGAGTCCTGTCTGCCTGCTGCTCCTTTCATCCATTGTGAATGTTTTAGCTCTTCTCGTGGACCCAGCTCCACACATAATCCATAGAATAATAAAAATTCAAACTGAAGTGTGTCTGAAGTCTTTTTCCACAGTCCTGCTTCCTCCTGCATGTTAGTGGAACCTGGACGTGTGTCCCTCTCTCTTACAGAAGAGATCTGTGCTGCTGACCTAAGGATACCATCTATAATATCTACATCCAGGGTCTGGATCGGAAAATATAGAACTATACAGCTCAGGATTATCACGGGGTTACTCAGATTCAGGCTCAGTGATCTTCTAGGTTTGGGAAAGGAGACTGGCAGTAGCAGGCTCTGCAGGAGAGTAAATAAGACCTCCAACCCACACAGGACCACAGTGTAGGAGACAGAAACATTTCTTTATGTAGACATCCGGATGAGAGTCATTTACCTTTTGTTAAAGCAGAAATCTCTTCAAAAACTATTTACTCAAAAACAATTTAAACCAAAATAAATGTAAAACAAAAATATAGTAATAGCTCACAAAATTAGGAAAAACAAAACAGTAAATAAACCACTCTACTTCCCATGCTCCCCGGTTTCAGTCTTGGCTAAAACAAACCAACCTGAGGTTCAGGCAGAAGAAGGCAGGAAGCCGGAGAACCCGGAGAGAACCCACGCAGACACAGGGAGAACATGCAAACTCCACCCAGAAGGGCCCTGGTTCCCCCGGGATTCGAACCCAGAACCCTCTTGCTGGGAGGCGACAGTGCTAACCACCACACCACCGTGCCGCCCTACCCTTAGACTTCTACACTTTAATGTATTTTCTTCATTTATTGTCCTTTGTTTTAAAGTAAAATTTCAGTTAACTATACAAATGAATGACATATTCCACTTTTTTAAACATGAAATGTAAACGCTATAAACGCAGCATTCCTCTGCATCACCAG
>JABUIW010036281.1:0-11158 GCA_013363375.1 Menidia beryllina | reverse complement strand
ACGTTCAAAACCATCTTCACAGCAGTCTCGGACTTCATCTACCTCCTCTGCACGCATTAGAGCCGCGGCTGAAAAGGCAGCGCTCATGGAGAGATTTGCCGCGTTGGACAAAAGACATCTGATCGAAACTCAAGAGGAAAAACTGAGAAAAGAAAAGGAAAAACTGAGAAGGGAAAAAGAAAAATTAGATTTGGAAACGGAGTTGGCAGCAACTAATGCAAAACTTAATGTTTTAAACATGAATTCAGTTGCTGGTTCTAAACAATCCGATGGCATGAACTCTTATTTTGAAAGAGCCAAAGTAAAGGACACGCTCTTGTTGAATCCTCGTGCTAATGAGTATGTTCTGAATGAAAGAGCAGATTCTTCATCTGACCCTCCTGTCGTTAGACCTAAACAGAGGCAGAAACAATTTCAAAATGACCAGACGAGAGTAAAAGTTGATTCTTCAACACGAGCAACACAGCAAACGCAATTTCAATTTCCTTCTTTGACCGAGGACTGTCAGAATGACATTGTGAACATCATGCAAAGACAAAATGACATCACTGCCTTACTTGTAAAACAAAACTTATCGTCTATTCTCCCATCCAGAAACATCCCTGTGTTTGATGGGGACCCTCTGCAGTACAGATCATTTATGAATGCTTTTGAGAACGGAGTGGAAGCTAAAACTGACAACTCGAGTGACTGTTTGCACTTCTTAGAGCAGTTCACTAGGGGGCAGCCTAAAGATCTGGTGCATAGTTGTCAGCACTTACCTCCTGATCAAGGTTATTCCAAAGCCAAATATCTTCTTGAAGAACATTTTGGAAATGAAAGTAAAATTGCTTCTGCATATATGGAGAAGATTGTGAGTTGGACACCAATAAGAGGTGATGATGTGAAAAGTCTTCAATCATTCTCTCTTTTCCTTCAAGGTTGTTCAAATTTAACACAACAAATTGTTTACATGAAAGAATTGGATTTACCTTTAAATATGAGAACGATCGTCATGAAACTCCCATACAAACTGAGGGAGAAATGGAGAGTTACTGCATATGAGCTGCAGGAACAAAATGGCCAACGAGCGTTGTTCACTGATCTGGTTGCTTTCATAGTAAAAGAAGTAAAAGTAGCCTCAGATCCAGTGTTTGGCAACATCCAAGACCCACCAACTTTGAGCAACTCTAAAGTTTCAAGTTCCAACAAGCTAAGGAAAAAAGGAAGCAGTTTTGCCACTAATGTCAGCACAATTCCAGAAGCCAGAACTCAATCGACTGAAAACAGGACCAAGTCTACTGTTCTTCACAGCTGCTTGTTTTGTTTACAAAGAAATCATCTATTGGAAAACTGTAAACAGTTTAAAGCTAAAATGCATGGGGACAAGTTGACCTTCATTAAACAAAAGGGGATTTGTTTCGGTTGTTTGAAAGTTGGTCACACAAGCAAAGACTGCAGGAGTCGTTTGGATTGCAACGTGTGTCACCAAAAGCATCCAGGGGTTCTTCACATAGAGCAAAAGGAGCCAGGAGCCTCTTCAGAACAAACCCAACAGACAACAAGGTCTCATGTCAACTTTTCAACTGCAACCACTCAGACATGTGGGCATATTGGGGCCGGTCATAATGATGATGCTGTTTTTTCTATTGTTGCAGTTAAAGTTAAAAGTCAAAAGAGCAACAAAGTTGTACAAACGTATGCATTTCTTGATCCAGGAAGTTCAGGTACATTTTGTACAGAAACTCTGGCAAAAGGTCTGAACTTAAAGGGCAAAAGGACAAATATTCTGCTGAGAACAATGAATCAAAATAAGATTGTTAATGTACAAGTTTTGTCTGGTTTGGAAATCTCTGAATTGAAAACGAATGATTTCATAGCATTGCCAGATGTTTTGACTCAAAGGACTATGCCAGTTTCTACACTGAATATTCCCCAGCAAAAGGACATTGATCAGTGGCCTCATCTTAAACCTGTTAAGCTTCATAACATCAACGCAGATGTGGAGCTACTGATAGGAATTGATGCTTCAAATGTTTTAGAGCCCTGGGAGGTGATAAACAGTGTGGATGGTGGGCCTTATGCTGTAAAAACTAAAGTTGGCTGGGTCATCAATGGTCCTCTGCGCAGTGGAAACAGCAGAAATAAAAATATCTGCACTTCTATAACAGCCAACAGGATCTCTGTTGAGTATCTTAAAGAAATGCTGGTCAATCAGTACAATCATGACTTTAATGAAAGATCATCAGAGGAGAAAACTGAAATGTCTAGAGAGGATTTGCATTTTATGAAGATTGTTAATAACTCAACAAAACTTGTTGGAAGTCATTATCATATTGACTTACCTTTCAGGAGTGAAAGTCCCAGCTTGCCAAATAACATCTGTGTTGCAGAGCAGCGCCTCCAGAGCCTCAGGAGGAGATTTGAAAAGGATGCTCAATACAAGGAGGAATATACTGCATGTGTGAACAACATGCTGCAACAAGGATATGCTGAGGCTGTACCAGCAGACGAGCTACAGAAAGGTAATGGACAACTGTGGTACATTCCTCATCATGGAGTGCATCATCCCACAAAAGGCAAGTTAAGAGTTGTATTTGATTGTGGATCAACTTATAAAGGAGCATCACTGAACAGTCAGCTTCTGCAGGGACCTGACCTCACTAACTCTCTGGTTGGAGTTCTCATCAGATTTAGAAAAGAGCCTGTTGCACTGATGGCTGACATCGACGCCATGTTTCACCAAGTGTATGTCTCTGAAAAACATGTCAACTTTCTCCGTTTCCTGTGGTGGAAACATGGTGACACTTCAAAACCTGCACAGGAGTTCAGGATGTTGGTTCATTTATTTGGAGCAGTGTCTTCACCAAGCTGTGCAAATTATGCTCTGCAAAGAACTGCTGATGATAACGTACAACAGTTTCCAGCTGAAGTGGTTGATGCAATCAAAAATAACTTTTATGTGGATGACTGTTTAAAATCTGTTCCCACAGAAGAAGATGCAGTGCACATGGTAAAGAGGCTGACAGAGCTCTGCTCTAAAGGAGGATTCATGCTTTCAAAGTGGGTAAGCAACAGTCGCACAGTGCTCATGTCAATCCCAGAGGAAAGGAGAGCAAAAGAAATTAAAAGTCTGGATTTGGACAAAGATCAACTTCCAGTTGAGAGAGTACTGGGTTTACAGTGGAGCATCGAAACTGATGAGTTCAAGTTCAGAACATCTGTGCAGGACCGCCCACACACCAGAAGGGGCATTTTGTCTGTAGTTAGCTCACTGTATGATCCTTTGGGAATCCTGGCTCCCTTCAGTATGCCAGCTAAACTGTTACTGCAAGATCTTTGTCGACAGAATTTGAAGTGGGATGAAGTTATTCCCCATTCTCTTTCTAGGAAGTGGCTTGATTGGCTGGAGGATCTCCAGCGGATATCCAGTTTTAAAGTAGACCGTTGCATCAAACCAAGCTGCATTAGAAAACCAGACAAAGCACAACTTCATCATTTCTCTGACGCAAGTCAAGATGGCTATGGAACAGTGTCATATTTAAAACTGGAAAACAATAACATCTCACATGTTGCTTTCATTATAGGAAAAGCAAGAGTTGCTCCTATGAAGCAAACAACAATCCCCAGGTTGGAACTGACAGCTGCTGTTCTTGCTGTCCGAGTGAATAAACTGTTGCAAAAGGAGCTGCAAATACAGTTGGAAAAACCTGTTTTCTGGACTGACAGTACAACGGTACTAAAATACATCTCCAGTGAAACCAGAAGATTTCACACCTTTGTCGCAAACAGAATCTCTGTCATCCGAGAAGCAACAGACGTGAATCAGTGGAGATATGTATTCTCCAAGGAGAATCCTGCAGATGATGCCTCCAGAGGTATGAGAGCTGAGGAGTTCCTCAAATGCAGGAGGTGGATAAATGGGCCTGAATTTCTCCACAAATCAGAAGAGGAATGGCCTAAACTGGATGTGGATCACCATGCAATTCCAGCAGATGATCCAGAGGTCAAAAGGGACCTAACAGTGAGTGTTATTGTGAATGAATCACAAAATGCTACAAACTATCTGATTAATTATTTTTCCTCTTGGACAAAGCTTAAAACCTCTGTTGCCTGGGTTTTAAAGCTGAAGAGCATCTTGATGTTGTTGAAACAGAAAAGGAAAGAGTTTGCTGCTGCAGACTTGAATAACAATGATCCAGAAAGTCAAAAGAAAGAATTGGAAAAGCAGATGGAAAGGTTCAAGACCATTCTGAAGAAAGAAAATCTGACTCCTGAAGACTTGGCCAAGGCAGAACTATCTATTGTTCGGTTCGCACAACAGCAGAAATTTACAACTGAAATTGCTTTAATCAACAGTGGGCTTAAAGCAGTATCCATGAGAAGTTCTCTATACAAACTTGACCCAGTATTGGATGCTGGGGTCCTCAGAGTCGGTGGCAGGTTGAGTAAAACAGCCATGCCTGTTGAAGCAAAGCATCCTGTAATTTTGACAAAGGATATACGTAACAGAGGAAAGTTTATTGAACAAAAGATGGCAGATCTGCCAGAAGAACGAGTTCTGCCAGCCACCGCTCCTTTCACAAACGTTGGAGTGGATTACTTTGGTCCTGTAAGTGTTAAAAGAGGACGAAGTCTCCTGAAAAGACTCTACAGCTCCAAGAGGATCATGGATGATGGCCAAAGTTTTGAGTGTAAACCAGGACGGACAGGGCTTGGTGCGTTCCGTGCAGTTGCAAACCAAGACCAGTGTGTTGGAAAGACCTGTGACCAAACTTCTGTTGCTACTGGAAGCATCACCCTGAGGAATTGAGGACATGTTTGAAGGAATAGCTCCTTTTCCTTTTAAAGTAATTGTGACAGTATTCACAATTAGGGGCCGGAGTGTTGGAGCTATTTATTCTTTATTTCTTTATGCATTTGAATTTTGTTAGTTAATTCTTAAATGTATATTTTTTGTATTATTTTACAGTATTTATTTTGCAGGTTAATAATTGTTGATTCTATTTAATTTCTTGTCTTATTATTTTTCTTATTTATTCTTTGAGTTAGACAGGAAATGGGTCATGTGGGTCAGTCCACTTGCCTATAAGTATAGGAGCCTGGTAAAGGACCAGCAGGCATATGGGTTTGGGGCCTATGGTTTTTACCAGGGCAAGAGATCAGGACAAGAGATCAGGACAAGAGAACAGGGCAAGAGATCAGAGCAAGAGACAGAGCAAGAGAGAGCAAGAGAACAGAATGAGAACAAAGGAAAGTTTGAACTCTGAAATTGTTGCCAGAAAGAACCAATAAACCTTCAAGAATAATCAACAAGTTTGGATTTGAAATCTTTTCCCTGCGTACAGAAACTGGACCCCAGTGCCTCTTAGTGGCTTGAGGAACTTTTTTTTTTTTATGTTTGGTTTGACAAACAATCGCCACTACACCTTTTTCTTATTTGCCTACAGTCTATGCTCATCTCCCATCAAAAGTGGCACTGCCCCCTAGAGGGTCAATTTGTTACTACATACTCTGTCTAGAAGCCGATATTTACCGACAAGCTTTAGCAGATCGTCCCCCAGCCACTCTCGTTGAAAAACATAAAAGACTTCTATAGACGTCTTTGGCAGCCAATGAGTTAAAAGACCCCTGCTGAGGCTACAAACCCGTTTGATTCTGGCCCCGTTTCACACGTTTTTTGCTTTTTGTGAAGGATGTGAATGATCTGAATGTGATGACTGTGCCTTCTCAGAGCAAAGAGTCGGAGTCTCCGGCTTTTATGTGTTTTTATGTCCTCCGTGTACACTGAAAAACGACGTTTTGACTCAGTCTGGTGACTCTGTGGCTTCTTTTGGTGATTTAACGTCAACCTAAACGCTCACTTTGATTGTGTAAGTTGACTGGAATTTTATTTTGACTTGATATGCATTAATTATTACAGTTAAATGTAATTTCCTTTGGTTATTCTTGTCATTTATGTAATGTTTAACCGGCATTCTTACTCATTTTATAAAGACATTTTAAAAAATGACACAAGTCAAAAAAACAAAAAAACAACGAGTTGATATTTTTATGAAGATGTTGCTTCAGGTGTTCAAAACTACTTCTTGTTTTTGAGTGTTTCATTTAAATATTAATCGGCAGTGGTGCCAGGGTCCCATTTCTGAGAGATCTCAGCTCAAAAGACAAATAAAAATATTCCCTTTCCATGTCTTGTTTTTATGTCACAAATCATTGACATTAGAATTCGTACCAAATTATTGATGCACATTTTTAAACACGGCAGTCCATAATGAATTAAAAAAAAAGCTCTCAGCTCCAGTGTCCAGGTCTATTCTGGATTTGTTCCTCTTTTAGATTGTCTTAATATGCTGAATTATAGTTTTTTGGCCCAACTCTTCTTCTTTTGTCCTCCTTTTGTCCAGTTTCCTCAAATCTTTTAAGGACTCACTGCTCACCTGGCAGAGATCCGCCCAGTTTTCAGCTACCAGCTCAAAAATCCTGTTTTCTGTCATGAAAGGATCCACCCACCAAAATTCCCAGACTTGTCAAGACAGGCGTTATTAAGAGGGGCAGCAAGGACCAAAAAGCATGGGGGCGACCCCCCATTGAAGAAGGAAGGAGGTCAATCCAAGATATCGTCTCACCCCAAGAACACCAACCCACCAGTGAGCATGGTGGTGGCAGCAGCATGCTGTGGGGATGTTTCTCAGCAGTATGAACTGGGAAACTGGTCCAGGTCCAGTAAAACGTGATTCTGCTAAATAAATGGTTGTTGTTTTTATTTTTCGTTGTTTTTTTAAACAAAACCTGTGTCGTTCTGCCTGTGATTTACGACTAGGATGGAAGTTCACCGGGATGGTGACCTGAAGCACACACTTGAGTGGTTAAATTAGACACATTCAAAGGTGTTTCAAAGGTCTTCCCATTGCAACCTCACAGGGATTTATTCAAAGCAATTTGCAGCTGTGATTTCTGCAAAACGAGGCTAAACAAAGCGCTGACTTTAGAGGTGGTGAAGACTTATAAACACTGTTTTCTGTTATTTTGTCCTATTTATTGTTTGCTACACTAAATAAAAAACAACTTCATAGTTGTAGGCATGTTCTGTGAGTTAAATGGTGAAAACTCTAAAACAAAATCGATTTTGAATCTAAGTTCTGTGGCATCAAAACATTAAATCTGACCCAAGAACACTGAAGACTTATGAACACTGTTTTCTGTATTCTGTCCTATTTCTTGTTTGCTACACTAAATGAAAAACAACTTCATAGTTGTTGGCATGTTCTGTGAGTTAAATGATGAAAACTCCAAAACAATTATGATTTTAAATCCAAGTTCTGAGGCATCAAAACATGAAAAATCTCAAAGGTGTGCATATTTTTTCAGCCCACACTTACTGTTGCATCAAATTTGAATAAATGGCTGATTGAGGATATTACTGAAACATTAAAGAATATGTTTTTTTTCTTGCACGTGGTAAAAATATATGCTTAAAAACACGACCGATGAATTATAACTGAGACGAGACGGGAGGACCAATCAGATTGCGCCTTGGGGGCGGGACTAACTTGTTGATTATTCTGAGGTGTCGCTTCCCAGTGCGCAGGCGCAGCCCCAGTGACGAAGATGGTGCTCATCAAGGAATAGTGAGTCTGATGTGGCTTTTATTCTATTTTTTTAGCACATTTGTCAGGGTATTTTTACATTTCTTTGGGTGTGTTCGTAAAGGGTAAAGATGTGTGTTCACCTGCATTTGTCCGTACTGGTATTTTCCTGTGAAATAGCCGGGAAAAAATCCATCTTTAAGCAGGGTGGATCAGGACGTGGATAACGGGACACACCGGTCTTTTTTAGGCGTTGCTAGCACAAGCTAGCATAAAGCTAGCGCTAGCTTCTGAGTAGTAGCAGCAGAGGGGATAATTAGCTTCCAAATGAACACGGCTTACATAAAAAGGCTGCCCGTGCAACGCGAAAACACATTTTAATTTAATAACCACGACACTGACAGTTGAATACACCTTTAACTTAACCTCTGTTTTTCGTCTTTTAGCGTGTAGTTTCTTTAAAGTGTTGTAATGTTAAGCTGTGGTCTCGTGAGTGACAGATTAAGGTTCCTTCTCTGTCGGATTTACCAGTAATGCTAACTGGCCAGGTTAGCTGCAGCCGGCTAGCTGCTAGCATGAACGATTCCGCCCTCAAAAAACTGCTGACTTACGGTTAAATGTTGAAGCAAACGCAGCCGAAAAGTGAACAAAGACTTAAAGAAGAATAACCGCTGAAAAAAAAATACAGAAATGTCTCACATACTCCGCTAGCTTCAGGGTTACTTTTCAGTTGCTTTAGCCGGCGCTAGCATATGGAGTTAGCCGTAGTTAGTTGGTGGCTAACACTACGTTTTAACGTCAAATCAACACAATAAATCTTCCAGACAGCTGTCAGTTATCGTTTTACTTTATTTTTATCAGTTTATTGGTGGTGTTACTCCACTTTGTTCTGATCCCGGACGACCTGTACCGTGTGGCTAGCTGGTATCCGGTGTAACGGTACTGGACCAGTTGTTTTGGGTGAGCTAACCCTCTGAAGAGATCCACCTAAGAGGGAAAATGCTTCTGGAGCTGTGTCACGTAAGGCAGAGAGCAGAAAAAATATGAGCTGCCTAGCTCCTGATTACTCACATCTGGCTGTAACTGACACATAACACGCATATTTCCTGTATTTGTTCAGTCAGACTGAGTGTTCAGATTCTTTAGATTGGACTAAAAAACACCCCATTTTGGTATATTAAAAACACATTAAAATAAATGTTGTTGCTCTCAGTAGCTTAAATGACACATTCATCTCTTTGGTCAAATAATAAACAGATCATATTAACAATCTATTTACTATATCACATTTTCAACACTATTTCAAAGTGTTTCTCCGGTTTTTGGTGGCTGTTTGTAATGTCAACTAGTAGTTGACATTAGTAGAAATAGTAGTTTTAGGGTCTTCTTATTCTGTTTGTTTTGATGACATGAGTGTTGTGAATTCATCTGCAAAGCCACCGCACACTTTCAGATGCTAATACAACTACAAAACATCATATTGTTTTTTTATGGGCCTGATAAACTTAAATAATTGGGTTTTTTTACGGCACACAAAGTTAGTTGGTGTGTTTATCTATATGCTGCTTTTTGTTGCATTGATTTATTTACAGCTGTCCTGATTAATCTCACGACTTCCTGCGCTGTTCTTTAGATGTTCAGCTTTGCGTTTTCATAAGCAAAACTAACTAAATTCACTTATTTATCTAAAACAGTGAAAAAATACTGCCGTAAAAAATAAAAAGAAGCCGTCGGAGCTGCATGTATGTAGAATTTCTTAACATTTCAGACACAAACTCTGGATGATCACACGGTAAACATTTTCCAGACAGGCCGATAAACTGATATGTTAGGCTTTGCTGAATCATCTTTTTGATTTCTAGCTGACTTCATTCATTTTTTTAATCCAAAACATTCCATATTTTCAATCGAAATCTCCAAAATTTTCCCATTTGACAAGCACACTGGTTCCCCTCCTGTGCCATTCAGTCATTCTGATCAGAGCCTATTAACATGTTTGAGCTTTAACTGGGGATCTCAGACTCTGTTCCTGCAGGTTTTAGATGGTTCCCTGATTCAGATCGATGCACGATTTAATAATCTCAGAAGATATACTCAGTCTAAATCATCTGTGTTGAAGCAGGAAATTGATTGAATGATTTAAAAAGAGAGGGAAACTGTAAACAGAAAACATGATGCATTAACGTTGGAGTTTGCTGCTTACTGGCAGCTTTTTAGTTTTTAGATTTTTAGCTTCTGAGCTTCTTTAGTGATTTTTTTGTTAATGAGTCGTAGTACTAGAGCTCAAAACTCACATTTTAAATACTTTTTACTCAGATTTTGACACGTACTTCATTGATAAGACGAGGAATAGTACAAATATGTGGCTTAAAATAGTCTTAACATGTGTTCACGTGTTATAGAAAACCCAAATAAAACCTTCTGTGACCAAATCAAAGTATTTTTAGCGGCTAGAATCGGCCGGCGTCGGCCCCTCGGAGCAGAAACGGGTGTGCTCCAACACGTACCTGTGCTGCAGGTGCTCACGAACACCTGAACTGTGACCGGGCACGCTGTGCCAAATCAGTCAAACTGTCTGGCCCCGTTTAATCCTGCAAAGCTCCTTCGAGAGCACGACCACAAACCCAGACTGTGACACTTTGTGCAAGGACTGAAAAAGCCCCATTTAATTAGGACTTTCTTGGATATTTACACACATTTGGATGGATATCCCATCATCCCATTGGGTTTGTTTTCCCCTCTAACGGAGATTAAACCAATCAGGGAAATGAGCAGGTGGACAGACTAGTTTTGGGTTTAATTTACTTAATTTTGTTTACAATTTTAAGGCTGTTTCTGTCATTTTTGAGCCACTGGGCTCTCTTCCAGTTAGTTTCCTGTTTGTTCTTCTAGCTGAATTCAGGGCAGCATCGTTTTCCGGACAGTCTAGATTTAAAAAACTGGTCTTTTTCCTCCTTTTTAGTGGCTCCGGTTTGATTTCTGTTTGGTCGTGCGAGCATCTGTTTGTGTGTGTGGACCCGGTGGGCCGTTTGTGTTTGCTCAGCGCGTTCTGTGAGACAGAAATCAGGATTTCGTGAGGCGGGTAGCTGGTTTTGCATGCGCTGGGCTGGAGGTTGGGCAGAACGTCGTGGTTGAGAGGAGCAGCACGGATGTCATCCAGAACTCTGCGAGGCCTCTAATCTGCGAGGGTTAAACGGATCTTAGCAGCTCGAGGAAAAACCAGATCTTTCTTTTTACTCTGGGCTCATCCTGTGACTTTTACGGCTGCACCAGAGTCCTCCGTACCTGTCGGAGCTTCAGAGAATGCTTTTTCCTTTGTTTATTGAGCTTTTTAGATGGATCCGGACTATTAAAAAACGGTTTTGATAATAACTTTTCATTTCTTTTAGCCACGCTAACAATTGATAACGAGATCTAACCGTTTACAGCCCAGTTAACCCTGTAATGCCAAATATATTATATTTGATTCATACGGTTTCTGAAAAGTTTTTCTTCTGACACCTTTTGCATAATTTAATGGTAAAAACTTTGCTCAAAATCCTATTGTACACAATCAGATACACCTGATAACAGGGGGCAGAAGACTACAC
>JABUIW010036163.1:0-10795 GCA_013363375.1 Menidia beryllina | reverse complement strand
GGGGGGGCTGCTGGTGGACTGGGTGTAGGGGGGACTGGAAGGGGGACTGCTGGTGGACTGGGTCTAGGGGGGACTGGAAGGGGGACTGCTGGTGGACTGGGTGTAGGGGGGTGGACGGTGGGCTGCTGGTGGACTGGGTCTAGGGACAAAGAATCTCACTGGGAGTGTTCAGAATTTGGGCGTCAAGGTGTCTGGCCATCACTGGTCACGCTCTGAGTGCATGCTCAGGAGAGCTGTGACCTCCTGACCGCCCTGAAGGTCCAGGCATTGGTGGGAATGCTGGATAGTATGGG
Source organism: Menidia beryllina (assembly GCA_013363375.1). Taxonomy (NCBI): domain Eukaryota; kingdom Metazoa; phylum Chordata; class Actinopteri; order Atheriniformes; family Atherinopsidae; genus Menidia; species Menidia beryllina. Next base: position 10,502 of record JABUIW010036163.1, on the reverse strand, counting down.
CACTCAGGAAGAAATGGAGCTTCGGACAGGGTCCCATGTGTCACGACTGCTTCCCAAACTGCCTCACGAACTGCGTGCTCCCTTCAGACGGTACATTGATCCTGTCCGTGTGCCTGTCCCCACGCTACGGGAGTTTGCCGACTGGCTGGAGCATGAGGTTGGCATACAAATGGATGAGACCAATGAGCCGCCAAAGGTAGCAGCAGCAGTGAGTCAGCCGGACTGGCAGCGAGGCGCCAGGGGGAGGCAGAACGTAGCCACCCGGTCCACCACAGTCCTGCTGGTAGACCCCCCAGCCAAATCAGCTAAGCAGCCACCAAAGCAAAGTTCAGCCCCACCTCAGCAAGCTTCAGCCCCACTTCAGCAACTCAACCAGCCCAAGAAGGTTTGCCCATTCTACACCAGCAAGGAGCACTACTTCAACCAGTGCACTACGTTTAAGAAGCTGTCCCTTGACCAGTGTGTGGAGTGGGTAAAGGCTGGGAAGATGTGCTGGAGGTGTGGACGTGACCATCTGGCGGCCCAGTGCTACCTCAAAGCCCGGTGTCCTAAGTGCAACCGCTTGCACCTAGATATACTGCACAAGGTCAACACACACAATAAGCCAGAGACTGCTGCACCGGCTTCAGCCAGCCAGCCCGTCAACTATTATCTTGACCCATCCAGAAGAGGTAGTTGTGTGTTGCTGAAGATGGTGAATGTGCATCTGCATTATGGAGCCAAGAGGATGGAGACATATGTCATCCTCGACGATGGCTCCGAATGCACCATGCTCCTCCACCAAGCGGCGCAGCAGCTCAGCCTACGGGGACAGAGATAGGAGCTAGCCCTGCGCACCATCCGCCAGGACATCAAAACAGTGCCTGGCAAGTCAGTGTCCTTTTCTGTGTCATCTGTCAGTCACCCACAGAGGAGGTATAAGATACAGCGGGCCTTCACCTCACCTGAACTTGGACTGTCCCCCCACTCACATCCGGCTAAGGCTCTGAGAAAGACCTATTGTCATCTCAGAGATCTACCTCTCCACTCCTTCAAAATAGTTCAGCCACTCCTTCCCATTGGCTCCGACTACCCAGACCTCCTCGTCCCAATCGAGCCAGTGCACGTAGGCCCTCCTGGCAGTCCTATGGCACTGAAGACACTGCTCGGATGGACACTACAAGGTCCCGCTAAAGCTGTCAGGCACCGGTCCTCTATGCCAACATGCATGTTCACCAGCACACCAGCACCATCGGCGGAGCTGATCCAGAATGTCTCCAAGCTGTGGCAGATGGATGTGTTGCCGTACCGGAACGAGAAGCTCGTTACCCGGTCCAAGCATGACACTTCGGCCATCAGTTTGCTGGAGAAGAAGACCATCAGAGTGGCCATTGACGGCGTTATCCTAGGCCATCTTCAGGGGATGGAGAAGCGGCTGTCACAGGACCCTCCCAAGGCTGAGTCGTACAGCTGAGTTGAAGAAGCTGGTGGATGCTTGCTATGTCAACAGACTCACCCCAGACAAGTTCCAGTCCAACAACCATGCATAGTTCATCCCTCACAACATGGTCACCCACAACAACAAAGACTGCATCGTCTTTAACTGCTCCTTCACGTACCAAGTCGGCAACCTTAATGAGCAGCTTCATCCTGGACCCACACTCGGCTCTTCGTTGCTGGGTGTCCTATTAAGATTCAGACAGCACCCAGTCGCTGTGAGCAGCGACATCAAAGGGATGTTCCACCAGGTTCGTCTCCTACCTGAGGACAAGCCCTACCTCCGCTTCATCTGGCGTGACCTGGACCACAGCAGAGGCCCGACTGTCTACGAATGGCAAGTATTGCCTTTCGGCACTACATGCAGTCCCTGCTGCGCCACATTCGCCCTCCAGAAGCATGTGCAGTCCAGAGGAGGACACTGGACACTCTGTGGAAAACTGCTTTTATGTAGATAACCTGCCCCAAAGTTTCTTGTCCCCATCAGATGCCAAGCAGCTGATAGGCAAGCTGCAGCCTCTTCTCCTCTCCGGTGGATTTGAGCTGCGCCAGTGGGCCACAAACCTGCCCGAGCTCCTCCATCCCATGCCAGCTGAGAAGCGGAGAGTTGTGAGCTCTGGCTGTCCCACGACGCGGCGGATCCACAGGAGAGGGTGCTGGGGCTGTTATGGCACTGCCTGTCTGATAGCCTCAGCTACGGCCTCCGCAGTACGGAGCCCGCTGAACCCACCATGCGGACCATCTACCATGTCCTCGCACGCCAGTATGACCCCCTGGGACTGCTCATCCCCTTCACCACCAGGGCCAAGATCCTAGTCCAGCGCCTCTGGGACAAGAACAGAGACTGGGATGACCCACAGCTTCCAGAGGACATACTGCAATCCTGGCATGCATGGGAGACTGAGCTGCAGCACCTCCCATCCATCTCCCTTCCCCATTGCTATTTCACCCTGGGAACACGTGTGGTTGCCCATCCACGTGTTCTCAGATGCATTGGAGAAGGCCTACGGGTCAGCAGCCTATCTGCGGACCGTGGGCGAGTCCGGTGATGTCCATCCATGACTCATCCACAGTACTGGATTGGCTCCAGTCCCACTCCTGCCGCTACAAGGTGTTCTTCAGCACCAGGATCGCGGACATTCAAGAGCTGACAGAGGACAGCACCTGGAGGTATGTCAACTCCTCAGACAACCCGGCTGATGACATCACCAGGGGGCTGACTCTGTCACAGCTCGTCCCAGAGCATCACTGGATCCGCGGACCAACCTTTCTGTGGCAGGACGAAGTATAATGGCCTATTCGCCCTGACCCTCCACCTAAGACCGCCGATGTCTCTGCTGAGCTGCGTAAGTCCCAGTTCTGCGGCCACATCACCGTGACCTCCGACCCCGCACTGCCTGATGCAGGTAACTTCAGCCTGTACTCGGAGCTGCTGGAGGCCACGGTCAGAGCCTGTCACGGGGCGGCGACGCAGACAGACTTCAGCGCTGAGGACTACAAGCGAGCAGAGATGGCACTCTTCAGGGAGGTGCAGAAAGACTCCTTCCCAGATGACCTCGCCCTGCTCTCAGCAGGGAAGCCGGTCTCCAAAGGTAGTAGACTTCTCATGCTGTCCCCAGAATATGACACTGAGGTCCAGCTGATCCGGGTAGGAGGTCGTCTGCGCAGATGTTACACCATCGATGAGGAGACGCTGCATCCGATCCTGCTTGACCCTCAACACCCAGTCACTCGGCTCATCATCCGGGACTACGACTTCCGTCTGGCGCACCCAGGACCACAGTATGTGTTTGCAGAGCTACGCAGACGGTTCTGGATCCTGCGTGGGAGAGCAGCGGCAAAGAAACATTAACACAGCTGTCCTGAGTGTCAGAAGTGGCGGGGCACCCCAGTGATTCCGAGAATGGCTGACCTGCCACCATTCAGTGTGCGACTGCACAAGCCAGCCTTCTACTCCACTGGAATCGACTGTTTCGGGCCGTACCTCATCAAGATCGGCCGGCGCACCGAAAAATGATGGGGTATTGTCTTCAAGTGCCTGACAATCCACGCCGTGCACCTCGACCTTCTCACCAGCGTGGACACTGATGCTTTCCTGATGGCCCTGCGGCGTTTCATCGCGCGCCGAGGTAAGCCCCACGAGCTGCTCTCCAACCAGGGTACCAAACTCAGAGGCGGCCACTCTGAACTTCAGGAGACATTCAGAGACCTCAGCCCTGAACTGCAGTCCCAGCTGGCCACTCAACAGATTGACTTTAAGTTCAATCCTCCCCATGCTCCTCACTTTGGCGGTTCCTGGGAACGGGAAATCCGTTCCATCAAGTCTGCACTTCACACCATACTTGGTGCACAGACAGTCACTGAGGAGGTGCTGATGACAGTCCTGATCGAGGTGGAAGGCATCATCAACTCGAAGCAGCTGGGTTACACCTCATCAGACATCGCAGATCCTGATCCCATCACTCCCAACATGCTGCTGATGGGGCGGCGTGACCTGGCCATGCCACAGGTGGTCTACGCCGCTCACAACATCCTGAGCCGGCGCAGGTGGAGACACTGCCAAGTCCTCGCGAACCAGTTCTGGGCCAAGTTCATCAGGGACTACTTGCCCATACTTCAGACCCGCTACAAGTGGCAGCGGGACAGAGCGGATCTCACCGTCGATAGCATTGTGATGATCATCGACCCCCAGCTCCCTCGTGCCCTGTGGCCTGTGGGCAAGGTCACTGCTGTCATCCCTGGAGCAGATGGCAGAGTGCGGACAGTACAGGTGCAGGTCAAGGACCGGACCTACACCCGCCCTGCGCTTCCAGAAGACACTTCTGCCTGACATTCATGGCTACAACTTTGTTCCACAAAGTTGGGGGCGGCTGTTCAGAATTTGGGCGTCAAGGTGTCTGGCCATCACTGGTCACTGAGTGCATGCTCAGGAGAGCTGTGACCTCCTGTGATTGGTCAAGACCCTTGAGCACGAGCTGGACACGAGCTCATCTGCATAGCCTTAGTGTCAAACCTGTTTTATAACAGGATCGAAGATGCGCAAGTCAGTGCAGAGTGACCCGAGGAAGCAGCCACGCTAGACCGTTTTGTTAATTCAGGAGTCAACTTCTTCGTTCTATCATCACGTACATTTCAGACTCCAATGTCCACATTCTGTGTAAAGCCGTGCGTCTCTGAGAACGTAAGTTGCCGTTGTTTTGCTCACTCGCTCTTGTTACATTGTAATATCGCGACAACAGCGCAAGTGTGCTTTTATAATGGTGCTTACTGTTTTCTATGCCACGGTTTTTTAGTCAGAGTGATACAGATTTGTTGTTTTGTGTACTTCTCCAACGGAGTAGTAGCGACACAGGTCTGTGTGTTTGTTTTGAGCGTAGCGCTCCTCTGTGCGTGCAGGCACGCCAGAGCGTTCCGTGCGCTCTTCTTAAAGGAGCCGTGCACCTTCTTTCCTTCACAACACATTCCATGTTTTTCATTGAGTCTATATTATTCAAGTTGCTGGGATCAATTGCATTTTATGTCTCAGATTAAGATATTTGCTCTCAGCATTTATCATTCATTTCACTCTTGTATATATTTGTATATATTTTACTTTATTCATTAATATTGTGCATTTGTGTTTATTTTATATAACTCATGTTTTGCCCTGCAATGGACTGGCGGACTGTCCAGGGTGTACCCTGCCTCTCGCCCGTTGACCACTGGGATAGGCTCCAGTTCCCCCTGCGACCCCAACGGGCAATAAGCGGTATTGATAATGGATGGATGGATGGAACTCATGTTTTTTGTATGTCTGTTTCTAATTCTTTAGTAAACCACGGTACACAGTTCACAGTGTGACGTGTTCAATACAAAGATTGTGTGTTCGTCGTCATTGGGGGTTATCCGTTTGTTCTGGCCGGACAACCATTGCCGTTTGCTATTTATCCACAAACCAGCAATATACAGTCCTTTGAGGGTGCCATAACTAGCACCAATTTTTACAGGGACACTTTTAAAGAGGAATCATAGAAATCACATGTTGAATCCTGTCTTACTTTGTGTCTGGGGGTCCAGGTCCATCTCTGAGGTCTGGAGGATGACCCATGGACCAGTCACTCTTCACAGACACACAGTCGGGTTGTGGATCCTCTGCTCCCTGTCTGTGGCTATGACCTCTGCAACACAAACATGTTGTTCACATCATCACTGACAAACTCTCTGATGGAAACCGCCCATCCATTTTGTATCCTGATTATTCATCGGGGTCACAGAGGGGAGGGGCAAATCCCATCTGATACAGGCCAGAGGCGGATCCACCCTGGACAGGTCTCCAGTCCATCACAGGGACACACAGAGACACACAACCACACACACTCACAGTCACTCCTAGAGGCAGTTTGGAGGGTCCAGTTAACCTCACATGCAGGTTTTTGGACAGCAGGAGGGAGCAAGAGAACCAGAGAGAACCCACACAGACACAGGAGAACATGCAGTCTCCACCCAGAAAGGTCCTGGTTCCCCTGGGAACTAAAACCAGGAACCCTCTATGATGGAAACCATCTTTAAACAAATCTATTTAAATACAGATTCTAATGCACTTCTCCACATTTTTGTTTTAGAATGGAAAATCTTTAGTTAACTTAAATTACTGACGCCTGCAAACACAAAGATGTAAATCAGGGATGTTAACTCCAGACCTTAATATGACATTTAACTGGATATCTTGGGTTCAGTATCTCATAGCTGATAACCTGGAGCCTGTACTATGGAACAGGATTAGAGGCTTATTCATGTCCACATAAATAATTCAGAAAAGGTTTTAAAATGAGATCCCATTACTGAGCCACGCTTTTTGTCATCCCACAGACTGTTTGAATCTGGATCTGTTTGTTCTGAATATGCTGCAAAGATCACTCACAACATTCAGGATGAAACTTGTCAGAATCAGAAACTTTCTCCCACATTCTCAGAATAACTCCTGAACTCTCTGTTTCAGAGGTCTTTGTTACGAACTGTTTTTTGGACCCAAAAACACCCTGAGTCAGCACGGTCAGTTAAACAGAGTTTATTGAGAACCAGGAATATCCGGTGAGCGTGGTCAGGGCAGTCCGGGTTCAGTAACGGGCGATCAGAGTCCAGCGACAAAGCCAAAAGAAAATCCAACTCGTGGTCCAGGACAGAACGAGGGTCGAAGCCAGGGGAGCAGTCCAGAGGGGCAGACGGGAACTCTGAGGCTGGGTCGGGGCACGGGCAGGCAGACAGGGCACAGAGACTGGCGAGGCAGAACTCAGGCAGGCAGACTAAGCGGACAGGGATCAGGCAAGCTCGGAAAACGGAGTCAGACAGGTCGTATCAGGCAGGCAGGCAGAATATAGGATAACGCTGGAAGTATTCACAAGTTGGCTGGAGACGTTCTGGCTCAGAGGTGTGAGTGAGCAGGGTTTAAGTAGTGGGAGTAACAGGTAAAACCAATGTAGTTAATTGCGGAGTGATAAGGTGAGTGAGAGAGAGCCGGTAGGTGGAGCCAGAACGTCACAGTCTTACTTTGTGTCTGGGGGTCCAGGTCCATCTCTGAGCTTTGGAGGTGGATCCATGGACCAGTCACTCTTCACAGACACACAGTCGGGTTGTGGATCCTCTGCTCTCTGTCTGTGGCTCTGACCTCTGCAACACAAACATGTTGTTCACATCATCACTGACAAACTCTCTGATGGAAACCGCCCATCCATTTTCTATCCTAATTATTCATCGGGGTCACAGGGGGGAGGAGCCTATCCCCGCTGACAACAGGCCAGAGGCGGGTCCACCCTGGACAGGTCTGCAGTCCATCAGAGGGACACACAGAGACACACAACCACACACACTCACAGTCACTCCTACAGGCAGTTTGGAGGGTCCACCTAGGTGGTCCTCTGCACCCTGCAGCCCTGCCCCCTGCTGCCTAGGAGCTTCCTGGCTCCTGGGGGTCCTGGGGTGCTTCTGCAGGGTCTGTGGCAGTGGGGCGTTACTGACCCTAGAGGTGCTGCACCCACGGGAGGATTGAGTTATTTACTTTATTTATTTATTTTTTTTTCTTCCCTTTCTTTTCTGTCATTTATTTCGTTATTATTATTATCAATATTTATTTTACTTTCTCGGTATTTAGTTATATATTTTCTGTGTATATAAGTGTGTATGTGTGTGTGTGTGCGTGTGTGCATGGGTCTGACTGGAATGACTGTGGTCTTGGTTGGATTCTGGTTCTGGGCCTGATGGGGGCTGGTGTGCTGTCCCTCATGGTTCCTGGGGGGCCCTACGGTGGTGGGGTATCTTCTGGGGGGCATCCCTGGTGGCTTTCTGGGCTGATGCCTGGTTGTCTCTGTGGTGTTTTTTGGGGGGGATCTGGTCTGGGGGTAGATGCTGGTGGACTGGGTCTGGGGGGACTGGAGGGGGGGCTGCTGGTGGACTGGGTGTAGGGGGGACTGGAAGGGGGACTGCTGGTGGACTGGGTCTAGGGGGGACTGGAAGGGGGACTGCTGGTGGACTGGGTGTAGGGGGGGTGGACGGTGGGCTGCTGGTGGACTGGGTCTAGGGACAGAGAATCTCACAGGGAGACTTTTAAAGAGGAACCATAGAAACCACATGTTGAATCCTGTCTTACTTTGTGTCTGGGGGTCCAGGTCCATCTCTGAGCTTTGGAGGTGGATCCATGGACCGGTCACTCTTCACAGACACACAGTCGGGTTGTGGATCCTCTGCTCTCTGTCTGTGGCTCTGACCTCTGCAACACAAACATGTTGTTCACATAATCACTGACAAACTCTCTGATGGAAACTAATCCAAACCTCTGAGCACACAAACTGCTGCAGAGGATCAGGAACATTCCTCTGTGGGACTCTCCTCTCAGACCATAGTCCAACTCTTTCTCCAGCTGTTTCTGAGCCTTTGTACTAAAGCAGCTGTTAGGAAACATCCTGTTAAAGTCTCTACTGGTGAGGAGCTCTCTGATAATCCAGGTACTCTGTGAGTGGAGTCAGCATGTAGAAAAGGCAGAGCACACACAGCAGAAAACACCAGCTCAGTGTTCCTGTTCATCGCTCTGAGAACAACATTATGTCTCCTGATATTTTTTTTTTTTTTTTTTACCTTGTCCTGTTCAGCATTATGGTAGTAGAACTGAAATCTGCGTACCGTGCAATGCTGAGCAAAATTGCTTTGCCAAGGGAGGCTTTGTTAGTGAGAAGCCCCCCTTGATTACCCAAAACTTCTTTATTTATTCATTTTTTGTTACCAAACTTCCATATGTCCAATAATGCCGAACCTGACAGAGGGACAGGGGGGAGGGAAGGGTAGTGGAAAGGAGAGAGATCCTTTAGAAAGGGAGAGAGGGGGGAGAGAAAAAAAAAGAAAGAAAGGAGAGAGAGAGAAAGACAACAAGACCATATGACCAGCTGTTATGTCTGCAAAAAGGACACTGTTCCTTGTGGGCAATCTGGGTGGAGAACCTGTAGTAGCACCTGCAAAAGGGCACAGGGAAGACAAAATGTCTCCTGATTTAACCAAAGGCTTCCACAGCACATATGTGTACCCTGTGTGCAGGACTCTGGCTCTCTGGAAGGTCCAGACCTGATTCACAACTGGGTCACTGTGGTCTGCACCACCACTGGGTCCAGGGACCGCTCCCCTTTAAAACCACCCCCATCAGAACCACTGGAGAGTCACTTCATGGAGGACAGGGTCAGGATTATCAGGCTCTTAGACTGACCCCCCCCCCAGCATTAAAGCATTAAGCAGCTCTCTTACTTTGTGTCTGATGGACCCGGACCAGCTCTGAGGTCTGGAGGTCTGGACCGGTCCCTGTTCAGAGCCTCAGACTCTGCTCTGTCCATCTTCTGGACTTCAGTCACTCTGAGAAAAGAGAAGAAAAGACATGAACCAGACGGTGTGTTCAGGGCCCACAGCCAAACAGAAGCAGCTACTGTTCAGGATCTGGTCCTTATGGACACAGATTACATGTTAAATCTCAATATTTCAATATTTATATTACAATAACTGAGTTACAGGCATTAGTAGCTGAAAACACTCAGCATTAAAGTACAGACGCTGGTTTGGTGCTTCCTTATATCCTAAACATCAGGAGGAAACATTTAGAATCATCACTTTAAAAGTTACAAACGTTTTTTTTGTGCCTTTTTGTTTCCCAGATATATCAGTGTGTGTGTGAATGGGTGAATAAGGTGCATTAACTTAACAAACTTTGTAGAAAGGCGTTTTATGAAGTTCAGTCCGTTTTCTAAATAGTTTGTGGGCAGTTCTGCCACGTCCAAGAGGGCGGAGGCGCTGCCGTATCCTAGCAACGGACCAACCTGCTCAACGCGGGTCTACGTATACATGTCTACGCCCCTGTTCCTAATGTCTGAGATGCTGCACAGCTATTGGCTCACACAGGTGCCACTCAAACGTAAAGGCGGGAGTTCGTTGACAACTATCACCCTATCAGAGTAGAGGGAGGGCGGGGTTTAGAGAAGGAATGCACAAGAGAGACGAAGGAAGTTTTTACGGAGGAATACGCCCAAGCTTTTTTCCTCCAGAAAGTCTTAGAAAAACGAAGGGAGCCTGTAAAGGAGTGTTTGCGTGGAGCACGATAGCAGCACGATAACACGGCAGCAGCTCATTTACCACCGGAACGACTCATTTCCTCTAACAGGAAAGAAGTCCTTCATTTTACTTTATTTTAAATAAAGTTTTTACTGACTAAACCGATTCAACGGGTTTGTGTTTGCTGAAAAAGAGCCGTGTCGGACTTAGAATACAAAAAGCAGAACAAAGACTTTCCACAGAGCTTCTTAGGACACATTCAGCTAAAGTAAATGTAGAATACAATGAATATATATGACTTAATCTACATCGTATTGTGTCTGTGTTTTAAGTTTCTGTTGTCACAGTTATTCTGCTTCTGGAAGCCGCAGATCAGATGTCTCATAAAATGGAGGATTCACTTCTGCTTCAGTTCAGCTGAGCTGAAGTTTGTATATTAAACTCTGAAACGGATCATTTAATGCAGA
>JABUIW010036146.1:0-13534 GCA_013363375.1 Menidia beryllina | reverse complement strand
CACCACATAGCAAACAATGTGTATTCTTAGACTTTTTCCTCCTTTATCATCCAATTTTTTTTATAAAGTAAATGAAGCTTTGTGAAACATTGCAGCTTGGATGGAAAAGGCTTCAGTGCTGGAAGCTCTTCAACAGTCATCTCTGCTGCCACCTGCTGGTCAAAAGTCACAGCAGCATCATTCTTATTGTCCACTGTGTAGAGTCGACAACCTTTGATGTTCCTGTTACCATAGCGATGGGATGGAACTGTTTGATGTCATTGTGGCCTTTGTGATGTCAAGATTCAAGAAGCATTGTGTTCTACAGTATGACAGGGAGGCAGGATGGTGATAAATGCTCCCCTGGTAGAGGGTTGTTTCTCTAAGCATACTAACGGGTTCCATGGTGTAATGGTCAGCACTCTGGACTCTGACTCCAGCAATCTGAGTTCAAGCCTCAGTGGAACCTTTAACTTTAAAATCTCCTCGGTCATCTCTTTACAAGATGGGTTTCCTCCTTAGACTGTCAACAACGCAGCTCATGTTTGATAACCATCTTGGTGTGGACTTAAACTCACTTGGGATAGCTCAATCATTGCAGAATCCAGCTTACTTCCTGCTTCCTGGTGTCATTGAGACAAACTGAGCTCTGGTGACAGCATCCACTGAGGTAGGTTTCACAAAGTGATGGTGGGACACTTCTGTTCTGACACCTTCTGTTGTTCTCAGAACAATATTGATAATAATAATAATTATCATGCTTCTCTGACTGTGCTGGCCGGCAAAAAAATATTTACAAATGTGTGTTTTGAAGCTAAAAGAAGATAAAAAACTATGAGAACTCAAATAATGCCTCTATTGAAACGTTCAACATGGACTTTACTCCTTATAACACAATGCGAATATTTTCCATCTCCTCAATTCCTTTTTGTTTTGTTTTTAAACTACTCCTGTTCATTTCCAGGCCCTGTGATGGACTGGTGGAGCATGTGGGGTGTACCCCCTTCTCACCTATTGACTCCCTGGATAGACTCCAGTTCCCCCCGCGACCACATAAGGGAATAAGTGGTTACTATAATGGATGGATGTTCATTTACAGCATTTAAGACTTTAGGCTCTGTTTCTCTTATAAGGGTTTTTGTACCTCTGAACTTAAAGGATCACAGCTGGAGCTCTCAGTTAAATCACAAAGCTGCTCTTTTCATACAGGCATTTAGTCTTTGATCCATGCTGTAAGATCTGGATAAAATAAAGCAAACAAATACAAGGAAGCAGCAGGACATTGAAAAAGACTCTACTTTACTTGATATTTCAGGAAATTGTTGGTTGGATTCTAACCTGAGTGAGCAGAGAGATTCTGTAGTCTATTACCTTCACCACTCGGTCAGCCCTTCCAGCATTCAACATGTTTCCAGACATTTCTAGAATGATCTGTACCTTGGTGTCTGAATCAGACACATCTGACCATGCTGACCTGGAAAGAAAAGCCAGTTGTGTAGATGACAGGGCCTGTAGTCTTTCTCCCCTTCACCAGATGGTCTTCAGCTGTCCTTTCTCTGTCTGATCCTCCTCCTCAGATCTTTGTGAAGAACATTCTACCACCTGTTTGTTGGGAACCACTCTTTATACACCATGACACAATTATTGTCTTTCCAGCATCTCTCTCTTTATTACCAAAAAACAGTGTGAAGCCTGAAAGCGTTGCTTCTGTGTATGGACAGAGGAACTTTAATCTCAGCCTACAATAATGAAACCATAGCAAAAAGAACTTTTGATGCAATGAGCTAGTCACTGAGAATTTGCCACAGTGTCAGAGTTTGAAGATAAATGCTAGAGGAGGATGGTGTGGATCCATCTACCTCTGGGTTATGAGCCTAGTACGCTCCCGCTGAAACACTCTGCTGTGTGTGCTGTGTTTTGGGGCTCAGCAAGTTGACTGTGTTTATTAAACCCATCCTCCTGGAATAATGTTGTGGTGTTGTTGGTGCTGACCTCTGACACTGGCTGTTAGGGATGGTCCACTGAGCTCACACAGTGGTTTAGTGGTTTGAATGACAGGAGAGATCAGGGTGATAATAGTTTTTATAGAAGCTGTCTGTATGCTGTGGGCTCAGTAACATTTGTGCAGATGCTGGAAGACAAAAAGAACTTCCTTCGAGCCGGAGTTGAACCAGCGACCTAAGGATTTCAGCCATTGAACATCTACAGTTCTCCGCTCTACCAGCTGAGCTATCGAAGGGATACGTATGTCTGTTTCCATCCAGTCCTCTGCTCTGGTTTTACCATTGTCATGTCACTGTTTGGTGATACAAAGGGGTCAGCTGTAATAATATATCTCTAATTCTGCGCCACGGTACGGTGTGTAGAAAATCCAGAAGACACTCTGAATACGCGTTATAGAGTTCAGTCCATTTTCTTTTATTAGTTTACGGGGAGTTCTGCCACATCCAAGATGGTAAATGTGTTCTATTTGGACAATATCATTTTTAATGTAGTTACAAAAAGCTGCAGTACTAGTTAAAGGGACATACCACTGATTTTCAGCATCTCTTAAAAAAAAATTTGCTCTCGATGCTGCTCTTTTAAATGCTTTGTCTTTATGAAAATACACTGAGCTGCCTCTTGGTGTGAAGATCCACACACTAAGTTGTGTGTTATGACTACAGTAACAAAGCTTTTGAAAGTGAGCAAGAAATGAGCCTGTTCCTGCCCAGTTTCGAACTGGAGACCTTTCGTGTGTTAGACGAATGTGATGACCACTACACCACAGAAACTGTTGTGAGTTACCTTCCTTGAGTTGAGTTGAGTTGAATCCCGCCCTTGTCAGAAAGATGGTTGATTGTGTGAGTGCTGATCTCTGACATGGAGGAGAGTCATGGACAGTTCCAGATGGTCCTCTGAGCTCTGCTGTTCCACACAGAGAGCTTCTAGTGTCCTCACACTGAGGACTCCATGCTGCTGCTGACACACACAGTTTCTACCTCCATCTGCAGAGGAAACACAAATCTGACATCAGCTCAAATCCTCCTTTCCATCATCTGATAAAAGCTCTTCAGGCCTGTCCCTTTGCTTTGGATGGAAAACCTTCCTTTCTTTAAAAAAAGAGTCGGCAGTAATGATGGAAACTTTACAGAGTTGCCTTTTCCTGTGATCCATATAATTCAATTACAGTTTAAATAAAAACAAATGAATGACAAAGCTGCCCTCTAAACAGTTTCTGCAGTGTAGCAGTTACCTTCAAAAGCTGCTGGAAACTGGGATTATTTGGGATCCCCATAGAGCCTGAAAAAGTATTTCACCTTAGAAAAACTTAACAATTTGATCCAAAATTTTGAATACAAATGGTGAGATAAAACAAATCGGCCTCACGCAATACCACAGACATTCTCTGTTTAAAAAAGTATTAGTAGAAATGCACACGAAAATTGGTCTCTGCTTAGATTTGTGCATCTGATTATTGGTCCAGTGTTTCCAGAGGATGAACCTCTATGGCATGCTGTTTTGGATCTCAAGGACATAGTGGAGCTTGTGGTAGCCCCTGTCCACTCTGATGAGTCAATTGCATATCTCCAGTGTAAAATCAGAGAACATCGGCAGAGATACCAAGAGCTTTTTTCAAACAACCATTTGCTCCCTAAACATCATTATTTGGAGCATTATCCTGCCTTGATTCGACTCTTTGGACCTCTTATTCATAAATGGACTATGAGATTTGAGGCGAAACATAGTTTCTTCAAACAGATCGCTCGTCATACCAACTGTTTCAAAAACAATCCTCTCACATTTGCCAAAAATCACCAGCTCACAATTGCATCAGAATTGCACTCTTCTGACCATAGGACACCATTGCTGGTAGCTAGTGTGTCATCAGTACCTATTGATATTGTGCAAAGCAAGATTGCAGCTGCTATTGGGCAAAGATTACCAGGTGAGAGGGAAATCCATCTTGCAAAAAGTCTGTCATACTCTGGTATGAACTACATCAAAGGAATGATTGTAGTCCACGGGCAATCATTTGGTCTGAGGATCAACCATAAACGTGGTTAAGGCAATGGAATGCCAACAATCCCTAACAACCACACACAGCAAGGTGAGCTGAACTGGTTTATTCCCTCCATTTCCAGTATCTCCATAATGATTTTAATCCCCCTCTTTCTAACAAGCAAGCAGTCTTTACACACTGGCACTGGCAGCTTGGTGTGGGACATTTCATGTGGTCCACAGCAGGCATCCAGGCCATGCTGAAGCCTGCTCTATATGTCTTTGTACAGTTTCACTTAACATTAGCATATTAAAAATTGAGCAAGAGAGAAGTTGATCATATTTAATGGAAACAGATTATTCAAGGAAACTGAGAAAAAAACACAACATAGTTATACACTTTAACTAAGAACTTAAATAGTAGAAAAAGGGGCTGCAGTTTCATAGTAAAATCATTTAATAATAACTTTAATAACAAAGTGTCAAGGCATAGAAGCAGAGTGGCGCAGAGGGAGCTTGCTCATTTGTGTGTGGTTGAGGGTCATTTTGATACGTACCTCTTAGTAATGCATGGCGTTGGTGGTATAGTGGTTAGCATAGCTGCCTTCCAAGCAGTTGACCCGGGTTCGATCCCCGGCCAACGCAGCTCTTCTTTACACCCCCACCCACTGCAGAGTTCAGGAGATTCTGTCAGAGTTAGTGAGGAGGAAATGCTGAAAAACTTCCACACAACTCTTTGGATATTATGATTTCTTCACAAAGAAGTCAGGGATGTATCAATATGTACAGCATTAGGAAATACCAGGTTCTTAAAATGCATTATGGTTTTTCCAGTTTTGGCTGGTTAAGCCAAAAAGCTACAATAGATTCTTGTCATGGCACTTGTTTTGTGTGACAATCTATTGTTTAGCTGTTACAAGCTGCTATCTGGCTGTTAGTCAGTGTCACCAACTAACAATGGTGATGTTTTAGTTGTACACTTAAGATAATAATAAGTCCCAGTAATGTTTGTTGGTGTCAGGATAATATGTATTTATGTTAATGAGCATTGTCCCTTTAAAGTCCCAGTAATGTTTGTTTGGACCTCAGAAGTCACATAGTTTTCAAAAGGAGAACTGTCTCTATAAACCACAATAGTTTTATGGTGGTGTGTATCACGCTCTGAAGGGTGTGTCTCCGTGGCGGCTGGTGAAAATTTTTTTGGTGGGGCTGGTGTGCCAATAGATTTCCCTGCCTAACCCAGTACATGCTTTCAAATTAAAATTCAGAAAATTACTACAATTCCACAATAAACATTTAATTCCCTTCTCAGAATCAACAGTTTACATATACAGTTAATCGTTTACAGCTATATTAAGTCTTATTCTGGAAAGGAACAGTCTGAAAAAGTAAACGTTACTAACAATCACTTTTTTTTCTTGATTTCTTTTTGTGTTTCTTAAAGCCACTCTTAAAGGCATTAGAAAAGACTTTAGTTTTGGGTCATGTCTGTGATCTGCTTTGTTTCTACAAAATTAAACAACTGAATGAACATCCATCTGGGAATCACTGGCTTTTTTGTGCCAGGGGTTGTATGGGAAACACTCAGAAGCTCTGGCTTTGGTGAGCGTTTTACTGGCTGGGTGGAGACTCTTTATGAAAAAGCAAACAGTAGAAAAAAGTTCCTGGTTCTTTAACTGGCCCTGTTGGGCTGCAGATTGCTCAGGCAGGGCTTTCCTCTCTCTGGTTTCTGCTCTTGCTGTAGCGCCGCTCTCTCCTCACACAGTAGACTTTGCAGAGTTTGGCTCTGCAAGGGGGGGGGGGGGGGGGGCACTCTGGCTGAAATCCTTGACCTGTGTGGCCCAAAGGAATTTGATGAATTAGCAAATAAACTTAAAAGAAATAACATAAAATACAAACGACATATAGTGAGATCATTCTGGAACTGTCTGAAAGCATTTCTACCAGATCATGGTGGTTGCATCTTAACCATACGTTCAGTTCAGAGTTGTTGGTTGCTGCACGCGGCCTGTTTTTTAAAACAAGATCAGAGTGTGGTCTTTATTCAGCCAATCACAGGAGCTGTGTATTCTACTATTGAAATGACTTGTAAAAGCTCACATGGCTTGAATGTTTTTCAAACCTCTGCTCTTTGATTTGACAGTTTTATTTTCTCCTTCATGATTATGTTGATTCGGTTTAAAACACTATAGTTTATATCGCTGCAAGTAGGGTTTGAACCTACGCGGGGAAACCCCATTGGATTTCAAATCCAACGCCTTAACCACTCGGCCATTGCAGCTATATTACAATAATAAAAATACCTTGTTTTCATCGTGATTTGAATGATCCATCTATCCATTTTCTATACTGCTGGGTAGCAGGGCAGCAGGGGGGCTGAAGCCTATCCCAGCATAGAGTTGCAGAGTTGTCTTTTTCAATCATTTACATAATTCAATCAGAGTTTGAATAAAAATAAATGGATAAAAAAATCATCCCAAAAAAAGAGATTCTGTAGTTTAGCAGTTATCATGTTCACAACACTTGGAAAATGTCTCCTATTCAAAACTTGCAGATGAAAGCTGCTGAAAAATGTGGTGCAGATGTTTCTTGTCATGATCTGTTATATTGTAAATACTGATGAATACACGGTTGAAAGGCCACAGTAACCACTCATTTTACAGTAGATTTAGCTATCTGAATATTTAAAAGTCTACATGGACATAATTCATCTACTGTTATTCATTTTCAAAACTTTTTTCATCCCTGTGACGTTTTTTTTGTTCTCCCTTTTCCATTTCAGGTGTTGTCCCTCTGAGTGATTTCTTTTCTGCCTCTCCATCTTTACCATCCTGTCATCAGATGATTCAAATGAAAACGATGGTTTGAAACTAATGGATGAATGATCAGTTTGGGGTGAGAAAGAGTGTAAAAAGACTGGGTCCTGCTGTATTACTCAGGCTGCTCCACAGTGTCTATTCTCAGGTGTGATCCCACTACTGAGCAGCACGGGGGCTTTGACCTGCTCCGGTTCAGACCTGGGCACCCCTCCTTAGAAGACCTGGTGGTCCCGGGCTCCCCCAGGAGCACCATACCCATACCCACCTTAGTGAGGACACCCTATCAGCATAGTCCAGTCAGAGCTCCTGAACTCAAACAGTCCTCCAGCCTCAGCCTCCCAGTAACTGGGATTACAGGAGCACGCCACCACACCCGGCGAGAACCTGCTGTTCTCATCAGAGCTTTAGCTTTCACAAAGGTGACCACAAGCAAAACCTCACAAACAGCTTGGTAAGAAGCTCCTCCACAGTCAGACTACTACCTGAACAAGCCCCAGTAATATCAGAAGACACAACATCTGTTCAGTTCAGTCAGCTTTAACAGATAGAAATAGATAGAAACAGACTTTTTTCAACACTATTTTAATAGAGTTTTATATATTTTACATTTACAAAGAGACAATAATCAAAACAATTACATCCATAAAATGAACAGTCACAATTTCCACAAAACATTTCACATAGTTCACACACTTAACAAAATGAATAAACTGAATGAAACACAAACACTCAACAACATATATCAACGCATCAGTTTTAAGTTGTTTGAGCATTTTGACGTTTGAGAAACGCTATTAAAGGATTCCATACAGTCTCAAACTCTGCAGCCCTTCCCCTGGTTATGTAAGTCAGCCTTTCCAACACAATACATGATGTCATCTCCTTTATCCACATATGTATTGAGGGCACATCCATTTTTCTCCAGGACACAGCTATCATCCTCCTCGCCTGCAGGAGTCCAAAATCAATTCAAGTTGACTTATTAGGATTAACAATAAAGTTTCTGGATATATACCAGATACACATATTTCTGCCAGGTGAGGTATCTTCACTCCAATGGTCTCAGATAAAGTCAGAACAATTTCCTTCCAATATATATAAATATATATTATTTGGGCAATCCCATATACAGTGATATAAAGTACCCTTTGCTTCCAAACACTTAGTGCATCTGTCTGGCACATCAGGAGAGCACTGCTTTAACTTAACCGGTGTGATGTACGTTCTCATCAACCATTTGTATTGGAAGAGTTTCATTCTAGTGTTGATGTTTTTAGGCTTTTCCCAATCTGCCTTTTGTGTGTCTACCTGAATATCCAGACTCCATGCCTCTAGCCTGTCAGTGGTGGACTCTTTATCATGTGACATCAAAGCTGTATCAAAAAAGAAATCTGTTTCCTCCCCTCTAGGTGTAAGATCTTCAAGATGTGATAGTGGTGGCTATTATATTTTCATGATTCGATAAAATAAAATGTTTCAACGGAAGATATTCTAAAAACAGTATTTTCTGGGAATGTAATATACTTAGCACATCTAAACAATTGTAAGATTACCTTCCATATAAAGGTCCTCTAGTTTTTGTACACCATTATCTGCCCTTCCTGCTTTGAAATATGTATTGGCCCATATGGGGGAGAAACGGGAGATGGAAGGAGTGTCTCCAACATGCTGATGTGCTTTGTACCAGACGTCAGTAGTGTTTCTGAGGAAAGGGTTCTCTGTTCATTTTTAGCTTCTTTGGGTCTGCAGAGTACATCTACAGCCTTAATGGGAGGTTCAGTACTGATGTTATACCCAGATAACTGTCAGAACAATTCAATCTGTTTTAATAAATTTGGGATACTAACTGATAGCTTAGTCTAAATAACAATAACGTCGTCAGCATAAAGGATATTTTATGCTCCTGTTCCCCTAAACCAGGGGTCTCAAACTCAATTTACTTGGAGGCCGCGGGAGGCAGAGTCGGGGTGAGGCTGGGCCGCATCAGGTTTCCACAAGAAAACCTTTAAAAAATGATAATCTTCTCAAATGTCTTTATTTTTATTTTTTAACACAAAATAAGATGAAAAAATAAACAAATAAGGAGAAAATAAAGAAATTAATAAGAAAATCAATCAATCAGTAATAAGTAAATAAAATAATTATTATAATAATTAGGATTCAAATCTCTGTATTAACAGTTCTTTAAGCTTCTTATGAACACGAATTGTCCTTCCATTGAAGAACATGAACTGTTCTTCTGAACATGGCCTCTCTTGCCTACAACTTGCTGCTAGAGACCTGGCAGCACTGCCTCTCACATAGCTGAGCTACATTTGGCTTGAGGGAGGAAGCAGTTGAGACCCTCAGTATGGCTTGAAGATTATCATCAGTGAGTCTGGACCTGTACTGGACTTATTGAAGTTCAAACACTCTAGTTTTTTGCCAAGCGCGTCACAGGGCGCATTTGCAGGTACGTGCATCAGCTGATCAAACAGCTGTTCAGCGCAACACGCACACAGGCCCAAACAACACAAAGCTCATGGATGTTTTTCAAAATTTATAATTTACAAGCACGTTTCACAGAGAGGTTTCAAGTTCTTATGAGTTTATGTTTTATTCAGTTGTGCATATTTGACAAAAAAGGTCCGGATCTCGCTGACCAAATACCTGCCTACGGCCATGTGGAGAAGCCTTGATTCGAGTAAACTTCAGTGGGGCGGGGGAGTGAGCCAACATCAAAGAAGGGGTATTTATGCGCTCGCCGACCGTCACAGCGGATTTTACGCCACAAACAGGTGGTAGAATGTTCTTCACAAAGATCTGAGGAGGAGGATCAGACAGAGAAAGGACAGCTGAAGACCATCTGGTGAAGGTGAGAAAGACTACAGGCCCTGTTATCTACACAACTGGCTTTCTTTGCGGGTCAGCATGGTCAGATGTGTCTGATTCAGACACCAAGTTACAGATCATTCTAGAAATGTCTGAAAACATGTTGAATGCTGGAAGGGCTGAGCGAGTGGTGAAGGTAATAGACTACAGAATCTTTGCTCTCTGCTCACTCAGGTTAGAATCCAAACAACAATTTCCTTTGGGATCAATGAAGTATCAAGTAAAGTAGAGTCTTTTTCAAAGTCCTGCTGCCTCCTATTTTGTTTTTTGCTTTATTTTATCCAGATCTTACAGCATGGATCAAATAATAAACGCCTGTATGAAAAGAGCAGCTTTGTGATTTAACTGAGAGCTCCAGCTGTGATCCCTTTAAGTTCAGAGGTACAAAACCCTTATAAGAGAAACAGAGCCTAAAGTCTTAAATGCTGGAAATGAACATCCATCCATCCATCCATCCATTATAGTAACCACTTATTCCCTAATGTGGTCGCTGGGGGAACTGGAGTCTATCCAGGGAGTCAATAGGTGAGATGCGGGGTACACCCTACATAGACCGCCAGTCCATCGCAGGGCCTGGAAATGAACAGTTTAAAAAACTAAAAGGATTTGAGGAGATGGAATATATTTACAATGTGTTATAAGGAGTAAAGTCCATGTTAAACGTTTCAATAGAGGCATAATTTGAGTTCTCATAGTTTTTTATCTTCAAAACATACATTTGTCAATGTTTTTTTTGGCCGGCCAGAACAGTCAGAGGAGCATGATAATTATTATCAATATTGTTCTGAAAACAACAGAAGGTGTCAGAACAGAAGTGTCCCACCATCACTTTGTAAAACCTACCTCAGTGGATGTGGTCACCAGAGCTCAGTTTGTCTCAACGACACCAGGAAGCATGAAGTAAGCCGGATTCTCCAATGATTGAGCTATCCCAAATGAGTTTAAGTCCACACCAAGATGGTTATCAAACATGAGCTGCGTTGTTGACAATCTAAGGAGGAAACCCATCTTGTAAAGAGATGACCGCAGAGATTTTAAAGCCAAAGGTTCCACTGAGACTTGAACTCAGATTGCTGGATTCAAAGTCCAGAGTGCTGACCATTACACCATGGAACCCGTTAGCATGTTTAGAGAAAGAACCCTCTACCAGGGGAGCATTTATCACCATCCTGCCTCCCTGTCATACTGTAGAACACAATGCTTCTTGAATCTTGACATCACAAAGGCCACAATGACATCAAACAGTTCCATCGCTATGGTAACAGTAACATCAAAGGTTGTCAACTATACACAGTGGACAATAAGAATGATGCTGCTCTGACTTTTGGCCAGCAGGTGGCAGCAGAGATGACTGTTGAAGAGCTTCCAGCACTGAAGCCTTTTCCATCCAAGCTGCAATGTTTCACAAAGCTTCATTTACTTTATAAAAAAAATATTAACCTACTGTTTGGATTATAAAGGAGGAAAAATTCTAGGAAGACATTGTTATCTATGTGGTGTATTGAGTTTCTCTCAAAGTGACATATGCATTTAATGCTTTATTATTATTATTTTTTATAAGAATTATTTTCTTATATTTGTCTCTTAGTGTGCCATATAGTTTTAATGTCCAAGCCAACAGTAGAAGCTGTGCTTGTGCTGTGAGGTCTCTAGCTCCACATGTCAGTAACCATGGAGACCCAGCTTCAAATGGACCACCACTACTCTCCAGTCTCTGAACTGATTCTGGATCAGTGTGGAGCAGTTCTTCAACAGAGTCTCCTGATCCCTGCTGAGTCCTGCCTCCATCTAGCTCCAGTGGTGAAATCAACTTTTTAAGGCTAACCTGTGTCTGTTTTTGATCTGGTCATTACAGAATGGGCCTCATTCACTGCATAAAGTGGACAGTGAAAAGTCTGTTTAATTGATGGAAATTTCAGTTATAATTCAGTGAGTACAGATTTAGTCATTTAATTACAAGGAAAGCAGTGAAGTCTCACATGAATGTTTTATTATCAGAACTTGCACTGTCATTACATTTTACTGTGAGGAAAATAAGTATTTGAACAGCTAGAATTCTGACCCTAAAAGACCTGTTAGTCTGCCTTCAAGATCCATCAATCCATCCATTATCAATACCGCTTATTCCCTGTTGGGGTTGCGGGGGGAACTGGAGCCTATCCCAGTGGTCAACGGGCGAGAGGCTGGGTACACGCTGGACAGTCCGCCAGTCCATCGCAGGGCAACACACAGGACATACAAGGACAAACAACCACTCACATGCACTCCTAAGGGCAATTTCCCCAATCTCCAATCAACCTAACATGCAGGTTTTTGGACTGTGGGAGGAAGCCGGAGAACCCGGAGAGAACCCACGCAGACACAGGGAGAACATGCAAACTCCACCCAGAAGGGTCCTGGTTCCCCCGGGATTGCCTTCAAAATGTCCACCTAAAATAAAAACATGTGGGATACGATACTGCTTAGACAGTATAATTTGACATACAGTATAATAGAGAAATATATGATGATGATGATATTGGTAGATGATTAATTCCAGATATAAATCACATCTTGCAGTAAACTTTACACATTTGTATTTAAAAGTCTTTGTTTGTCCCACCCACCCCAACCTTAGATACAAATCACATGACCCATTAGGTCAAAAATGGGCAAAAAATAAATAAAAATACAAAAAAATACAAAAAAAAAAGGTACAAAGCATGCAAGACATCTCATTGTGCGTGGTTCGCTAGCAAGTCTGTGACTCCCTCTGCAGTTCTTTCCCACATATGTATAGTTGACAATCTCGCCCCATGGATTCTTGCAGTAGACAGTTCCATCATAATAACATCATGAAAGTATAACAGCCATTTTTTAATAGGAAGCCTGTGTGAGCCATCTCTGAACAATTAGTTTTTTTGCTGCTGTTAGGCCTGCGAGCAACACTTTTCGCTGTTTCTCTGTACATTCAACCTGTGAGTCGTCATTCAGTAACAGTAAACTTGGTTTTAATGGCATCTCTAATTCTAATAATTCAGATAAATAAAAAGTCACCTTTTCCCAAAAGGACCTAACCTCTTCACAGTCCCAAACCATGTGTTTATAGGTACCTGGAATATCTTTATTGCATATACTACAGCATAGACTGTTTGTGTGCTTCGCATGGAATCTATCGATGGGCGTCCAGTATGCCCTGTGACAAAATTTGAAATGGACCAACTGGTGATTGGGGTTCTTTGATGCACTGAAAATGTTATCCCATACCCCTTTCCATTCTATAGAATCTGTCCCTAAATCGCTTTCCCACTTAGCTACTATAGGAATGGTAGAGTAGGATGATTTCAAGAGCCATCGATATATAAAGGTGACAAATCCTCTGTGTGGAGAAATCAGCAATTTATAGATAACAGGGTGGATTTGCACATTTGAGTCCCATGGTACCCCATAAGCACGTAGTGCTGACCGCAACTGAAGATAGAGAAAAAATGATGATTTAGGAATATCAAACAATTGACAAAGGTTTTGAAAACTCATCAGTCCATCCCTGTTGTATATATCACCCAGCATATGAATACCACAAAAAGCCCATGACTGAGATTGAAAGGGCTTCTTTCCAGAAGTCAGACCATAATTATTCCAGAGAGGAGTGTGCGTGTGTGCTTTCTTGTCACATTTAACCTGTTTTCCTATTCCTCTGAAATTTCTAATTGCATACTGTATTATAGGACCAAAGTCAATATGTTTGTTTTTAGACAAAGTTGAGAATAAGACGTCTTGAAGCCTTATAGGGTGCACCAGGCCTTCTTCAATCTCCCTCCAGGAAGGTAGTGATGATGAGTCTAACCAAATTTTCAAAGGACGCAATTGGAAAGCTTGATGGTACAATTTGAAATTTGGTAGTG
>JABUIW010035992.1:0-10844 GCA_013363375.1 Menidia beryllina | reverse complement strand
AAAAAAAAAAAAAAAAAAAAAAAAAAAAAAAAAAAAAAAAGAAAAAATTAAATAAATAAAATAAAATAAAAATAATAATAATAGTAATAATAAAATAAACAAACAGAGGTACCATAAAGTAAATAAAATATAAATTAACCAGAAAACAACTAAGACGGAGCACCTGAGTGGCTTAATGTATTCTGTGCTACTAAAATTGTAATAAAACTTCTATAATGGGTGTTTGCCAACTTAAAAGTAAGGGGAGCATCACTCATAGGGTCACATCAAATGTCAAAGACTTAACATGGTCCAGAAATGGTGACCAAATTCTTGAGAATGTGATTTCAGAGCCTTTGAGAGTATGCCTAATTTTTTCCAGTTTTATGAATGAAAGGGCGTCTTTTATCCAATGAGAGTGTGTGGGTGGGAGAGGATTCTTCCAATGCATCAGTATAATGCGCCTAGCGAGTAGTGTGAGGAAGGCCACAAGGTCAGCATGATGGGGTGACAGCAATTGGTTTTTGGGGAGGACACCAAATAAAGCAATGAGTGGAGAGGGTTGTACTGTGGTCGAGGTGATTACAGAAAGTGAGTCAAAAACAGATTTCCAAAATTGAGATAAAGAGGAACAGGTCCAAAACATATGGCTGAGAGTGGCTGGACCCAAACCACACTTCACACAACTTGAATCCACGTCCGGAAAGATTTGAGCCAGTTTGCTTTTGGACCAGTGTGCTCTATGGACGACTTTACACTGAATTATTCTGTGTCGGGCACAAATTGAGGAGGTGTGAATGCGTTCTATAATAGTTTTCCACATTTCATTGTCAATTTCTACATTAAGCTCATCAGACCAAGTAGTCTGAAGATGGCCAAGCCCAGGAGACAGATTGGACATTAAGAGATTGTATATTTTTGATATTGTACCCTTTGGAGTGGTACTGATTTCTAGCAGTTGATCAACCATGTTGGGGGCAGGGATTGTTGGAAAACCTGGGACACGATGACAAATAAAGTCTCTAACTTGTAGAAATCTAAAAAAGTGGACAGCAGGTAAGTTAAAATTTGAAGTTAATTGAGCAAATGAGGCAAAGGTACCATCTAAGTATAGATCTTTCACAGAAAAAACCCCATGGCTTTTCCACACTGAAAAAGTATCATCAATGAGCGAAGGTGGAAAAAGAGGATTAGAATTTAGTGGTGATAAAAGAGGTATTCTCTGGATGCCAAAATTTTGCATAATCTGAGCCCATATTCTGAGGCAGTTCTTAACAATTATATTGTTAGTGTAAGTTATAGGAGAAGTTGCAGGAGGGAGGCATAAAAGAGAGTACAAGGAAGCAGAGCTACATGAGGCCTCCTCTATTGGTAGCCATTTGGGAGTCTCACAGCTCACATTGCTCCAGAATAGCATTGTACGAATATTAACAGACCAATAATAGCACAAGAAATTTGGCATGGCAAGCCTTCCCATTTCTTTACTTTTCTGGAGGATACTCTTTCGTATTCTAGGAGGTTTTTTGTTCCATATGAAGTGAAAAACTGAAGCATCAAGTGTCCTGAAAATTTTTTTGGGGATAAATACTGGTAAACACTGAAAAAGGTACAAGAATTTCAGCAAAACATTCATCTTGATACAGCTGATCCTGCCTGCCAAAGAAAGTGGCAGGATGGACCAGCGCTGTAAGTCCTGATTCAGCTGGTCAAGTAAGGGAGTAGAATTAACTTTAAAGAGTTGAGAGTAATTCTTAGTTACATAAATTCCTAAGTACTTAAATGATTGCAGCGAGATCTTGAATGGTAAACTGGTGAGAGGATAGGTTGTAGCTGCATCATTAATTGGAAATAATTCACTTTTATTAAAGTTCAGTTTATATCCAGATATTTGTCCAAACTTCTCAAGCAGGTCTAATACCAGAGGCATGGAGGTCTCTGGGTCTGAGAGAAAGAGTAAGAGGTCATCAGCATATAAAGAGACTTTATGGTCTATCCCACCTCTCGTGATGCCGCGCATGGGACTGGATCTGAGGGCTGCAGCTAAAGGCTCTATAGCAATTGCAAACAGAAGAGGGGAGAGTGGGCAGCCTTGACGGGTTCCACGGCCTAGATGGAAATATTCTGAGTGGTCATTATTTGTGCGAACACTGGCTAATGGAGAAGTGTATAGCAATTTGATCCAAGAAATAAATGAACAGCCAAACCCAAAGCGTCGTAAGGTGTAAAACAAGTAGGACCATTCTACTCGGTCAAAAGCCTTTTCGGCATCCATTGAGATAATCACTTCAGGGGTATCAGCTGATGTAGGTGAGTACATTATATTTAGCAACCGCCTAATATTATGAAAGGAGTGCCTGTTTTTAATGATGCCTGTCTGGTCAGAGTCGATGATTTTGGTCATGATTACTTCCAGACGTTTTGCCAACATTTTTGCTAAAATCTTGACATCTGTACAGAGCAATGAAATTGGCCGGTAGTTGTTGCAGACTCGTGGGTCTTTATCTTTCTTTAGGATAAGCGAGATAGTAGCTTGTCGCATTGTGAGAGGGAGAGCACCAAATTCACCTGCTTCCTTAAGCATGTTAAGCAGAAGGGGAGATAGCTTGTCAGAAAAGACCTTATAGAACTCTGATGGGAAGCCATCAGGTCCAGGGCATTTTCCACTCTGCATTGATAATATAGCACTCTTGACCTCAGCGAGTGTAAAGGGCTTGTCTAAATCAGAGGCAGTTTCTGGATCAATCGTAGGGATAGTAAAACTATCAAAGAAACTTTCATATTGAGCTTGATCGGGTGAACACTCTGAGGTGTATAAAGCAGAATAAAAGTCTCTAAACTGATTGTTAATAATTTGCGGATTAATAGAAGTCCCATTGGAGATGTTAATCTCAGCGATGTGCTGGTTTGAAGCTCTCTGTCGGATCTGATGAGCAAGAATTTTGCTGGGCTTGTCCCCAAACTCGTAATAACTATAACGGGATTTTAATAATAGTGCCACAGCTGTGTCAGAGGCTAGAGTGTCAAATTCAGCCTTTTTTATCAACAGACTTTTTATAAGATCTGGAGCAGGGGACTCTGCGCATTTTGTTTGTAGGACAGATATAGCATTAGATAGGGTAAGACTTTTTTGTGTGGTTGTTCTTCTAAGATATGCTGAGTAAGCTATTATCTCCCCCCGTAAATATGCCTTACATGTCTCCCAAATTGTTGCAGCTGATACATCTGGGGTAACATTAGAGGAGACAAACAGGTCTAAATGGTCATTCATAGTTTTGACAAAAACAGTATCATTGAGTAAAACGGAATTAAAACGCCACGGTG
The DNA here is from genome assembly GCA_013363375.1 of Menidia beryllina. Lineage (NCBI taxonomy): Eukaryota > Metazoa > Chordata > Actinopteri > Atheriniformes > Atherinopsidae > Menidia > Menidia beryllina. Next base: position 7,544 of record JABUIW010035992.1, on the reverse strand, counting down.
GCCGTGAAGCAGGTCTGCCTGGGAGAGAGAGGTCCAAGATGACAGGAGAGTGGTCTGAGATTACGATGGGATTATAGCAACATGACCTAACTGAGGAGAGCAGTTTGTTATCAAGAAGAAAGAAGTCAATTCTAGAGAAAGTAGAATGCACTGGGGAAAAAAAGGAAAATTTTCTGGTGTTAGGGTTAAAATATCGCCAAACGTCTGAGACTGCGTATTGCTGCATAAATGTATGTAGAACTTTGGATGACTTAGAGACTGAATGTGACTTGCTTGAGGAACGGTCAAGTAAAGGGTCAAGGCAGCAGTTAAAGTCACCCCCAAGAATGAGCTGGCTGTTATTTAGATCAGGAAGTGAGAAGAAAATTTTTTTGAAAAAGTCCTCATCATCCCAGTTTGGACCATATATGTTTACTAATGCCAAATTGCTGCTGCTAATTCTTCCCAGAACAATAACATAGCGGCCGTTAGGGTCTGATATGACTAATTTGTGTATTAGAATAGCAACCCCACGTGCCTTGCTATTAAATGATGAATGATGCACCTGGCCAACCCAACCACAGCGAAGCCTGAGCTGGTCTGACATTTTTATGTGTGTTTCCTGTAAAAAAGCAATTTTTGTGTTTAAGTGTTTTAGGTGATTGAATACTTTTTTACGCTTTATAGGAGAGTTCAACCCTTTCACATTCCAACTGACAAATCTTAAAGAATCCCCTGGTGTTAATGGGGCGTTAATACTTGGCATGGTGCCCTAGGTGTGATATATATGAAAATGACAGTAAGGTATGAAATGTATCACATATGTAATGAGTAGCATCAAAACAAGCAGATAAAGGAGACCCGCAAAATACACACACAAAAAAAGGGAAGAGAGAACCAAAAGGAAAAAGAAAAGAAAAACAGAAAAGAAAAGGTGTCGCAAAAGGCTGGCACCAAAACTCTGATAAACCTATCAGCATATTTTATTACTTCCTTCTTCCTAAATCCCAGCTATTAGCCACTGCATTATGAAAAAACAGATAAATTAGATTAGAACCTCATTCCTTACAGCTTTGAATGATCAAGCTGCATATATGTAATGTATTATTCACTAACAAATAGGGCCAACAAGCCGCAATGAATTAGGAAAATAAAACGCAATTGGAAAGAGAAAGAAACCAGAAACCAAAGTTAGATTTCCAAAGCGACAAAGAATGTTACGTGGGTTTTTTTGTTTGTTTGTTTGTTTTTTTAAGCCTGACCCAAATCCTGGACGAATTTAGCCGCATCCGCAGCCGACGGGAGCCACTTCTTATCTCCGTTCGGGAGTGTGATGCGCAACTTTGCAGGAAATAGCAACGCCGGCTTGTATCCCCGCTTGTACAGTTCGGTCATGGCACCGCTGTATTCGCTGCGCTGCTTCACAACCTCTGGACTGTAGTCATCATAGAAGCGGATCCTATGTCCCTGGTAAGACAGTGCACCCCTCTTGCGGGCTTCACGGGTAATCAGGTCTTTCTCTTGGAATCTGTGGAAGCGCAGGATGACAGGGCGAGGACGAGATCCCGGAGCGGGCTTGGGGGCGAGGGTGCGGTGCGCTCGATCTATCTCAGGAGGGGAAGGGAGCGCGTCTTGACCGAAGACTTCAGTCAAAAGCTGAGAAAAAAACGAGGATGGCCGGGGACCTTCTATATCTTCTGGTAAACCGATAATGCGAATGTTTTGGCGCCTGCTGCGCCCCTCCAGATCCACCACTTTAGCTCTCAGCATCTCATTTTCTTTTTGAAGATTAGCACACACCTTCTCCACCTGCAGCAAGCGCGCATCAGAAGCAGTTGCATTATCTTCCAAAGAGCAAATACGCTGACCGTGATCCGTGATAGTAGAGTTGATGCTGTTCAGTGTGGAGTTCAGAGACTCAAAAGACAATTTGAACTCTGCAGACAGGGCCTCTTTATGATTGCTAAGGAGCGAGCTAATGTCCACCATTGTTATGCTAGCTGTAGTCGGGGGCGCGTCTTTTTCTCGTTCAGAGGATTTTCCTTTGGCCTTGGACATGACAAATTGAGTTTTACGAGAAAGAATAACTTTAAAAGAAAATTAAATACTGTACTCTCTGCAAAGGAGATGAGGTTTCAAGGAAGTATGTAAAGCACAGATGCAGCAGCAGTCCAAGCGAGCGTCTACTCCTCACGCATCCCAACCGGAAGTCAATATTTTTGTTTAATTTCTTTTCTGTATCTGCGCCCATGCCATTTCAAAGGCATACCGAGTTTCACCCCCACTTTCCGCGAAGGCCCCCCTGCACTCACAACCTCAAGCCTATTTTTTTTAGTTAGAAAAATATGGTAAAAAGTGTTTAAGTGCTTATTGTCGTCGCACCTGAAAACCCCCACACCGGTCGGTAGAGGGTGCAGATTGATCCTGACTTTTGCTTTTGCTTTTGGTTTCTGCCAACACAGGTACCTTTAAGAGTGGCAAATTTGGCTTGAACCTTGCAGCTGCAGAAAGGGAAAGGCAGAGCAATAATGCTGTGGTCATTCTAATATCTGCTTAAAGGCATTTGTTCCCTGTTAAAATAGATAAAGTCAGTTCATTTTCTGATACAGTTTACTTTCCATGAGCACACACATACACTTGAGCAGAAAAATACAGGTGTGATTAAGCACGTCGACTAGTTCTTCCTGTTATTAACCTTGGCTATTAGGTTGTCAGCCTTTCGTTGTTCCTACTTCAGCCAGAAGGCTAAGGGTGTGTTTTCAATCTGTAAAGTGCTGTAATTTTACACCCAACCTCCCAGTCATGTACCAATCTATTCTCCATGGGCTGATCGTCTCTTTCTCCCTTTTTTGGCAGAACTTCTCAGAATCTACTTGGAAGTCAGCTTGAAGATGATAATTCTCAGTTAGTGTCGGACTGGTGCGTGCAGTAGAATTCCTTTGGAGCAAATCAAATGAAGCGCACTGAATGCAAGGCGGGACTTATTAACGGTCCTCGTTCCACTCAGAGATCAGTGCCAGCTTCATTGTCTTTTCTCCGAAAAGGAAATTAAGTCACGTCTTATGAAAGCCTTTAATGTTGGTCATGGTCTCTTTATGGAAAATCTATGCTTCCCTTCAGAGCCGAAGCTAAACCGGAGAATTGAACATACATATATACTGTATGTGTGTGTGTGCGTGTGTGTGTGTGTATGTGTGTGCGTGCAAATAGAGCAGCTTTACAGTGGGGATTAATTGGAATATCATGCAATTGAACCGTCCAAAAACATTGAAAGCTGCCATAAATATTTGAGGCCTGTCTCACCACAAATCACATAAAAAGGATATTGGTCCTCTCGTTAACTATTTAGTAGTGTGAAAATCCATGGTTTTAAGTTGTAACAGTAAATATCTCTGAGCTGTTGCTTTCTTTAGACTTAACCATGTAAATTAGCCATTGACAGTTTAAAAAAAAAAGCCAATAAACATTCAACGTGAGGGGTAAATAACCCATAGATGCTGGACATCATAAGGCTGGAACATGTGTGGAGATGCAGGAAATTGACTCCATCCTGACAATCTGTGTCAGGACAGATGAGTCAGACGGACATTTTTTTAGCCTTTACCATGAAGCTGTAATGTTTTGGGACGCAGCAGTTACTTCGCAGACTGTTACCAGTGAGAACATTTGCACACAAGGTTTAATGACCAATGACATTAAACCTTTCTTCCACCACCAAGCGGCTGCTGATCAACTCAACATATAAGTACATTTCAAACATTTTCCTTTTGCAGTCTGAGTCACTTTTCCTTAGAACAGTGTTGGGAACAGCATTTCCCGACTCTGGTCCTTCCCAGAACACTGCTTTAGCAAATTTCTCAGAGCTAAAAAAATTTAATAAATAAATAAATCCCTGCTCATCAGAGGTTAACCCTCTCCCTCTTGCTGGTTTGGGGTTTCCATGTCAGTTGGTTGCAATTCTGTGCAAACCAAGTTGTTGTGGAAAAGTTTCTACTTAACAGTGCCTGAGCTAAAGTCTTGTGTGATTGTGTCTTTACCTGCGTGCATTTGTACTCGTCGCGACATGCTCTCTGGCTGGACTGAGCTGGAACGTTCCAAGTCGGAAACTGGTATTTATTTGGATTTGGTTCAACCTGTAAATCATCTAAGACCTGGTTTGCTTTTCCATAGGCCAGAGATTACCCTGGCAGCCGTGTCATTACGTTATAATAAACGTAGGAGCACTCCTGGGCAGTTGCTGGGTGGACAGTCATTGGGAAACATCACAATGACTGCCGTCTTGGTTAGTGTGAGGGACATGTTTACCATGAATTCAGTGTTGGACCGTATCCAGTTTAAATGTAAGAGTTGACCATTTGCCAGACATTGGACACATGGGGTCACCTAAAGCTTTAAAGGACGTGTCTGGACTTTGTTTTCTGCTCTTTTCTGAAGTTGACTTTGAGAAAGTCAGTCAAAAATACCCATTGGATGAGAAACTATTGATTTACTTCGCTGGTGAAAATGTATTATCACTCATTTGTGCTTAAAGTAGGAATCTCAAGCCTGGAGGAGTCAGAAACCTTCTACATGTGCATAGTGTGCTCACGGTCTTGCTCTGATTTCAATTAAAACTATATTTTAGGCATCACAGTTGCTTTTTTTTTTAAATCATGTTTTAGACTCTGATTCTGCTTCCAATTAGTGGTCAGAAAATAAATAAACTCGGAGGAAAATCAGGAAGTTTGTCACCGTAACCCGACATAAACGCAACTCGGTAGAACTTATGTTGGTTTCCTTTGAATCCAGTTTTGAAGCCACGCTCACAAACACAAATTATCCCTCAAACACGCAGCTTCAACAATTGTAAACATTCCTGGCGGACTTGCTGTTTATTTCCGCAGACTACTTGGAAAGCGGCTCGCTAGAAACCCACAACAAAGTTACAGAGGATATATCTGGACCAGACCTCCGGTCCTGATGACAGTAAAAACATTTCCCCTCTCAGTTCTTCCCTGCTCTCTCTCTGCAGGTCCAGCTCGGCCTCAGAGAGTCCCATATCACACACCTGAACAAACAGCTTTTGGCCGATTTATGCCGCAATCTGCATTTATTGATAGTGAGGAAACAGAACGATGGGCGGCTCTGTTTTCGGAAGGCCGTAGTTGCTGACTAAGGAAGAAAATAGAAAAATATACCCAAAGCTCGATCCCAGCGGGGTGGAGGCCGGGGGCAGCTTTTGTGGTGCCGGGGTGTTTGTTTTAACAGTAATTACGTGCAGTGTTTAACTTCCGTCCATAACACCAGCTCAGCAAAACACGGTGTCCTGCGGCCGCTCACAGACGGATGGACGGAAAGATGACCGGTGACAGACTGGCCGACGGCCGACAACAAACCGGACAGAATGCATGGCATTCGGGTGAATGACCCGCTTTGGCACCGGTTAAAAATACGCTTAGCGGTGACTCAGACGTTACATGGCGGCATCTGCCGCTCTTCACACGCATGGGAGTCGGAGTCACGTGAAGGCTGAGCCGCGCACACATGCAGGTGCATGCCGGGGGCCAGTGAACGCACCGTTTTTACTGCTACCGGCCAAACTCTGGGGTCATTGAAGGGGTCAGTGGTGTGCTTGTAACATTGGCCACTCTATTGTTTGAAAAATTATATTGTCTCTGAAGAGATTGAGATTTCTAACAGTTAGTGATCATTCAGAAGTCACAAAGCGTAGCTTTCATCTTCATACATGAGGCATTTACATTTAATTTGCTACAGTTCACATACTAAATATGTTACATTGTATATTGTAAGTATTACATTTGAAATAGTATATTCTTCCCTCTTCAGTCTATCCGAAGTGGTACGTTTGTGCTTTTTGCAGTTTTGCATACACCTAATACAAATCCTAAACCTAACTCTTAACCCGACCCTTTTGTTGGGTCATGGAACTAGTAAATCCAGGAGTTCTATAGTACGAGAGCATCCCAACAACAAAGTGGGCATGGAATTAGAAAGCCCACTTTCACCCAGTGAATAGCTGCTAATGGCGCTGTTGAATGTATAATTTGGTCAGTTTATGTCCTTTGACATTTGAAAGGTATGACTTAAGTGTTTTATTTTTTTCGTCGTCATATTGTTGGCAGCAGGATGACGCAGGAAGTCGGGTTCTCTTTAGTTGTCATAAAGTAGAAGCCAACCAGACCACTTTGTCCGGCAGTTAAGTCATTGTAGCTTTCTGAATCAGCTCGTATTGATCGGCTTTGCACACAAGACAATAAAACGTTTCGAACTCCGGCAAATATGCAGAAATGTTCCAGTTTCTGTGATCATAAACACGTTCTGTCTCAATGAGGGCTGGTGGCTGCTCTGAAGTGACAGTGTCACTTTGTATGAGCCCAGTCTTTATTTTCTCTTTTGAGGCAATAAATAATTAAGTGTTAACACACTTACACAAGTCGATCCTCATCTGTGGGCCCCTTTGGAAGGTCGTAGACTGATTCTAAAAGTTCACATGGGGCAAATGAAACATTAGCGTGAACTTTTGATTTTATTAGTTCATCAGTGTCAGTTTAAATGATGCACAAAAATCCCTGAATCGAGAGTTTTGTTGTTCCCACCAAATAATAACTTATGTCTCAGGATATCCGTCATTAGCAGAGTCCAGTGAGCCGCTGGACTTTTCGTGAGAGAGAAACATTTCATGTGAAACGTGGAGGCTCTCAACAAGTAGTATTCATAAGGTAGTAGTAGTATTCATACATACAGTTTATAAAAATATTTTTAAAATTTTCGAGGCATGAGATGATGACAACAATCGTCCACTGTTTGGCTGAAAATGTCAAATGAGCATTACCAACACAAACAGCGCTGCAAAAGAAATACAGGAGTCATTTCATTGAGCAAAAGCAGGAATCATCCCGCCGATGCTGTCTTGAAAAAAAACAAAAAAAACTCTACAGGTTACATGAGCTGAGATGACATCCGATCCCGTCTGGATCACGTCTTACAGCACACTTGCTCTCCCATAAAGCAATTAGCCGAACGGAAGCAGAGCAATACAAACAGGCCCACAGGACAGGACGGTGGGGGTGGGGGGGGTCGCTGCAGGTCTGTTATGAGGGGAACAAAAACAAGAGAGCAGACAGGAAAAAGCTCCACCTGGATTCAGTTTTATGTGCTTATTCCTGCGTCTGTAGCTCCGGATTTTTCCAGCTTTTTTATCTAAACAAATCCCCGGGACAGGCAGAAACACTCTGCTATACGTGACACTGTAATTATTAACTCTCAGCGGCAGCACGTGGCTGATGGTGTCTTTAGGCTAACCCTAACACAACGCTCTGCGGTGGGACGTCTCGTCCACCATGTCCGCTCTGAACAAACACTACATGCTGTTCTGTTGCGTTTTCACGCGTTAGTCCGCTCCCATGCGCTCTCTGCGGTAATCCTCAGGAACAAATTCTTGCCCCCTGCCCCCCGGTTTATTGCTCCTCTGGGATTTCCTCCAAACTCTGACGCAAACTTCAATTCAACGTCCAGTCCAGGCCGGTCCGGACACCGTCCAGTGTGCCCGGCTCCTGCTCTGTGCA